>OX381705.1:72567117-73167117 GCA_947462335.1 Harmothoe impar
TAGTGTAGTACAGTTACATTTGATTGCCTCTCATTAGGCAATGCCCAGAAGTGAGTAGGACAGTTCAAGGATTAGGGCAATGTTTAGTGTCAAGCCCTACGACACAGGCCTGTATAATGCCTCAGGACTATTACTCTGCGGGAAAATGCTTTAATAACATATGCATTTAATTATCATAAGCTGTCTCCGAGTTAAAACGTGAGAATAGCACATCCAAATACATGGACTGAGGGTCAACAAGAGTAATTAACTTTGATCGCTTGTTGTGATAACCCGCTGTCCAGGAGGATGGGAACGTGCATAGGCCTGCCCCATTTTAGAACAGTATTGGTATTACAGCATTAACCTACACATGATCATGATATTCCCTAATCTATTGTGGTGAATTATTGTACATTGTAGTTTCAAGTATGCAGAAGGAAACACTGTCACTGTTCATATCTTTGTGAATTTTATTGCATCTGGTTGGTGTCAGTATATTACCATTACCAGGTTACGGTCCAATGTCTAGGACTTACACATTTCAAAATAAAAACATAAAGCCGTTTCTCTCATGTAGAGGTATCGGGACAACAGATCGATTGTTCAATGTAGCAGGAATACATATTCATAAAGTCCCTTCCGCGCGTATGGGTGATCAGGTGATGGTAAGTTAATAGTGTCATAATTTGAGGAAAAACGGGGGTAAACAAAGCCCCCCTTTATTACCTAATAAGCATAACACTAAGACATTATAGCAGCGTAACAACTAGCAGGCCGTGCAATTATAAAGACACACCCCGCATTTAGTGTCATGAGGTCAAACTGTGCCCCATGGCGACGTTGGCATCACCAGGGATAAATAATGTTACATGTTGGTAAGAAAGAAGGTGTGTATCAGCAGCAGTCCATTGGAGAGGATCATGGTCAGCGAGCGTCCATGCAGGGGCTGATTCAGAACGGTCACTGAACAGAGGGGCCCTGTCTCCTGATAGGCAGACAGGACCACAGGAATCTGCGTTACGTTATTATGGCTCTATGGAGAAAAAACAAATCATATATTATTGCAAGGTAATTTGATGTTTAAACCCTACAGTCCAGGCACAAGAGAAGGGTAACAGGTTTAAATTGCACAATCGTTATTTTGAATGTGTGACGTTTAGCAACGACTTTTGTATCTATCTGAAGATATCATAGAATGTGAACGTTTTATAGTAAAGTACAATTCGAAAGAAGTGGCCTATGTCACAGTTTCAAGACACATTCTAAAGTCTGTCTAGGGTGCTGGGGAATGATAAGGGACGCCCTATCTACATCATAGCCCTCTTTGAACTTACCGGGTGATTCTCCCCTCCCTGTCGACACATTTGGACAATTTCTCCAGTTTTGACAGCCTCTTGATATTTGTCCATCATTGCCTGGTCATCAAATTTGCCAATCTCTTCAATATATTCATTGAAGGTCTTGCCTTTATGGGGGCCTTCTGTTATATGAGCCATATTTCCATAGATGAACCTATTGGGACTTCCCCACTCAAGTCTGAAGAGATACAGGAATGATTAATATTAAGTTTTTGCAGTCACTGATAAGATTTCTATGCTAACTACACTGAAAACCCAGAGCAAGGAGCCTAGTCATTATGACGACATAGGTAGTCATAATGAATAATGGCAGATGGAGTGGAGAATGGTGTATGAATATAGTCTCTGATTAGTTCACTTCTCAATGAGAGGCATCCTTTTCACATATTTGGTTCAGTCTTGACTGAACTAAGTAGCATTACTTGTTATAAATAAGTTGCCAATGGGTGAGAATGATTGCCCCAAAGGTATAGAGACCACTCTGCCCCCTGTCACCAGTGTATATCTCATGACAGATATAGTTATGCAGATATTAAAACCAGGTGGCAGTAGCGTGCCATAGGTAGTAAGTGAGGAATAGAATTATGTGGCATAGGGTAGTCATTGGGACAACCTAGGACTTGAGAGTTGTCATTACTGATGAGTTTAGGTCTTCAAATGGACAATACCTAGATTAACAACCTTAAGGTAGTCATTCTGACTACCCAATTATTGTGACTACCTAAGGTCGTCATTGTGACAACTTTGGTCTGAATGGCTCAGATGGGTAGTCACAATGACGACCAAAGGTGGTCACTTTGACTACCTAAAGTTGTCAGTTTTGGCATTGTCAAAATGACGACCCTGAGATTTTCAGTGTAACTATTCTGGATGCAGGTCATGCTATGGCCTATTCATCATGTAAATTTAGATACTTTCCCTTATTAAAGTGGGCTTTAAATGCCATGGTAATTATATATCGTTCATGTGTACATGATACTATATTATGGTTTTGAATATCAATGGGGAATATTACTTTTAGCACCACCTGAGTGTAATGTTAATGATAGGAATTGAGATAATGGAAATGTTTATATATTTTAGACCTGGAAAATGGTACAGCCTTAAAAGAAGTCTTTCATATTATGGACGTTTTACCTATATTTGAAAGACAGTTGTTTCGCCATGTTACTTTGTGTGGGGACCGATAGACATTCGCCAAGGTTGATTTTTGGGTAATAGAAGAGGAAACCAAAACACATCTCATCGGGTGTCCCAAGACCTCCCTAAAATTCGAAAAACAATGCAAACATTATTGATCGATTGGTATCCATTCAGGCTTTAACATTGAGGGATTAACATAAATTAGCGCATGTTTGCTAATATGATTATTTCTAATTGAGATTTTATGAAACAGGCCCCATATAAAATTACATACAACATGTAAAGCAATATTAATCTCTATAAGGGTTAATCGTGCAGGAACCTGTCGATACCTACATAGGTCGCATGGGTGTTCTTCTCTGTGTTATACGTGCATTCCGTAACAAGGTTATCCCCCTAGACAAAAGACAAATATATCAAATAACTAAGATTACGTCATTTGTCATTTACTGCAAAAGGTATTGTCAATACCAATGGTTCAGGATAATTATGCAAGTGCTAACTCAATTATGAGGAAGTACAACCGATCCCGATCGAGCTTCTTTGCAAAAGGCAGGTTGCAATGCCCTCTGGTAGAGGTTGGAGGTATCAGTGTTTGGTTAATGCTGGGCCAACATTGATATGACATTAATTATGTGACGTTGTACCAATGTTGCCAGAACACCGGGAGTATTGCAAAAATTTGTAAAGCATAATTCTACTAATGTTGGTATGACATGAACTATCTGACGTTGTACCAATGCTGGCAGAGCAGCGTTAGCACGTTCAAGTTAGTATATAAGTTGGGGTGACCGGAATTGAATTTTAGTGATGCTTGCTAAAACTGTTGCAAACATGTAAATGCGGTACACACTTTCTATTACAATCATACCTAAATGATTCTATGTGAGGTATCTTGTCACAATAATATCTACAGATTTGCCAGAGATAACCCAGGCCTGGTCAGCCATACGATAATGTCCTTCCATCTGTTGTATGTAGATCTAAGCATAGGGCTTGGGCCCTGAAGGTATGGGATTACTATTAACTCTGTAGACAGAGCACACAGATGCCACCTAGTGTGTTATAACAGAATGAGAGATGATTGGTAAACAACATTAATTTCTACTGGTAAGGAAATATTCAGTGAACCCCGTGAATGCATATTTCTGCATCGAAATATTGCTCTCAGATAATTTGATACTTGGCATATGGTTTAGGACGTCACCTTGCTCCTCACAACACAAAAAATCCAAATTCGACACCGCAGCAGCTGGCATACCAACTTTAACTATTGTGATTAAAGTCCGGCTAGATGTCAAGGTGGTCATAGGGGCACTGGGTGACTCAGGTGGAGCACTTTGCCATGTATTTCTTTTGTTTGTTTGTTTGTTTTTATACTAATAGTTCAAATTCCATGCCAAAGGCTATACATATCTTTACAATCACCACCGAATCTCGACACTACATTAGAGAATTATAGCCAGCAACTATAATTGATATGTTGTTATCTCGGGCATTCAGACAGTTGGTTATTCTCGCAAATTGATTAACTTTCTTACTATATTCAATCATTTCAATTGTAGAGAAAAGTTCTTAAAATTCCATATGCAAACATTCTCTACATCTTTTGGGTATAATATTGTATAGCACAAAATACATTATGAATTTTACTTATGTGATTAAATCACAATACTGCAAGCATCGATCCCTACCTTTTTCACTGTTACCTCAGGGTTAAGTGACCTAACCTCTTGGTAGTTGAAGTCATATGCCATATCTGAATCCAAGTAGGGTTTCTCCACTCCTTCCCGGTAGTGATGTACTCTAATTGAAGTTCCTAGCAAATGAGTGTGAAGAAAATCGCCGAAGACATGGATTTCGGATATATCTGGTCCCATTCCCTGGCAAAGACAAACGAGTTATGAATGATATGTAGGGCCCCTAAACCGAAATACTGCAATAAGACTGCAATGAATTCGGGTTTATCCATCTCCTTTTTCTTCTATATCCAATAATACATTCCTACAATCATGCCTTACATCCTTACTTCAGCCAAACATTCCTTTGTGCAGTGGCCGTTGAAAGTTAGCTTCTTGTAGCCTCCAGGCAGAATATGTCCAATCGGTGTCACATACATGCCAGTTTCCATCATACCGGCATCATACTCGCGAAGAGACGAGGTGAACCAAAGCCGCAGTCCAGAATTATCAACAACACCTTCACAGACGGCATAATAGTGTTTGCAAAGCAAGATCATGAACGTGAAATCATACCTAGGTTACCCAAGGTAATATATATAAAGGTTGTTACCATGCAGATAGGCCTTCTGGTCACTCCCTCTGTTGCAGAATGCTCCCACTGCTTGTGGTTTACAACTACTATCTACTCCAGAGGGCAGCACTGCATTCTGCTATAGTCCAAAAAGATATCTAAGCCATAGCATTGAATCCACTCATGATACATGCAATAACAGTCATGTATTAATGAACCTAACCTATAGCATTGAAAAGAAAACGCTATATATCAAATGTTCTACTGTCACCTTAACCCAACTATGCGTAGTGGTCTTTTTTTTATCACAATATTTTAAAGAAAAACACTTGCGAAAACACCTCTTGGTTCTTTGAATGCCCTGTGTCTTTTGTCATTTAAGAAAATTCAAACGCAAACATATTTAACACCTAAAGGTACAACAGGTGCTGTGGAAGTTAAGATATTTGCATATTATTTAATACCAATGACATACTTGAAATTGTCTACCTTTTACTTCAGATGGATTATCGTAATGAGTCTCCATCCGAATGTAGAGGATACCATTTTCATCACCAAAGGGAAATCCAACATGTTCCGGAAAGGAGTAAGCCTATATATGATAATCATCACAGCGTCATGGATTTAGATAAAGCTAATACTGCTTTTCTCTAAGAAGAATGTTGGCCACCAAAATACTTAAATTTATGTTTTAATCCGGTTGACCAAAATAAAAGTTATAATATTACCGCAGGAGTTACCTAGAGGGTATGAATCAGGTTTAGATCCATTTCCAGATTCATTCTAAAATTTGATGTATAAACTATTAGCATTATAATCTATCTGAAACAAGCCTTTGTTCTCCTGATGTTACCTGTCCACCAATAGCCCATGCAGCAAAGGGAGCATAGCATTCGTCCCATGGCATGTTTTCAACAAAACATCGGAAGCCCTGATTGTCAGCATCTGCCTGAAGGCGACTTGGGGTGTGATAGCAGGCATAGAGAAGTATGTGATGAACTATTGCCTCATTGCCTGCTTTTATTATGGGCTCAATCTGTAAAGATGTACATTAATTTTACTGTTGGTAGCAAGATACAGAATAGTAATGTGAACTATAAACAGGATGTACACAATCTATCTACAAACCACTGTTGGTATTTGGAACTTCTGGTTTAAAAAGATTTAGGGAAAACGAAAAAGGACTTATTATCCCTACCATACACACCCACTCTGACCAATCAGAGCAGAGGTTTAGTCTATGACCGCATCCAACAGAGTCCGCTCTCCTAGCAGAGTGTGGGTTGATTGCCTTATAAGGAAACTATCTTGCAGCAAATCTATGTTTAGGACTTTATGGAGGTTCATGGGGCCCCACCTGGAGAAAAATGGGGATTGTGATAGGCAGAGATTTACTTAAGGCACATCACATAATTATTTGATTTTAGCCTTCAATCTTCTTCCAAATGGGCGGGGCTGATACACCTAACCTACTGTCGATCCATCAGGTGTGCTTTACCTTGATAAGATGTTGCTTCTGTTTGAAGTCGGGTGCACGGAAGCCCATACACCAGTAAGTCGTCACCTCGCTATCTGAGAGATGAACCTGTGGAAGAAAACGGGAGAAATCAAAACATGGATAACCTACCTAGTTGTGTCAACGTTACGTTAGTTTGTTTATGACATGAGTTCCATTTGTCATATCCACAATTGATAGTTCTTTTGTGGTTAGTGACTGTTTGACTGAACGGTCACGGTCCAACAGTACACAAATGACTCCCAAAAGACTAGGGTTCAGAACAGACCAGTCTATGAAATAACTGTACAGGTATTGTCCCGGATTTAAATATCCTTAAGATCTAATTCTGAACAACAAAGATGCGTAATTACATACCTTCTGATGCACTTTGGCATATCAGGACATAGGCATAATTATTGTTTAACTTCATTGAAGTCAGTGTGTTAGAATATCGGAGAGGTGAATAGCGAAAGTGTAATAGAGTCTAATTCATCACCACCTGATTACGAGATTCCTCCAAAAGGACGTGATCATGTATAGGTGAAAAATATTTCTTTATAACTGGCATAAATAATTTATGCTCACATCGTTGTTAAGTAAGTCTGTAAACGTAGCATCTGGAGGCATGTCGAAGACTTTTTGAGGTACGGCCAGTAACACAATGCTTTTGGCTCCTCGGTTGGTCTCATGATAAGCAATGTTATCCTCAGAACTCGGGTCCTTGGCTGAATAGGCGAAGATTACCCGCATTGTATCTGCCTAAATGAATAGAACATCGTGGTTTAAATCTGCCATACTACCTCAGATATATATATATATATATATATATATATATATATATATATATATATATATATATATATATATATATATATATATATATATATATATATATATAGTACACTTTCTGCATATTTATAAAAATAGAATTAAAGGCTCCTTAGTGGAGTGTACTGGTAGGACATCAATCTTTTCTGTGACCTTTACCTGATCAGTAAAGAAATAAAATGCTTCCAGCATATTATACATCAACAAGGTAGCACCATCTGTAATGATACACCAGAAAATAATAGACGGCAATGTAAAACTTTCGGGTAGCAGTCTATTCAGTGCTGCCACCTGATGTCCTTTGTCAACACTAAATGATCAAACCCCAACACAATATAAATGGTAGTTGGAATTAGAGTCTTGTATTGCACATAATTATTAATATAAGAATTTCTTGTCAAAATAAATGGCAGATTATGAGAGCGAAAGGCTCATACAATTATCTGCGAAACAACTAAAGAAGACGTAGGTTTGAGAGTACCAACTTGTATAGCAGCTTAAAAATGTGATGGCTAATAATAATCATATTAACAGTTCACAACATATCAACATTATATCAAAGGAGGCTTCTGTTTATCTTAACTTGGAATCATATACAAACGCACAGTGACATCTCGGTCCTCCGGGTCACATGTCTTGAGAAGACGCTTGAACTTTAACACGGTGTGAGTATCAGTCTCACCAGCTGTAAGAAGAGTCCAATCTTGAGACGCATCAACAGTCGGCAGAATATTGTCACCTGTACCATACCTATCCTGAATTGGTGAAGAAAGGTAACATTGATCACCATTGCTGTATTTACTTAGTAATTTATCAGATATTCTGTTTGAGTCTAATGGTTGGCTGATTGTAGTTGTTGAGCTAATGAACAGTATATTGTCCCTATGTACTGTTGGGATGGTTATTTCTGTTCTCATGCTACACAGGCAAATTGTGAAAACAGGATAAATATATATTTTTTGTATGGGCTTTATTATAATCATGTAGGACTGTACTGATCCTTTGAGGGGGAAAACATCCCTGTAGGTTCGGCATCATGCATGTGTGATGTGTATATTAGGGAAAAGGTTCTGAAGAACTAAGTAGTGTAACATGTTCAAGAAGCACTTTGTTGCCCTTAAAGGTCTAAGGCGAAACGTTTACTGGGGAACTATACAGGGCGTTTTGCTCCCTGCCTTCTATCTGCGGCGAGATGTGAATAAAGCAGGTAGGACAGTATTTGGGGTTCGCACTCTTTTCTTTGTATAGAATGCACATGTTTGTCATTCCGTCTTTCACCGTGTCACTTAATCAAACATTGCACAAGGCCACAGTCCCATAATCACAACCCACTTTCTTGTATATCACTGTTTATTTTCGCGTTGGGAGACGACGTAAACTACCAAAACTACCTACTTTGCAAGGCTATTCTGGTTCCAGTATTACCCGTTTTGAAACACTTGAATCATAGATCTACATGGTTATAAAATTGGTTTTCTTAAAATAAACGATTAACACAAATACACATTTAAGTATAATGATATTCTTTATGGTCATATATAATAAGTGAGATTAATTTCATACTCACCTTAAAGTAGGGCTTTCCATCATTATCCACCCAACCAATGACAAAATCTGAATATTGCATTTTTCCGTTGGGTGTCAAACCAAAGCCGACCCACCCCTTCGCCTTGGCGTGAACTTCAAAGGTGATGGAGGTATCATCACTCTTCCAAAACAGGTGATAAACATCATTGTTGACCAGAGACACTGACCCACTGAAATCTTCACTTGGCTGGACTGCTGCCAAAGCCACCGGACAGACTATCAGTATAAAAAGGATATGCACTAAAGTCCTCACTTCCATTACTACGCAGCTGCAGTGCTTAGCACATACAAGTTCAAATGGCCTAAAATATTAATAATGTCGGTATGTCCAACAGACAGCTGATGTCTCCCTGGTTATAGTCCACCTTCTACTGTAGTCACCGTGTTCCCAGACCGTCTTCCCATGGGCGGAGATCACCTGAGATCACATGAGGGGTGTACAAATAGGTGTGTAAACTGTCCTACATGCGTCATACCTTAATATATTTACTCAAGACTAGAGGAAAACAGTTAGGCAGGGGCAGAATATGTGATAAAAGGGTTCATAAAACATCCAGGAGCAGAATATGTGAGGACATTGTCAATCGATTAATTATATAAAGATAAGAAATAGCCGTACCAGGGCTGCATCCACAAATGAATCAAGACGTCTAAGGGAATAGTCACAGCACAATAATTGAAACACTGGACGACCATTATACATGGCATGAGACATGACCATGTAATCTAGGTGATAGGAGGTCCATCTGACTATCCGAAACCTAAGAATAATGTCCATATCAGTTGGTATTTCCTCATTGGTTATGCTGTTTAGTGTTGAAATTAATATTTTGATCAGCTTCAGCAGGGATCCTGCGGAACAGACATTGAGGCCCTTTAGAAATCTGGAGCAACATGGCCCCTTCATCTTTCTAAACCAAAATGCAATACATGTTATCAGGGGGTGATTAAATCTTCCCAATATTCAATACTAAAGATGACATTATTCGAATTTTGCGTAGATTATCCCCAATCAGAAATTCACATACATCCTTTATTCTTATTTTGGTTAAAATGTTAATGGATGACTGTAATAATTATATTTTTCTGGTCTTCTTTTGAAAAGACGGAATATATCCTAGTGCGACGTTTATTTTGCATGGGTACCCTTCTATTTCCTCCGTAAAAAGAAAAGGTATCTTACTTTAATGCAAAATGCAAAAGTTCCCAAACCTGTCTTTAGATAACAGGTCGAATGCAGTAGTCCCAGGCACTCAACTCGGTGTATACAGACCATTCTATCCTTGCAAACGCTTTATCAATAGTGGAGTGGTGTCAGATTTTGAGCTAGTAATTGCAATTTCCCTGGTGACTCCCTGACGGAAATAATTTCTTGTATAAATGAGCATAAAAATGGTGGATCTCTATATTAGAACATTAGAGGGAGTGGGTAGGACACAGGAAAACCAGAGATAACTTAAATATATTGGGAATTAATAATTCTATGAAGGTTTAAATTTTCATCAGCGTGACTGGTGACCCCGTGACGAATATTCCGGGTGACTCTGTGATGGAAAATATGTATTCCAATAGACATATGCTCCTGGAGGCAAGATTATTGGATTTTTCTCAAAATTTCTTTTTTTCCAGCAGAAGACACAAGAGTTATCTCACAATCTGGGATACAATGGATACTGTGTGGATCTTCTTAATTTACTTTATAGAGGTATCAACCGGAAAAGACTTTTGATCATTTTGCTGACAAAACACACTTAAATGAGTGTGGAGAAAAAAATATGGTACATATCTAGTGAAATCCTCATGAATCAATTGACTATACCTTAGGCCTAATAGAAAATGATATTAGGGATAGGCTGTTACTGCCTCAGTAGACATGGAAACATGTAAAACATGTCATTCTTAGCGTTTTTGACGTTTTCAGGGGTTATTGGGCCATTGGAGGGCCAGAAAACGGAAAATATTGGGCCCGAATCGTTAGGATGTTTTCTCACATATCCTAACAATTTGAAAAGATAGGTGCAAAACTGGTTATTCTGTAGGGGTATATGCCTGAAAAGGGCCAGAAATGGCCAAAACAACATAAGTCGGGAGTTTGTGCCATATATATATATACATATATATATAATATATATATATGAGGACGATTATCCGGTATAGGGTCAACTGTGTCATATTCACGGCGAGCGGGAACTAGTTCAGTATTTACTCACTAGGTGGAACCCCCACCCCGTATCACTGTCAAGGTCTAGGATCTCGTCCATTATTCTTCTTCGGTGCGCCTGTACAACACCTGCATGTATGATAATTTTTGTGTATCTTTAGGCTATTTGGTGTATCTTTAGGCTATTATTATATATCAGTACCCTGTGAGTCTGTGAGTCCCAGACGCGACGTGAAGACCCCATGGCTCAGTCTCACGAGTTTGTAACAATTGGATCGTCTTTGACCGGGTGACGTCTTTGACCGGGTGTTGTCTTTGACCGGGTGACGTCTTTGACCGGGTGACGTCTTTAAGTGTTATTATAGCATAAATTAGACCTATATAGTAAGAAATGGGTGGGAAAAAATATCAAAGGATATTTTCACACTATATTAAAGGAAATTTATTTAAAGTTTGTTATATTTATATGTAAGCCCTTTCACATGCATTAAAGGATTGTGTTACATTTTTTCTTCTGTCCGGTCAAAGATGTCACTTTCTACATTATGTGGACTTTGAAGAGCTACAATGTCTAAAGTATTATGCAATAACCGTCCACCTTTTTTTTCAAATAGTAGAGATATGGAAAAAAAAGAAAAAAAAAGAAAAATTGCCTTTTCTAGCCCCCCAGTCAAAGACGTCACCCGGTCAAAGACGTCACCCGGTCAAAGACGTCACCTGGTCAAAGACGTCACCCGGTCAAAGACGATCCAATTGTTACAAAGTCGTGAGACTGAGCCCCATACTGATTCCACAGGTGTATTGCAGCACATGCTAGGTATAAATGGGTAATGGGCGTGCAGCAGGCAGGGGGCGGTACCGTATAGAGATTCTGCATTATCAGCTTATACATGTATGTATCAGCCCTATGTATTGGGTAAAGTGATGCTGTATTGACAGGTGCAGCATAGAATAGTGGAGTAATAGTTGATGGTAAGTAGTCGTCATATATGTGTGGTGTAAACAAAATAAGAAAGTGCTGAACTCTATGTTAATAGACTGATATTGTATGAACCAATCACTGATGTCTCTGTAACGGACAGATTATACTGTCCAACTGCCCTCGACGTGGTCTTCAACATGATAAACTGTATTCCCTCAAAATTGCAGTAAGGCTGCAATATATATCCAGTTTCCATGCATTAAACAGGGACATGTTTCCCGCCAGTATCTCTCATTTCTGTGCATTATGTATCAGGTAATGTGATCCCATCGTGAAATGTGTATCACGGCGTCTTAATAGAAACTCCATCAGTATAGCGATACATGCATGCCTCTTTCACACACACAATGTACTATAACATAATAATGATAATGATAACAATTATATATATATATATATATATATATATATATATATATATATATATATATATATATGATATTATATACCCTAACCCATGTATATTCATCTCACTATTTTGTTAAATACGTTGCTTTATAATGCTCATCCCTCTATTTGCACCCATCAGTGAAAACTCAGCAGAAATAGAACACAATAGAAATACCTCCTAGTTATACTGTCATGAATCAAACTGCATACATGACATAATATTATATCTGTGTCATATGCATAGTTCTATGTTTAAACCTAAAATTCCTCATTATTCAGCAAGGAGGCAGCAATTAGAGCAGCAGCATCAGTAATAGCAGTAGCCCCAGTAATAGCAGTAGCAGCAGCAGCAGAGGCAGTCCTGGGCTACAGCTCTGTGCTTCCCTGTCCTGCACAGGAGTGCGTCCACCATCCAGCAGTCCTGCTTGTGTTGCTGATAGGACGCAGTCCCTGCAGTCTCCAGCATCCCTGCCTGCCTGCTTACATGCATGCCTCCTCCCACCTCCCCATCCACCTCCCCAGCAGCCACATGCCTCATTAGGCCTTCCTTGACTGGGGAGTAGAAGGTGGAAGGTTAGCAGTAGACATGGGGAGGTGGTCTTATCTTATCTCAGACTCCCACACAGTGTCCACACGCCCAGGAGCAGCCTTAATACGCAGTCCATAGGTCAGCAGCAGGAGGAGGAGGACGGTTATGGTATGGTGAGGCTCCTCCAGGCCGCCTTATATACACAAAACACAGGTATGTGGTTTTATAACTATGTTTTCTGACATATCTGATTTGATATTGTGATTTTTCATCAGATTGAGTATCCATATGATGCATTGTGTCACAAATACAATGCATCCGGCTCCAAGTAGGAGGTTCACTTTTTCTGTGCATTTTCTCCTATGAACTATACCTGTTCGCAGAGCTATGCTCTCTCATGAATCTCGATACATCACATTACCGGCCTTTAATATAGGGGCTGCCCAGCTAGAAAAATACTATAGTAAATACTATAGTATACTATAGTATACTATAGTATACTATAGTATACTACAGTATACTATAGTTTACTATAGTATCATCTGGTATGTTGCACTATAGTTTACTATAGTATACTATAGTAAACTGTAGTAAAGTCTCAATTCCCCCCAGATTGTGGTATTCTACAATATTTGTTACTATAGTTTACTATAGTATACTACAGTTTACTACAGTATTTCTTGTACAATTTGATACTATAGTAAACTATAGTAAACTTTACTACAGTTTACTATAGTATACTATAGTAAATTGTAGTAAAGTCGCAATTCCCCCCAGATTGTGGTATTCTACAATATTTTTTACTATAGTTTACTATAGTATACTACAATTTACTACAGTATTCCTTGTACACTCTGATACTATAGTAAACTATAGTAAATTTCACTACAGTTTACTATAGTATTCTATAGCAAACTGTAGTAAAGTCTCAAATCCCCCCAGATTGTGGCATTCTACAATATTTGTTACTATAATCTATTATAGTATTATACAGGTTACTACAGTATTTCTTGTACACTCTGACACTATAGTAAACTATAGTAAATTTACTATAGTTTACTATAGTATTTTTCTACCTGGGTGCTGCTGTTCTGGCTACATTGTGGATATATGTATGCTTCCTACTATAAACTATGCCCCAGGCCTTGTACTGTTGTAAATTGCTTTTGATATTAGTTGAAGCATATGAAATATCTACCTGTAGTATCTATGCAATAACAAAACTAAGCTGCACCGTTGGACGTTTGGTGTCCATTTATAGTAACTTCTATATTATGCAGTTAGAATATAATAGCTGTTCACTATGGAACCTCATGGCGACGCCCGGGAGGCAACTGCCTTGCGGAGATTGGATTACCTGCCTGCACCACTGCTGAAAGCCTACACTATAGCAGGATAAGTGGATGGCTTTATGGAGGGGAGATACTGTATCGTATAAACGCCAGTGGGAGGTTTGGCAAACTGTGAAAGAAGGCAATTTCGAATGTGGGAGAAGTGATTCTGTTAAAGATATCATGTGAAAAGCATAGTTATATTGTGTTGTGATGAAGACTCAACACATGGGGTCACATTCATGGACTGTGACATTTAAATATACTCAACACAATCTACCTGATTGTCGATCGACCAACAATTCTTCTTAATGACTCTTAGGGATGTTAGCATCATGCATATGGACCACAAAGAAAAGAAATAATTCACAGGATTTATTTGCCTTTTGGAGGGTATTCTAATCTGGGTGCTTTTGACTCAGAAAAAGATCTCCCAACAATATCTCAATAAAACTGCAGGCATGCATTTAGATGACCATTAGGAACATGGTGAAAGCAAGAAAATAGGTGGTCACAAGCAAAATAAAAGGATGTAAATGTGTAGAATACCAATGTGACACTTGGATGGCAGATAAACGAAGATCATGACATATAAGTGGGAGAAATCTGCAAATAATGGTTTTAGGTAGTCTCAGTTTTTGCCACCAGGTGCCATATGCGTAGATTGTATTGAGTACCTTTATATACTTTTATAGCATTATTGCATATCGCAAGGGAAAGTAGGAACCTAAGAAAGGGGAACGATTATCGATAATCAATCAAAGACAAACGCTCAGAGGATAAGCTATAACCTTGTATAATGCTACACTACGTCTGTGCTATGATACATTCAGTGTTATAACAGCTTGCTGAACTATGGTGACTGTGCTGTTCCAGGCCTAGCCAGCACATCATTATATCCATCATGCAACAACAACCTACTTCCAGTTGGGGAATAATGTGTGAATTAACTGCATTTCAGAAGCAGGATACAGTTTTCACATTTCAAGCACAATAACATATACTGAGAAAAGGGTCCTTAGTGTACCCTGCACTAAGGCCCCGCCTTTTCGCAAATCTTGTCATATATACAGCATGCTCATCTATCTTAATAGATAGCACATTCAAATAGCCCCCAGGCAGTGATCGAGACCAGTAAAGACCTACAATGAAGCCCAGGCCATGGTAAAACGAGCCCATACCGGCAACAGGAAGCAGCAGTTTAAAGCACCACCACCTCCAAGCCATCAGCTCCAATGTCAATAGGTCAATTCTCCATCATTTTACTGGGCTGGCTGGCAGATTGCTTCACTCAGTTCTTAGGGTGATCTTGAATGTCAGATCATTGTATTTATGCTGGCAAATTGGCACCTGTAAAAGTGGGTGTTGTCAGTATACCTGCATGAGAGAAATAAAAACCGGACCACCAAGAAAGGTGTAGGAGAAAGCCTACGATGCAGTAAGACACCACTATTTGACACTTTCTCCAAGAGGTTTGGCTTAAAACAAGGTTTCCTCCTGAAACACAGTCCTGCCTAGCAGATTTAAAGCGAAAGCAAATGAACATGCTCTGTGTTCCAAATAAGTCAAATTGACTTGCTTCCGAAGAAGCGGACATAGTGACATGTCGGCTGGGATAATCATATGGTTGTTTCGGTATGAACGGGTGTCAATTACTAATTGCAATAATGATAGGAAATATTCTTAGCATCTTTTGGTATCGCCACGTGTCTTGATTAAAGCCTTAAGAAGCCCTCTGTCATTTCCTTTGCTTCATAACATTTCATCGTGTACGAAATATATGAATAGAGAAATTTGGGTTACGATCTAATCATGCATGATTGGGACATAATAGCAGAATTATTATAATGATGCACATTATTATTAACAAAAAAGGCATACAAAGCAGCCTTGTTTCGAACACTCTATAAGCTATGAAGTATCAGTCATGGGCTTGGCCTTAACTGATGTGTGGGGTGTGATGTATTATTCACGTGCAGAACTCCATTTGCAACATGATGATGAGTGTTGCCCATGGTGTAGACTCTTCTCACTTTGTAACCTTTCAAGTCATTTCCCTGACTGTCTACCCGTAATAGATCCAGGATATACAATACATAACCTATTATGGTACCTTGGAAACACAGTATTAGCCTAAAAGGGTGTTTTCTTGTTATAGTAATGGCCACCGTCCACTGGGTATTCTCGGCCGCTTAAGCCCATACAATACAATATATTGTATTCCCATCAAAGAAATCTGGGAATATAATACAGAAATTCATTCAAGATAGCCATTGAAATATGCCTTTCTTCTTCTTCTTCACCTCGGCTTTGCTTTGATCAATCACCGCACTGCCTTTGGTGCGACCAGGATTGATATAGTTTCTTTCTTTTGTTCGGTTGCATTCATCTATAACTAATAGATTCAACAGTGGATGGATAATGTGAATTTTTGGGGAGGCAGCCAAAGGAATTTCACCACTTTCCAGTGACAGAGCTACATGTGCTAGTATTATACATTAGACGCATTGGCTAGAACGGATTGAATCTTTGCCTATTATCCCTCACGAATTGGGAAACAACACTCAAATCGTATCAATCCCTTTAGTAGGCCCTACACAATGGTAATCTAATTAAGTGGTGGTGTTGTGCCTGATCTTTCTTCTTGATTTTTTCTAGATTAGGTAATTCGATATCTATAGGTACTGTGCTATCTGTTGTCATCTGATACAGATTAATTCTCATAGTAACTTCAGAAGGCTTTACAATATCTTCCAATCGCCTTAGCAATAAAATGATACATCCGTATCATTTGCGGGAAGGATACACAATTTAATTTCTTTAGTGCAAGTATTTTCTTTCTGTATCTCTTTCTACATTCCCTCTTTTCAATATCAGTCTTAGTATAACATGTGCATAGAGTCTGATAAAAAGACTTCTGAAATGTAATATTTCAATGTCGAATTTCTATATTGGTACCATCTGGTATTTACTTGGACACGTATACACAAATACAGACTCCCCTTCATAAGAGTTGTGACCCTTGCTACCAGAGCCATGGCGACTCTTTCAGTGTTGAATAGCCCTGATTTACTATTTAATTGTCTGGAAACTATTCAGGATCATTAATGATCTTAGATGCTGCCCCTTGATATGGGACCATAGAGCCACCGCTGCTGACGATTTACATACTGCAGGTCTTATAAGAGGCATTATGCTAGAAGAAAGACAAGTCTCCTAGGTTTGATGTACGAGACACCAGAGCTGCTTAACAATTCATGTGTACCTGGTAGGGTCTGCTGAAGTGAGGGTATTCTTGTAATAAAGATACAAAGACCTGGTCAGCAGTACAGAGACAGCCCTTTGTATAGAGGTCCACGCATCTGTCTGGGATAAACTACTGCCTGTCGATAAAAAGAACTGGCGACATATAATCTCTTCATGAACAAAGTCAAGATTTACAAATATCATTATTACCTGTGCTGTTTTTGGCAAGCTCATCATAATGTGTGATGTCCATACTGGAAGGTGTGAAATGTGAGGAATGCGTGGACCTCATGTAGAGGGAACTTATTGCTGAGAATTGCTCCGTACACCATGTGGATATTTGTGCGCAAATATCTACTTACTTTACTGTCTATATCTATAGATGTTTCGTATGCCTGTATTTATTGTGCAGTTGACTAGTAAAGTGTTACTGTTTGTTGTGGTCCCCTGACACTGATTGCAAAGCTGTTGGTACTCCTACCCAGTGGGCACAAAATTCAGTCCAACGTTGAATCAACGTTGAATCAACATTGAATCAACATTGACAACCATTTAACAATGTTGATTCAATGTTCTGTGCCCACTGGGTACAGGTCTCCCTTTTCGGAAGCCCAAACTGACTTACAGGGCTTCAATATGAAATCTTCACCCAACCTCCCACCCTCGGGCATGCTGCAAATGTGCTGCTACACGTGAATAATACATTGGGAACTGACACCATGTGTACATGAAGGGGACTTGCATCTATAGATGATACTGCTGCAGGCCAAATGCCTTGAGGAACCCCTGAGACTGTAAACTCTATTTTAGACTTCAACCTGCCCATTACAGAAAGCTTCTTAGCAGGGGCATGGCAAGCAGTTTCAATTGAAGTGGGGGCGGGGGTTCTGGCAAATTTTGACCTTTTTTGGCTTGAACTTATAGGTTTGACCTTTTTTAGGTTTGGTTAAAGGTGGAGAGACATGTCCCCCTGTCCCACCCCGATTGCCACGCCCCTGCTTCTATACTCGTACAACACAGCTCTTTACCCTAGTAGCAAGCCCACAGAGGGGCAAAGCGGTTTCTGCTTGGGCAGATCTCAGTACCTGGGCTAGTGGCAGGGTTTCAGGCAGGGCCTCACAAGCTTGGCCAAATTGGGAAAATCGATCAGAACCCGTCTTGAATTGGTTTTGGTCATTGGGGTGTGGCCCCATGAGGGCTGCCCGGTGTGGGCGCAGATCAGTTTCAAAGTGGGTTACCCAATGTGGGCTGAGGCGGGGTTTGAATGGGTCAGAGACTGATGTGGTAGTTTTAACAATTAACATTAGATGGCCCCTACTATAAAATATGTAGAGTTTTTATCCAAAGTAGGATCTACTTTCATTAGTAGAGTGAAACCAAAATAGATTACCAAGTTGCAGAATAGGTAATAATGAACACATTTTCTAAAAGTTTAATAGTTTCTCCAAGTTGTGCTTAATCGTAGACCCCATTCCTAGCTGTCACTTTCAGATTGCCTTAAGCAGGGACACCTGCTTCATGCAGGTAGGAACTATGGGCTTCAAGGCCAATGTCTTATCTGTATGCTCAAATCTGATGATCATACTTCATGCTTGTCCATAACTGGATAGGAAGAGTATGGGACTCACTCTCACCAAACCAATACAAGTGAAAAATGGCCGTACATGATCGGTGGACGTACATGATCGGTGGACGTACATGATCGGTGACGTACATGATCGGTGACGTACATGATCGGTGACGTACATGATCGGTGATTATTGACTGCCCCAGTCTTTCTGATCATCATATAACATAAGTAAACCTTACCAAGGTGTACATATGATGTGTGGCTTGACATGTAAAATGTTAGACATGTGTATATTCGACTAGGAAGAGAATTTTACTTGACATTTCAATACCGATCATGTACGTCATGTGACGTACATGATCGGTGACGTACATGATCGGTGATTATTGACTGCCCTACCCTTTCTGAACAAGGAAAAACATAAATAAACCTTACCTAGGTGTACATATGATGTGTGTCTTGACATGTAAGATGTTAGACATGTGTAGATGCGACTAGTAAGAGTATTTTACATGACATTTGAAATACCGATCATGTACGTCATGTGACGTACATGATCGGCCATTATTTATTGACTGCCTTAATTACCCTTTCTGACCATATATAAAACATAAATCAATCATAGCAAGGTGTACATATGATGCAGGTCTAAATATGTATGATCATAGACATGTGAAGCAGTGGGTAATGAGGAAATGTTACATGACATTCCAAGCCGATCAAATACGTCATGTGACGTACATGATCGGTTACACATTGAGCCCCCCCCCCTCCGGCCCCTATAAATATTTTGGGAGGTTTTTTTTTCTGATAAACTCCCCAAAGATACATTACAGCCTGTAGGTATGGTTGGGAGAGTTAAACATCGTAGTGCAGGGGGTAAAAGATGGATTTTGTACTCTGCCGATCATGTACGTCCACCGATCATGTACGTCCACCGATCATGTACGTCCACTTTTTAGTTGCACTGATTTGGTGAGAGTGAGCCATATAGCACCTGGGATTTCCTAGTCAATAAATTGGTGTGGGGGTGCTGTTGGGGAAGACATGATACTTCCACTCTCTCAGAGTGGGGACAGGGGACCTCTTTTTTTTGAGGGGGGGGAGAATTATTGGATTGCTCTAAAAACCCATATATAGGTGGTGCCACATGACTAAATTGGGCAACCCGGCTAAAACCCAAGCTAAGCCCAAATTGGTTAACCCGCATGGGGCCACAGCAAAAACCAATGGCCAAACCCACCGGGCTCGAGCTGGGCAGCCCACTCAGGGCCACATTGGGAGCCCGCTGGGACCACACTGTTTGTACTTGGGTGCAGAAAACAATCTAGAGCTTTTGTCAAAGGTCCATTTGAGTGCCAGTTCATACTATCAACGTGAATCAAAAGGGATTGAATTGGAACCAGATGTTAAGAAATGCACTTACAGGAGAGATATCATTAGGGCAATTCCCCTTCTATCTGACGACCATCTAGCTTATTTCCCATGGCTGGGTCGACCCCTTATGCCTCTGACCCGCCCTGTGAGGCAGCATCAGCTGCAGCATGCAGCTCTACCCTACAGTTGTCCGCCTGTGCTATTCCCATTGCTGCCTTTTCTGGTAGTGCCAGTGGAGCTCTGTAGTTGTGCAGCAATAAACATCACCTCTGACCATGCATGTACAGGTTTCCATGGTAACACACAGAGGAGTGCTCCAAGGTCTACTCCTGGGGCAGCACATATCTCCACCTGGGCAGATGGGTGACAAGTTATAATTCCGGCATTTAATGGAAGGTGTAGAATTTTGCTTACATTCTTCATGAAGAAGAATAAGGTGCATGGTTACGTTAGCATTTTGATATATCTACTACAGTATCATATATAAGACGGGGTAATGGCTAGACCAGTTGAGAGACGAGCTAAATGAGTTTAGTATGGATATGTTGAACCTGGCACCTCTATACTATAATGACTTTTTATCATATGTAACTGGTATCTAGCTGTTTCTACCTGAGTTTGATTAACAGTCTTCCCTGACAGGTTTTTGCAACTCCAGTATCGTAGTTGTGTACTCAATCCCTCCTTTTTTTGAAGGTACATTAACTTGGCATGCCCATAGTTTAGAAAGCTGGTTAGGTTTTGGGTAAGGATGGAATATTTTAATTCTCATGAAATACTGTGTGTTTTACCATTGGTAGCAAAGTAGATAAATACAATAGCAAAGTTGGGGAGGCACTTTTTTCAGAAAGATTAGATTAACGGTATTAGAAAACACACTGACTTTAGAATATCAACGTCTATTTCTTGAAGATCTCTACTAATGTCAAAGTTGTCTTTCAAAACATGTCATGTTTGACACTTTATGGGAGACACTACGGTTACTTTATTAAAAAGAATAATTCATACAAACTTACCTCTTGTTTACAAAACCTTCTGTTTAGCGAGGATGCGATATACTACTACATTACGCTATTGGTGGGTGCCGAGGTGGACAGGTCTTGGACACCTTACCGTACATAATACAACGTTTGTAGCTTCCTGCCTGAGGTAGGGACGTGATGTCCAGCATATTGTTGTAGACGTGTACCTCATTAACAACCCAATTAGTGAGCAGTGCACCATTCTCTGTCCTCGTGTCTCTACACACACAGCAACAACACCCAGGAATGGTTGTTGTGTTCCTGGGGTTATTACTACAATTTCCGGATTTCCACAGGGCCCGAATCAATGGATATATGCATATAATTATACAGGTGTGTTAAATTTCCTACCAGGGCTAAATGACATAAACACAATCCATATCAAAATATCACGGTCACCTGACAGAGACATGCCTAATTATCCACTACATTAATGGTCAGTAGAAATTGTACCATGCCTTACATTTGCAAGAGCTGCGCAGAAGAGATTGTAGAAAGCAGTCATTTGCAATCACTCAAAAAATGGAGTTCTCAGATAATGATATGGACACAACAAGTTGTTTGGATAAAGTGGAGATATATATTTTTAACTAAAGTGACATGGTTATACAGTTTACATGTTATTTCAAGACGGTACATTTTTAAGTTTAACAGGAGTACATTTTTAGTTTGAATAATCAAGGTACATATTTTATGCAGTGAAACACACATTTTTTATGGAGTGTAAAGATAACAGTCTCTCATGTGAACTAATGAATGAAGATAATCAAGTTCCTTATTTGTTCGGGGTGTTGATCATTTCTTTGAGGCACTATAACTAGTTCATTTGCTGTGGTGTGGGTGGGTGGGAACACGTTTAACAGCGGCGGCATGAGCAGGAGAGAGGACGGGAGCACAGAAAAGTCACGTGGTGCACATAATAGTTCCCGCTTCACGGTAGGTGGCGGGGGAAGCAGTGTGCATGGTTTTAGTTCACCAGGGTGTATAAAGGTGGCGACACTGTGCTTGTTTTAGTCCTCACATTCCCGCCGAATTTACAATTCCGTCCAATGATATGGACACAACAAGTTGTTTGGATAAAGTGGAGATATATATTTTTAACTAAAGTGACATGGTTATACAGTTTACATGTTATTTCAAGACGGTACATTTTTAAGTTTAACAGGAGTACATTTTTAGTTTGAATAATCAAGGTACATATTTTATGCAGTGAAACACACATTTTTTATGGAGTGTAAAGATAACAGTCTCTCATGTGAACTAATGAATGAAGATAATCAAGTTCCTTATTTGTTCGGGGTGTTGATCATTTCTTTGAGGCAAACAGAGCAGCCATATTGGTTGCGACTCTGTAGGAGGCTTTTGATGGGACATATGCCTTCATCCCATTTTGAGACTTCCAAGTGCCATGCTGGGCTATGTCCTCCCGGGGGCACTGAGCCTGTAGGGCAGCCTGGGCACCCCCCCGCCTGAGGGAGTGGGAGGAAACCTCCAAGGCGTAGGGGCAGTCGTAATAGTGAAGGGCTGTCTGTAGGACTATTGTGAGCTGGTGGGGGGTGAGTGCCCCTCCCTGCGGGGTGACGAAGGCAGGGTCCGATGGGGCACCTGGGACCTTGTCCACATATGCATCCCAGGCTGCCGCAGGGCATACCAGGCTGTTGGGGATGCGTGGTAGTGCGAGCACTGTCGGAAGAGAGCCTTTCTTAATCGTCTTTGATGAATATATGATGATCATGAGGCCATCTTCGTTGCTCATGATATCCTTCCTGCGGAGCGTATGTGGGCCTCTCCAGAGGACCACAGATGGGGCTAACAGGTTTGATGCACGCAGGAAGGCAAAGAACCCTATGCACAAAGCTGCCTTCACCACTGGACCGCTGGCAGCCCTGTTTAGGTATCTACATGCGTTGACTAGGTCACTTGGCTTAAGAGGAGGTGCTGGTGTCGGTATGTGGGGGTTTAGGTTTTCCGCCCCTTTTGCAACCTTTTTGGCTTGAGGAGATGTGAGGCTTGCAGGATTTCCACCTCTGTCAGCTATCCAGATAGATGCGCCAGAGGTGTAGCACCTCCGAGATACAGGACTTTTTAAACTATTCGCCAAATATTGCTGGTACATACAAGCATCATCTAAAGATGGGTTAAGGATCTCCACTCCATAGTGGAGAGCATATGTTAGGTACATTGTAGCGTGTCTGGTCCTGTTTTCTTGTGACGCCTGTGAGATTGAGGCGTTATAGGACACAAGGGCTTGTCGTCCCAGGGGGGTTCCTACAAGAGACAAGAATGTTCATTAGCTAGATTCTCGAAAAGAAAGGGGCAGGTTTGAGAGGGTTCAGGCGTTGGAGGTTCCTCTCTCTGACCATTCTAGATGCTTTGAGCCTCATGTCGGGGTCATCTTGCCTACTCAAAGCATCCGCCAATGGTATGTCCCTTCCATGTTTGTGCCGTATAGACACTTGTTGGTCCCTCAGGGCTGCTTCCAACCACATCTGCCTGGAGCAAGCCCCGAGCACAGGGTCTTTCGTGCGCCCTGTTTGGAGTGCAAACCTGGAAGATAAGTTGTCAGTATAGATCACAATTTTCATGCCAAGGGCATGCTGGGGTGTGAGAGTGCGGTATGCCGTGACTAGGTTCACTGCCTCACTTTGGGTGATGTGCGAGCACAATTTCCTGTGGTCCTCATCGTAGGTAATCTGGTAGTAGTGGCAGTTTGAGTTGCCACCACCACCGGTCAGAGATGAATCACATTCTATACTGTACTCTTTCAGGTCAGGCTGGAGGAGCCTGACGCCATTGGTGAGCTCAGCAAAAGACTTGAACCACAGGACATCAGCTCGGAATGAAGTGGAGAGTTGCACGGTCCCCTGTTCCGGGGAGTTTCTGAGGGTTGCCAGGATCCTGCAAATAAACCTTCTAGCATGGGGAAGGCATCTGGAAATGTGTATTAGTTTACCAACAAGAGACTGGATTTGCTTCTTGGACGCCCGGCTTCTGTCCATCCACTGGTGGCATTCTGTCAATACCTCCTGGAGCTTGCTGTGGGGAACAGATAAAATCATGGCAGAAGTATCAAGAGTGAATCCCAACCATTCCATTTCCACCGACGGTGGAGAACATTTGTTGGCAGCAAGTTGTAGGCCCAATTCTTTGGCCAAGGAGAGGAACTCTGCATATGCTTGGTGGGCACGCGCACTGGTTGTTTCCACCCCACAGAAATCATCTAGGTACACCAAGACAGTATATCCCCTTTTTCTCATGAGATAGGTAACGGCTGTGGTTGTGCGTTGGCATGCCCCCCCAGAGAGACGAGCGCCGAAGCTTGGACAGATATCCAGGTATGTTAGGCCTTCATGAGTGAAGCCCAGGAGGGGTATGTCCACTGGATCAATGCGTAATTGGCGGTACGCTCTCTGGAGATCTGCTTTCCAAAGATAGCTGTTGGGCCCCGCCAATTTGACATTAGTCGCCAGGTCCTCAACCGTCGGTAGAGTGTAGTTATGTGGTGCGCCTTCAAGACAATTCTTAGTAATACCCGAGTTGACCGTCCTGCCCCCTTCGGGGTAGGAGAGATCCAAGATGACCCTGCGGTCTGTGGACCCCTTCTTAGGCTGGGTGAGGAGGGGGGCTGTATGGGTCCATGGCTGGAACGGAAGAGAATTGAACGGGCCCAGTAACGCACCATAACTGAGTTCTTTTGAGATAAACTCATTGACCTCGGTGGGGTAGTCAGTGGCCGACTTATGGTTGGTGGGGACGGTGTCGGGAGCGTAGGGGGCTGTGTATCCTACTGGCCAGCCAAACTGAAGGAAGTCACACAGCTTTGCATCATGGTAATCGCACAATAATTGGCGCCATGCATCAATGTTGAGTCCTGAGGGGACCTGTAGTCGAGCCCCCATGTGGTTAGGAAGGCCTGAAGCATTAATGACAGAGTACAAGAAAGCATAGCGTGGGTATAGGCCCCATACACCTGTTTGTAATGAAGGCCATATGGCCGTCTTGATGGGGGCATATTCATGGGGGTTCATGCCCAAGGCAATTGGATGTAGTTCCTCATCAAACGTCGCCAGGTTGCTTGAAATCTGTGGGTGAGTAACGGCATTATCATTGAGAGGGCTGGGTACATAACAGTCAACATCAGGTGGGTGAAGAAGGCAGTCATTATCAGAACACGTGGATAGAGTGTGAAGTGCTCCCCAATCGGGGGTGATCGAGTGGCTTTCTGGCTCAGGGCCTATGCATTCCCCTATGGTGGTAGTCGGATACCCCAGGCGCCCACCTAGCCAATGGCCTAATGAGCCGTCTTCGGTAGGGCGCTCAGCGTCTACAGGGAGGGAGGCGTGGCCGTTAGCGCCACGGCTACCAGGGGCCCATTGCTGCTCTGTACATGGGTGCACGAAATTATATGTAGAGACATCAGTGGGAGCAGTATTTATGCCTGGCTGAGGGGGGGCGTATCCAGTGTTGGGGGCCCGTGACCTGCCAGTAATGTTGCTCGGGACAGGTGTGTCATTCACATAATTGGGTCGATCGGGTGGAGGCATTTCATGGCAAGCACTGTTTACAGTCGGATAATCAATGGTACATGTCGAAGCATCATGCAGGGTCGGTAGTTCATGTGCAGGTTTAGTATGCTGGCCGGTTGTGGCCGGCCTTTGGACGAAATGTAGGTGGAGGCTGAGAGGTGTCAGGGAGGCTAATTTGGGTGAGCATCCTCCCACGGTTACGGCAGCCCACCTTGGGGTGAGTGTTTATTCCGTTCATGTACTTGCGGCAGAACTTACAATGGTGGCCCTGCGGGATGCCGGCCTCAAGATGGCCGTCCTGCTTCATACAGCCACCAGGCATGTTGTATGCTGCACAAGGCATGTCATGCCTGGTAGGTGTGGGCCTAATGGGAGGGCGGGCCTTGGGCTTAGATTCAGACTTGTCTTTGGCTACTTCTTTAGTGTATAATCTGCCGGACTTGAACTTTGACCCACCATCCCTAAGGCCCTTTATTTCACCTACATCAAACCAGGAAAACAGGTCATCACTGATCTTACTTAGTACTTCTTCAGACCAGTCACGAACCTGCTCCCAGTTAAAGTCTTTGGCATCTTCCACCAACTGGTAGATGTGGGTGGCAATACAGGGCCTAACAGCATCGTCTGTGTTTGGATCCTGCATCATCCTAAACAAGCCCCACACATACTCAGGAATAGTGAGAGACTGGAGGGAGGTCTTAACACGTGTAGGCCCCCTGAAAACGTAATGGTGGGGGTGAGTGAGATTACCTTTCACATTGGAGAGCTGGTGTGCAGTTGAGAGCAGTGTCTGTACCTGTGAGTTAATCACAGCATCATTTGCTGTGTGTGACGACATAGGGAGCTGTCTGCCCGACCTGGGGGGTACAGCTGAGGAGAGGAGGCTGTAGACGTCGTCATGCCGGGCCGCGTCGTCAGCAGCAGGGCCGTGGGAACGCCTGTCGTAGGGAGCAGGCCGAGCTGACTGGCGGCGGGCGGCACGTCTCCTGGAGGCCGTGGGAGAATACACAATTTCGTCGTCAACAATGTCTATCTGTACACGGGGCTGAGCAGTAGGGGAGGGGGTCTGTGTGACAGTATCCCTGCCCGAGGTTAGGGGCTGGGGGTTGAGATTTTTAAGGTGTAGTAGGATCTCATCAGAAGTCTTTTTCAGACCCCCGATTTCACCCTCTAAATTGCTCACCCTCGTGTCCATGTCCGACGTTGATGCCGCCGCTGTTTGTTGCTTTTTGGACGTTTTCTTGGGAGGCTGCTTCTTGGCCCGTGTCTTCACAGGTGATGGCGTCTTTGCACGTGTCCTAGGCATGATTTTGAGATCTGGCTGACTGTTACAAAGCTAAACTAAACTGACAAATCGCTCAGAGCGATCAAAACACGTTTAACAGCGGCGGCATGAGCAGGAGAGAGGACGGGAGCACAGAAAAGTCACGTGGTGCACATAATAGTTCCCGCTTCACGGTAGGTGGCGGGGGAAGCAGTGTGCATGGTTTTAGTTCACCAGGGTGTATAAAGGTGGCGACACTGTGCTTGTTTTAGTCCTCACATTCCCGCCGAATTTACAATTCCGTCCAATGATTAGCTGTTACCTTGAACGCCTACTGAACTAAAATAAGATTCACTGCATTCACCATAGCTGAAAGCTGAAATAGTGAAATTACCAATACTATTAGCGATGTTGTGATGGCATGCCCTTATGTTGACCGTCCACAGAGATTGGCCTAGCTAAAATTGCCGATAAAGCCATCTCCATTTTTACTCACACTGCACGTTTATAAACAGGCCTTAGTAAAGGGTGGACAGTTTCAATCACCCAAATCCATAAATAAATAAGTAACATCAAAGCACCACTACATCCAAAGCCATCAGCTCCGATGTCACAGTCGATGCTCCATCAGTTCACTGCTCTGGTTGGCAGATTGCTCACGTGGATTGCTTCACTTGGTTTTATGGCGCTCTTCATTGTCAGACTGCTTTTTGATGCTGACAAATTTGGCGGCTTTGAAAGTGGGTGCTGTTGAGATGCGAACTGAAGAGACCTCAAAGGTACCACCAATAACCGTTATAAATAGAGAAGATGTCTACATGCACAGCCAAAAATAATTTTCTTACCCCAAGAAAATACTAGAATCAAGATTAAATTTTCTCGATTCAAGGAATAAACTCATTCTGAGTTTTTAAGTTTATCTTGTTTTCAGAAAGGGGAAGCTAAAAAAAAAATCTTATATTTTTCTAGTATTCTTCTAGAAACAAGTATTCAAGATTATTTTTCTTTAGAAATTTTTTTAAAACTGGTCATTTGTGCACCCAACAAGATTAAATCTTATATTCCTGAAATAAGAAAGTTCTATTTCTAGATTTAAGATTTCTATGTCTTGGAAATCTGCTCAGTTAAGAACCATGTATCCAAAGTGTCAATTAGGGTGAAAAAATATGCAAGTATACTCTATTATGTGATGGTTATGACCATGCTTAATGCCCTCACCAATTTCCTTCCATTATTTGGGAATTTTATAGGTGTGGAATCTGAGTTCAGTTAGGTTCCATAGGGATTAAGTATACATACTACTAAATAAGAATTATTTTCTTAAATTAAGAACATTAGTTACATGTTGTGCCACAAGAGGCCACCACTATGCAATACAACAACTTTCTTATCAAACAGGGTATACATTTCTGCCTCAAATTAAGTCCCAAAGAAACAGAAAAGGGTAAAAATATGTGGGAAAAGGGGAAATTTGTTAGGGATTAATTTGATGTAAGAACCCTTGTTCCAATGAATGAATTATAATAACTATAGGGAGAAATGATAAGAGACACCATTTGCTTGATAATATCATTTAAATAAAGGGAAGGATTACCTGTCCCATTACATGAAGTGAAATGACTTTGAGTAAAGGTCTGTTTGCTTAAACTCTAATGTAGCTACAAAAAGCTGCATTTAATCTGATGAACCTCTTTCTGATGCTCTGGCATCAATCCTTTCTCTCTAAGACTTAAATTAATATAATCATACCCCTTTCCCAGGCAACAACATCAAACTTGTTTATTTACTCAAATAAGAAATTAAAACTTACTTAAGAAAAAGGTTTTCTAGAAAAAAGGTCAATTCTGTAAGAAAGATTTTCTTATTTTGAGAAATATGTCAGGAAATATCATCTTGATTCCAGTATAAAATACTTGATTTAAGAATGTTTTCTTGTTTGTTTTTCTTGTTTGTTTTTTTTACTCTAAGTATATTAAACTCAACCATGCTTTCAAGTAAAATTTTGTTATCCTACGGACAAACTTGTTTTAAGTTTATTTTACTTAAAACAAGAAATATTTTCTGAAAATGAGAAAATTATTTTTGGCTGTGTGGGTAATGGCACAATATGACGCTTCCTTCCTGCATATAGCTAACGTGTTTTGCCCTTTTCCAAATGGGTGCTAAGCAGCTAGTAAGCATACTTCAGTTTACCTATAATATATGACATTTGATGTATTTAATTGGCTCTTCCCCAGTTCAGCATATAAATCGGTCCAACTTTATCAAATCACCATTAGAACTGATTTATGAACCAAGTGACAATATTTATTCAATATTGAACTGACTTTTGTGCAAATTGGGTCCATCCCACCAGGACTTGCAATTATATGGATGTTTAGGAAGATAGAAAATATTAAAATAATTATTGAATCAGACTTAAATGTACCTGATTGCAATTACTGGACCTCTCACAAATTTGTAATGTATAATATTTGAAATGAGATGAGGATTAGTGCAAGACCCAGATTATTGTGATCCTTTATCAGCATGGAACAGTGTGTCTGTGGCGTGCAGAGGTTTGTTAGAAGTAATAGACAACAGGTAGATGCTCTATTTTGTGTTGTAATAATCCATAATGCACAGTTATGCTATTTACCCACACACCGGCACACCATTGATATCAAACAGAGCTCCATCGTTGATAGTTCTTTAATTAGAACAGATTTCACCCGTCTTCAAACAGTAGCCAATGGATTTGCTGGGAGGCATGCAGCTATTTCACTTCTGCTAGTTGGGATATCAAGCAAACAGAATGATAGTTTAATAATGTATGAGATGTATGAAGCTGATTTACCCATCTCTTGAATTGTTGGCCTTTAGGATGGGCAATAATGAAAAGTGAACCTTTGTCCCATGATCTTTACCGAAGCAAGATTAGAAATTCAACCTTATCAACATCCACAGGCATTTGAAGCTGCAAGGCATATATGGTGTGGGGTCATATGTGATACAGCTATATATATAATTATTGCCTTGGGAAATGTGAGGAGAATAGCTGTGATTAATGACACGATGACATACGTTTTCACGTTATATAAGTAAGGCTAATACCACCAAGTATTACCACAGGGGCTCACCAGCTATCTAATGACTAAAAGATTATACCTAAGCTTGCACCAATATTGATTGATTGGGAGACAGAGAGAGGTACAGACAGCACGACAGACAGACAGACAGACAGACAGACAGAGACTGATATTTACAGGGGATACAGGGACAGGGACTGATATTTACACCAGGAAAAGGAGACAGGAGCAAAACATAGGAAAGTACATGGACATGTAAATAAGAAAGAGTGAAAAAAAGAAGCCTGATGTCTTCTCTATATCATTTTCATGAATTATTTCCGTGCACGACAGATGTATAGAAATAGTGTAGCGAGAAGTAAGATTAGTGTTGCCCATTGCCTATCGGCTGAACCGATTCACCCATAGAAACTGCCTTAGATCATGAAGCAGACATGTGTGATGTATTATTCACGTGCAGCATCCCATTTGCAGCATGCTGTGTGCCAGTCAGGGTGTAGACCCTTCTCACTTTACAACCTTTTAAGTCATCTTTTTGCCTGTCTCCCCCGATCATTTTACAGGAAATAGAAAAATGGGGAGCGGTGGCTACAGGTCCTGTGCTCTAGGTAGTAATGCCCATAGTGTAAAGAAAAGCAATTTAACACCATCGGCGTGGACGTAGAGGTTTTTGTAGACACCTCATGACCTTTACCTCCCTATTATCATTTATTTTAGTGACCATAGTGAACAGTTTGACAAGGGAAGAGACATAATGGCCAGGGATTGGGACACACGCGACATCATTTATGTAACAATTTGACCAGCACAGAGCTGTATGCAATCTGTTTGGTTTTATTATGTGCGTTATAAAATGTCACTCCTTAATGATGATTTTGCCCTGGCAATTAAGGAATCATACAAAAAAAAGACTGCCCGTTAAATTGTAAGTTTGGTAACAGATGGAAAGTGTCCCACGTACTGATGCACAGAAATGTACATGTGCCTCTGTTTATATCACCCAATCAAGAATTTACATATGTTCCATTAACTGATGAATACCTCTCGCGCACTAAATAACTCCGGTATCGTTTTAGCTATCATGACGTACATATATTAAAGAAAGGAGAAACTTAATCCCCAAAACAACACCAAAAGGCTAGATGTGGACACGCAATATGGGAAATACATATGCACCAGAACTGGACACATTAAGTCGAAAAAGTCTGCTAAAGTAAGAAATCAAGAATGGCAAGGTTTTACTTCATCGGTTAATTATCAATATCCTGTTCTATAATTATGTAGCTGTTAAATTCAGAGGCAAATCTTCATTCGGGGGCCCAGAGGGCTTCACTCCAGCCTTCTATTGAAATTGAAGAGAGAAGTGATCTTTAAGCCCCATTTAATTCTGGTACGGGGCTGGGATCCCTCTGTCTCACTTTTCCCTGTATAGGGGAGGTCAAGTTTGGGAATTATCTGTAACACATATTCAACTCTCCCTTCCTCTGTGATTGACAGGGCCAACTACTCCCTTCTCCTACGCCACTGTTATGTTATGTCCAAACCTGACCAGAGTTGCCGAATTTGGTCAAGACGAAACCTGACCAAATATCCCTCTCAGCTACTTCTCAACTGATTGACTATAATTTTTAAATATCTGGGGTTCACCTCTCAGTGCTGGTAATACTTTTAATCATCCATGTGAGAGCAAAGTGTATTTTGTAGGTGGCTGTACATAAAACAAAAAGAGGAGGCTTGAACTAGGATCGTACTCACAACCTGCTGTGTTGGAGACAGGCCTTGATCCATTTCATCACAGAGCTGGTGTTACAAAATTTAGTCATAGTGGCATATACATTGTACCTCTAGCCCACTTTTAAACTAATTGATTATACTTTTTAAAGATCTGGGATTCGCCTATCAGTGCTGTTGATATTAGGGACCAACATAGGTAATCAAATGTAGATGTAGGCCCCTATATGTAGAAATAGTAGAAACCTATGCTGCATCTATAATTCATGAGGTACATCGGTTTTGCTAAAGGTCGCTATTTTCAATCATCCACTGAGCCAGAACCAAGTGCGGCACATACCCATGTTGACCAAAGTTGGCAGCCTGTAAGCCAAGATTTGTGAGGCTGGCCAAAGGTGACCACGGTTTGCTGGGAAGGGGGTGACTCAAATTATAAGGCTGCAAGATGTCAAGTGCAGGATCTACACTCTGACTTAAAATAAACAGGCGTCTGCTTGTGAACCAATAGAGTAATGATTTTTAGGAACAGGGAGGGAGGGGATGGTTTCTTCCAAGGGTCGCCAAATATTTTTCTTGGTAGAGGGGTCCAATATTTCCCTTACAGCGTTTAGTTGATTTCCTGTGGTGGTACGTCCTGGGGTGAACCCTCATAATTATCTCTGTCCCTCCCTGTGGAATGCTAACAGTGTTAGATGCAGCATATAGCCTCACATTACAAACAGTATGGGTCATCCACCTGCCCCTTTCCCATTGCTGCCTTTTCTGGCAGTTCTCCGAGAGCTGGCAGATTGCACAGCAGTAAACATCACCTCTGCCCATGCATGCACAGGTTTCCATGGTAACTCACAGAGGAGTGACCCAAGGTCCACCTCTGGGACAGCACATATCTCCACTTTGGCAGATGGGTGACAAGTTATATGTCAGGCATTTAAATAGGAGGCGTTGACTAGGGTTTATAAACTAATAAATTAGGTTTCATCGAATGCTAGAATGAAGAAGGAGCCTCGATGATTATTTTCAATTTGTACATACAAGTAAAATGTATGAGGTCTACTCATTGCATCCTGAACAAGTTAAAATGTGCTTATTTACCATTACTCATAAGACGCATCTAATCATTGCATGATTTGATGGGTAGCCTGAAAATCTACATGGATATACATAAAAAAGAACACTTTTCTGCGCATTTGGTGATTGCACCCAGATAGAAAGCCAGTTACTTGAGCTGAATACGCACTGCCCTATTGAACAAATAATTAGATATAGAATCGATCCACATGAAAACGGGATATACTGTTACTGTGGTCATCCTGACTACCTGTGTTCTTTAAACCTAGTATAGCCACCGTCACACTGTCAGTTGGGTCAGTATTTTCCCCAACGCTGAACTCTTTTTTCACGGGTCAAGGAAAACTTTGAATTTTGATTCTAATCTGAGACTGACCTGTAATTTAATATAGGTAACCATCAATTATAATGGCATAACGTAAAATTGAAGCTCAGTAAGGCCTTAACCGATATAAAGCTATGACCATTGTGATTCCTCTTATGCTCAGTTATTGTTTAAGCCCATACATTAACACATCGGCCAAGTGGCTGATGGCCATGAAGGAGTAGGCCAATGAATCAGCATTCTTCATCGATAGTAATTCGCGTAATTCTGCATCCAAATGTTCGATAGCAAACTTACTAATTGGATTGCAAATGACCACCACCCACTATGGAGGTTGGGCCGTTAGAGCCCATACATTTTCTATATAAGATTGGCTGATTAGAGCAGTGGGTGGTGACCAGAAATAGTCAATGCAATGCCTATGCAGTATCATGTGCAATGTATACATTATACAAACAGTGATACAAGCGTTGTCCACTTCAGATTCTGGGTGAGTAATGCAATGACCAGCAGATTCTTATTCATTTGTACCCCATTACTAACCAGGTATCCAATTAGTGACCACTAAATGGGGTGCTGATTGTCATCAAATTTCTACAGAAAAACTGGAAATAGAGCGACTGTCAATAACTGCTGCTTTAATTATAATGTTATAATGTAATGCTGAAGCTCCATGAGGCATTAACTAATATAAAGCTATAACCAGCATGGTTTTTGCTTAGTTGTTGATGTTAGTATGTCTTATGTACAGGGTGAGCATTGGAGAAATAATGTCAACACTGGTCAATCACCTTCTCCATCCCTTGAAATGGCACTAGTGTAGGGTTACCAAGTCTAGTGATGAGTGTCCACCGGGTACATAGTTCATTCACCTTATAACCCTTACACTAACACTGTTTCATGTACACTCATTATGGTCACCAGCCAGGGGGCTGTAATTGGCTGGTGTTATATTGGAGATGTATGGGCTCAAACGGGCTATATAACCTTGGTAGGTCAGGTTTATATATTAGACCGCCCAGGGGATTGTGGCCATAATAAGTCAGACCATTGCTGTGTGATATGCCTATCCTCTGATTACCACTAAATAGAATTAAAATAAAGAAATGATTAAATGTATGTGGTATCGTCATCACCAGCTTTAATTGCCAATCAAGGGGTATATATATATAGGCCGACTATTAGCCGATTGAAAACTGAAAACTTATATTATATATCTTCATATGACATCTAGTATGATCAATAATGGTTAACACCCATAGGGATGGCTCAGCCGTACTTTCTTCTTTATATACTATATAACATCGGCCTATAGGCTCCACTAACCGATTTTGTTCTCAAATCGGGGCTATTCTCACGAATTAAACTCAGATATATACCATAACAGTTATATACGTTAGATAGAGAGGTTCTTTAGACCCTGCCATGGGTTTGTGTTTACAAATAATGGTTATATATTTATAAACAAGTGGAAATTAGACTTACCAAGGCAATATAACACGATCAAGCTCCCAAATTAGGGTCCGATTTTGCATCCCAGGCCGATTTTGGCTCCAGATCTCAAATCAAACAGGTTTGTTTTTTGAATATCTGAATGGTGACCTCTTTAAATCTGTCTTTACCCAATACAATTGTATACATAACGCACACTGAAAATCTCAGGGTCGTCATTTTGACAATGCCAAAACTGACAACTTTAGGTAGTCAAAGTGACCACCTTAGGTCGTCATTGTGACTACCCATCTGAGCCATTCAGACCAAAGTTGTCATAATGACGACCTTAGGTAGTCACAATAATTGGGTAGTCAGAATGACTACCTTAAGGTTGTTAATCTAGGTATTGTCCATTTGAAGACCTAAACTCATCAGTAATGACAACTCTCAAGTCCTAGGTTGTCCCAATGACTACCTTATGCCACATAATTCTATTCCTCACTTGCTACCTATGGCACGCTACTGCCACCTGGTTTTAATATCTGCATAACTATATCTGTCATGAGATATACACTGGTGACAGGGAGCAGAGTGGTCTCTATACCTTTGGGGCAATCATTCTCACCCATTGGCAACTTATTTATAACAAGTAATGCTACTTAATTCAGTCAAGACTAAACCAAATATGGGAAAAGGATGCCCCTCATTGAGAAGTGAACTAATTAGAGACTATATTCATACACCATTCTCCACTCCATCTGCCATTATTCATTATGACTACCTATGTCGTCATAATGACTAGGCTCCTTGCTCTGGGTTTTCAGTGCATCTGATGTAAATACAAACAAACCCTGACACTTTATACCTGATCTGATCGTTTCACTAATATATAGGATAGCTAGGGGTACCAGGGTATGATCGGATCATGAGAATTGCCCAAAGAATCGGCTAGTGGAGTCCCAGCTTAAGTGGGTGGTGGCCATAAAGGAGTATCAGTAGGCCAATGCATCTGCATCCTGCATCGATGGAGGCCATTTCATGAATGAATAAGGATAGGTTTGTTCTTGGTATAACACGCAATTCTGAAACCAAATTTTCGATAGGAAACTGCGGCCCATTTTCCATTAGCCGATTTGGAGGTGCTGCTGGCCGATTACCTGCCGATTGGCCACAACACACCACTGGTAAGTGTGGTTGCTGTGGGTCTACCTGCCGATTAATTACCTGCCGAGGTAGCAGCTGACAGCACCTCCAGATCGGCTAATGGAAAATGCACCTTATTGGATTGCTAATGACCACCACCCACTATGGAAGTTGGGCCGTTAGAGCCCATACATTTCCTATATAAGATTGGCTGATTAGAGCAGTGGGTGGTGACCAGGAATTGTCAATGCAATGCCAATGCAGTATCATGAACAACGTATGCATTATACAAACAGTTATACAAGTATCAGTGTTGTCCTTGTTAGGCTCTGAGTGAGGAATGTAATGACCAGCAGATTCTTATAGAGTTAATTGTGTCCCATTACTAACCAGGCATCCAATTAGTGAACAATGCAAGGGGTGCCCAGGGTCGTCAGACATCTACAGAGAGACAGGAAATTGAGGTCATCACATTACTTGAGCGACTCTCAATAACTGATTCGATCTGCCCGTATGGTAGCAGACAATCGTAAAGTTCAATTCTCTTGTATTCCTTATCAATTTTGACTTTTTTTTAGAAGTTATATAATATACATTTTGCAACACTAGAATACTTTTCAATAACCATAAATATGAATGCCTATAACAGACTCATTTGCATTATTGTTTGTAGCACACATTAACTATACCGATAGTCCCTTGTACTGTTGGATAAACTACAGGGCAGTCCAAATTCAAAATTCAGTTCAAAATATTAGTTGTCCTTGGCCTATAAATATGGAGTTCAGCGTTGGAAAAAAAAACTCAACTGACGATGTGACTCAAACATCGGTTTCCTTGCTTCCAACGTTCTTCGGGGACCGGAATTAGCTTCAAAGACTAATGGACCCTATCTATAGGCATCGCATCAAACCGGAATATTGGAATAGGCCTGTACCTGTGCTATAGGCTCTATATATAGGAAGACAATTTAATTGCAAGCTAACTATAGGATACCACAGGCGGTTTCCAAGTAGTAATGGCCGCAGTAATGAGTGTCCATAGGCTATGCCCAGCCACCTTGCTGTTATTCACGTTTACAATGGTCTCAAACTACCTGGGAACTACTGAACATTGAAATGCATCCTTTCTGTACTCATAGTTATTAGCACTGTGTACCACAAATTAGAAGTCAGCTATTCACCACCGCATTAACTCGTGGATATCAAGAGATATAGGGGCTGTCTTCAATATTTTGTAAAAAGTAATTGAAAAACCTTAAAAGGTCTTCACCATCCAGACTTTATCTGTCAATACTGCTTAAGTAGGGGGCAGAGTTACTGAGTGCTCTTAGGTGTTTACCCCCTGGCGACAAAATCCCCCACTCCTTCCCCACCATCTCACAGTGTTAGTTCAATTTGAAATGCCCACTTTACCGAATTAGAGCTCAATAGATTTTACTCCCTACTTTAAATACTGTTGCCCTTCACATAGATGCCCTTGCCTTTGTTTCTTGCCTACCATCGACAGCCTACATTGTCCTAAACATAGTTTGGGGACACTTATGATTATAAGATTGACATCGGATGACACCAAATACACACATACGACCCAAACTCTTGAGAATGTTCTTTGGTTGAATTCCTACTTGAATGGTTGGGTGTGCATTGTAAATAGAGAACCAAAAATTAATTTAATTTTATATATGTAATTTTATACTGTAAACCAACAGTAGATTATACTGCCCATGCACACTAATATCATATTAGATTCTGTAACCCAACAGTCGATTTTACTGCTCAGCTACATTTACTTCTAGCAGGGTGGGGCTGTATACTTTAGAAGAGCTAATTAAGGTTTGCAAGCCACCTTCTTTGCCCATGGAGAAAAGAAACAGAGTCTTGGCTACCTCCAGAATGACTCGCTTAGGTGAGCCCTGGCTTGCCTAAGGGAGTCACCTCTGGCTGATCTTTAAGCTCCCTGGATCATCTTCGTTGATAATCACACCTACTAGTGAGCCTTCTTAACGAACCCTTAAACTAAAATTATACTTCTAGAGAGGGATTCAACTCCAACCTAGCCAACAGTCTGAAGCATAGACACGAATACTGGCTATTATTCATCGAATTAGCACTTCCCCCTTGACCTTTTGATAGCATTTGAATTGGGTTCTATTTTAATTGGACCTCCTAATGGTAATTGCAAAGGGCAACTGCGAAACGATGAGTCAAGGTTATGATTGAAGATGCAGATTGATGCCTAAAGCCATTCATTATTTAGAACCCAAGTTGAACCAAGGGATGTATCGGATACATGTTCAATTGGTTGCATTTGTTCTGTTTTTATCTCCTCGGAAATTAAGACCAGCGTTTCGTTCACAGATTTTGCTATTACATTTTGTTTCTGTGTTCTCACAAAACTGGGGGCACTTCCTTATCATAGGCCAATGCCTCAACAAGGACAAGTGCGCAGACTGATTGGACAATGACCGTTTATGCTTTGAAGGTGTCATTAGACATCAAGTACCCATGTTACCTATTTATAACAACAATACAATATACCAAGTATACGATTTACTGTTCCTAGAGAAACGCAGGTACATTCTACAGGTGAGAAAGAAGCCCTCGGGTTGAAACTTTGGTTACTCGCCAGTTAGCATGACTTAACTTTGTAAGACTTTCTTAGAAATAACAAAGGAAGAGGGATTCCTGACATCATTCTGATCTATGAGAGACACAAGTTGGCTTTTCGAGTGAATAGATTGTTTCCTGGTAGTCTCCGAGAGGAATAAATGCATGCAAAATGTATATTATTACATGCGAAACAGGCAATACTAAAGTAAGTGAGGCTGCTTCCCATCTATGAGAATAAGGCATGAGTGTATAAACAAGGGGCTCTTATTCTTCAACCTTAGGCTTTAGAATTCCAGTATACTAAACGATTACTAGCTGATTACACCCCCCTACAATTTAGATTTCCATCTGTGTATTGTGCCATGAACGTTGATACTTTCCCCTTGAGCCCCTCCACTGTCATCCCGAATTGATCTTTTGAAATAAATGCAATCTAAGAAGCCTGCCAGTGAATTAGAGACGGCATTGGCATTCTCGAATTGCAATTGCTCATATTTACCTTTAATCGCTCTGAAAGGCTGAAAACATGAGCATTCTGCCATTTTAGAACTATTAAAGAACATGAAAGAGCATCTTAAGTGGGATAGGTAGAGGTTTGCACCCTGGCCCTCAGGCAGTTGTAGGCTCAGTCTCATGAGTTTGTAACATTTCAAACGTCTTTGACCGGTGCCGTCTTTGACCGGTGCCGTCTTTGACCGGTGCCGTCTTTGACCGGGTATGCGATTAAAATGAAGAAAAAAGTAGTATATAGTAAAGAAATTTAAGCTTCAACTTCTTCATGTGATAAACAGTCTATGGTTGTTTTACCCAATTAAAAAAATACATTTTAATGCACATATTAAGGGTTCCTTTTGGGCTTTTTTTCTTCAGCCGGTCAAAGACGTCACCGGTCAAAGACGCCGCCGGTCAAAGACGTTTCAACTGTTACAAACTCATGAGACTGAGCCAGTAACATAAATATATGAAATATATCAATTTTAAATAATGCCTCGAAATGATGTGTTATAACATATTATACAAAATATTTACCCATTTCTTTACTATACACTACTTTTTTCTTCATTTTAATCACATACCCGGTCAAAGACGGCACCGGTCAAAGACGGCACCGGTCAAAGACGGCACCGGTCAAAGACGTTTGAAATGTTACAAACTCATGAGACTGAGCCTGTACCGGTAGTCTCAGTATGGAAGAGGCCGAAATAAATTGGGAACTATCTTGACAGCGGAACTAATCATCCCTACGACACCATGTCAGGGATCTTCTCCGAGGTAATTTGTGCTTGGTAATTATCTAATGGATTTGGCCCCCTGCATTCTGCGCGTGTATCCACAGACACTTCCGGCACAGCAAGTTCACTCCAACTTGTCCAAAAGATAACTGCTGCTCATGTCAGCAATGGCTTTTGTAACTACCTCACATTAGAATTCATGCAATGAGAGTAGTATAGTATGTATCGGAACGGGACTATAGTTAAGTACTGTTTATTACTCAATCGACCTGCAGCCAATCAGAGGCCTCCCTTTTGGCGGGAAATTCAAAAGCAGCCAATGAGAGGCCTCCCTTTTGGCGGGAAATTCAAATAGGTCACGTGACCGGAAGTGACCTACTTCCGGTCACGTGACCTTTGGGCGGGAAATTCAAATAGGTCACGTGACCGGAAGTGACCTACTTAAGAGGGTCACGTGACCACCATGTTGGCGGGAAATTCAAATAGGTCACGTGACTGGAAGTGACCTACTTAAGGGGGTCACGTGACTACTAGGTTGGCGCGAATTTCAAAATAAGTCACTTGAGATTTTTATGGATAAATAAATTTTAAAAAAGAAAAAAAGCAAGCTGAAAGCTTGCTAAAAAATAATTTAAAAATGTGGCTCTTTTTTTTAGGGGGGGGAGGGGCACTCTGGGGGGCACTCTTTAAGATGCATGGGGGGGGAGGGGGGGGGAGGGGGGGAGGGGAAGGGTTTTTTAAGAGTGAGACTCGCTTCTCTGCCCTCTCTTTTAGAGGGCAGAGAGGCGAGTCTACTGGTTCGTCTACTTACAATGAAATGTATCATGATTGCGTTTATGATGATGTGCATCATGATGTGACTATCTTACAACCTTATAAGAAATAAGCAAGGTCTCTCTCCTATACAATTACAGTTTTCTAGCTTGAAATATAGTCTTTCAACAGCTCCTTTTCTCATCTTACACAGAGGCAAATATCAGAGGCACCCAATGGCACCTAAACCGCTCTCAGACAAGGGTCGGGCACTGCTGGACTATAATAGATGGGTCAAGGACCGTTCTACTGAGGGTCAGGCTAGGTCGGACATTCAATAACGTGACTTTAGCAAACTTGCTTGAAAAGTCTGACCATGCGAGATCCTTATGCCCCAGTCTGTCAAAGCTGTCCAGACTTTCAAGCAAGTTTGCCAAAGACCTGCCTGTCATTGAATGTCCGACTTAGCCTGCTTGACCCTCAGTAGAACAGTCCTTGACTCATCTATTATAGTCCAGCAGCGCCTGACCCTTGTATGAGAGTGGTATTGGCACCATTGGCTGACTCTGATAATTCACTTGTGTGCACGGGGGGAGGAGAGGGTTCACAGCTACAGCTCTCTTAAGGCAAAGCTTGCGCTTATAGAGCACTACTAGTGGAGGTTTGGATGAGGAGGCTATGACATATGATGTTTGTCTTAAAAAATAGCCATGGTGCATGTCGATGTCGCTTAATTATGCTCATATCTCATGTCGATTTTAAGAATTGTTCATGTCACCTGTCACTATGTTTTTCAAGCTTCATGTCAAATGTCACTAGGCTTCATCTCGAATTTAGTGGTCCACACTGCCGCTGCTACTGCTGCTGTCGGTGCTGCTGCTTGTGCTGCTTGTGCTGCTCATGCAGCAGCTGCAGCAGCTGCTGGCTGCTTGTGCTGCTGACGATGTCATGGATACTGTTGACAGATGCTGCTGCTGCTGCTGCTGCTGCTGCTGCTGCTGCTGCTGACGATGTCACGGATGCTGCTTGTGCTACTGCTCGTGCAGCAGCTGCTGAAGCAGCTGCAGCAGCTGCTGGCTGCTTGTGCTGCTGACGATGTCATGGGGGATGCTGTTGACAGATGTTGCTGCTGCTGCTGCTGCTGCTGCTGCTGCTGACGATGTCACGGATGCTGTTGACAGATGTTACTGCTTGTGCTGCTCGTGCAGCTGCTGCTGAAGCCGCTGCCAGCTGCTTGTGCTGCACGTGCAGCTGCTGCTGAAGCCGCTGCCAGATGCTGCTGCTTGTGCTGCACGAGACTGAGTAGCCGCTATTCGGCGTTTCACTCCTTATGTACCCTGTCCTAGATAATCCTCTTAAAATGGCTGAAAAGACTCTCTCAGCACAGAGACTCTACTCAATGTAAGAGATCTGTTAAGTAAGTTTTCACATGCCGCCTGACTACTGCGGGAGGGTTTAGACTTAAGCAGCTTAGTGCACACACGTGTCTGTTAGAAAAGCTACCTGCACACCTGCCTTCCTTTTTCACTAGTATTTACCCCCTGCCGACTTATGAGGCGCCTATACACACCTTCTTGCTTCTAGAGCTAAGCTGACTGGCAGCTATTTTAAAAGAGAATACCCGTTACCTGTATAACGGATAAGGGGGTTATGAGATTAGCGTGTGTATACAAAAAAACAAAAAAAAAAAGCTACAGGGGGCGCGTGTCTGTCTGTGAGGTAGAGACCGTGTGGTAAGCGACTCAAGTGTAAAACAAAAGCACCTCCTCTTGCCGCAGTGAGTGGTGTGGACGGCGGCTGGCTAGTTGAATTTAAGCGTCAGCTTAAAAGATAATCCGTTCACGGGCTGGCGCGTCACACCTGGCGTTAATCACCCCCTGTAGTCTTTGTATACACAGGTGACTCGGCTTTATCTCTTCACCAGCTATAATCCCATATACATGTAGCGCATGTTACACTCGTTATCTCTCTTTTCATGCTGATGGATTAGGGGTGGAAGGGTTCAGGTGAAAAGCGATTTGATTCTCTCTGGAAGAGGGTGGGGCTCTAGGTGAAAACAAGCTTAGAACATCCAGATTAGCTGCTCTCTCGGCTATATAAAGAGCCTCATTTTTTCTAATCTCTGCCCACTTCGTCTTGTTGTACACTATCAGTCACGAGGCAGACGCTGGAAGTAGCAGATGTTTGCAGTATGGTTTATACAGAGGTTACCTGCTAATAGGATTTTGTCAGAATAGGGTGAGTTGCTATTAAAATGAACATTTTAAATGGGTTGTTAATATGGTATCTGATGTTAATGAGCTAACACCTAACATTGAGGATTATGACCTCCCAGAGGGGCGTCTCGCCAAATTCTCCAGTCTTGACTATAGTCTTAACTGTCTAAAGACTGTGGAGCACGTTAATGGGTGGTCTCCTTACTAATTTCACTTGACCAGGCCGGCAGGGTCAACTAGGCTAGGTAATTACAACCACAAGGGCGGCTACTCAACATGCAAGTAGACCTACTACTACGAGATTGTCTTTTGACCACTCTGCCGCCGCCTGCTGGTCTGGCGATTACATGCTCTAGTATAGTTCTCCGCTCTTTTCGTCAGATGACGCCACAATAGGGTTTTTGTACATTTCCACGATACTCGCGAACATTTTAAACGCATAATGACCTATAATAAGCAACAAAGCACACTTCTAATATATTGAATATAAGAAACATGTCAACGTTGTGTATTTCTGATAGAATGAGGCAGATTCTTTGAAATATCAACTAAACTATAGTGAGATTGAAAATACTACACCATATCTAAAGCGATATAAAAGCTATATAAAGTCAGAACCTCTGACGGATCGGTATTCTGCAACGGATCACTCAACCATTCGTCCTCGAAAGCAACACAGGGTTCCCGTCCAACAGGACTTTGAGCCTTGACGCTTTTGAGGGAGGTTTGATCTCATGCTGCTTAACATGTGGTGTAATTAATCAACACCGCGGCCCCTCTTTAGGGGCCACACAATAAACAAAGAATAAAAAAGGGTAGGACTTAGGTTTAAAGTGAATCTCCCAGGATTTTGGCGAGGTCGACAAAGGGGGAGATAACAGATTAAACTGCAGGAGACTATACGCAAACCTTGATACTCTCAGAGGGGGAGCTCCATATTGCGGACCTGTGGTCAGATCTATCACCTCCAGGAGGCAGGCTGCATGTCGTAAATGTCCACCACAGACATTGGGATATATTGTTAATCCTACTCCAGGGTCTCCATAATTAGACCCTGAATCTGTTGTTAAACGGGTGTGAGGTGATGGTAACTAATACTTATGAGATGGAGCTCTTACGAGACATAAGCACCACCCAGCGCGAGGCTCGCCTTGAGATGGGAAATTCACTACAGTAGGGTGGTCGGAGCATTTTTGAAAATAAACTAGACACACATGTATTATGTATGTCTAGAATGTCTCAATATTCGCATTTAACAAATTAGCACTGTTATATTGATAGAGTAACTAGGTAACTAACTGTAGCTGATTACATATACCTCACTCCTCAAACCTTTCTGACAGATCTGAAGATCTGTATAGAGAAGACATGCCATACCCATGGCTTACTTATAGCCCTGCCATGCTATAGTGGCTATTGGGAGAACTAAGATTTCTCTATCTAACTGTATGACAGAAGGTGTCCTCTAGTGTTATTTATATGATTTTAATACTTGAGATTGGGGTCTGAGGTCCTCATATGACCCCCAGCAGATGCTCTGACGCTGGCTGGCGGTAGATTGTATCATTTCCATTCAAAATGCATTATTTTAACTTGATTTATCTCTATATTCAGTAATTTACCGTAAACTACCAATTAAAGATTTCTATAAAAAAAAAATGAGCCCTGAAAATGCGCAATTTAGGTGGCTTATCTCAAAAAAGATAACAATATCCTAAGTAGTTATAGGACCCTCCATGGGATAGCTGCATTCAAGATGCTTCAAACAGAAAAGGAATCTCGTTGATACATGGATTTGCCATCAGCCAGTGCAAATTCTCCCAAAGGTCAGGTTAAAGAGATTTCCCAGTTATGAGCTTAAAGGAGACTCAAAACTTGAGGTCTGTCAACATTGCCCCTGAATTACATTATGTAATACAGTTTATAATGCATTATCCAGCCTGTATAGGATGGACCCATTCAGGATCTGTTGATAACAAATTACTAGAAGTGTCTATCTGCTTTGAATCGAAAATGAGGGCATATCATAAAAGGGTCATTTAACATAGGATCAGATACACACTGGGCCCTCACGCCGACCCTCCGGCCACCCTAACTACAGCATTATCTGTCGTTGAAAATGGTGCTCGTGTAGAGTCGGGATGATGTACCAAAAGAGCGTTTTATACACAATGATACCCTTGTACAAATGCGTATACCTAGTAGGCAGCGTCTTATCATCAAATCTAAGAGGGTGCTATAGTTTTATTATACTTTTATAGACCATTTTTAAAATCCGAGCTTAGCTTAGTTCATAGTCTCCTTACCAATTTTCACTTGACCAGGCTGGCAGAGCCAACTAGTCTAGGTAATTATAACCACAAAGGCGGCTACTCAAGATCCAAGTAGACCTACTACTACGTGATTGTCTTTTTGGCCCCTCTGCCGCCTAGTTATTACATCCTTCAGTCTAGCTCGCCACACCCTTTGAGCAGCACCATTGCCTCGGTAAAAGTGTAGGGTGTGTGCTTTCCACCTTCAGGCATCCATAGATTCGATCACCATCACCCCCCTTGAAATGACCTCAGCTGTTAATTAGGGCGTAAAGCAGCCCAACAACCAACCAAGTCCCTGTCAAAAGATGTGAATAACGCTGTAGTCTGCCCGTTTCTGTGATCCAATATGAACCCTTCCTAATAGCACCCCCACTGATGCATTGCATAAAAATAGCCCCCCCTGACCTCATTTCTTGAGCTATAAAAAACACAAACCCCTCATTTTAATCACAATATCATGGCAGTTAACATGAATGGAACCATTAGTGGAGAAAGATAAGAGTCTCTGTTTTCTGTAGCCTACAATATTATGGTGACATTCTTCATGTCAAAATGTAATAAATAAATATGAGTTGTTAAAACTTGTTACCATGGGGATGTTGGTAATTGTGTTCTTGAAGACGTATGTGAAATCCAGATGTATGTGCCTCTGCCCAATGTTGTCCCTAGCCATTTTAAGTTAACCTGTTCTGTCTGAGTTAGAAGGGTGCCTAGGAGGGCTAGAGCTACAGAACCCCTAACTGCTGTGAAAGTGCCCCTCTCCTGCCTAGATCACAGAAATGGGAAATATGTTCAGTTGCATTCACCATGATATTTCTGGATCTAGGCAGGATAGAAACCCCTGATCTTTTACAGATCTGAAAAGCTCTCATAGGGATCTATACTAATGGAACCAATATGTATTTTTTAACTCATTTTTCAAAAATTTATCAAACTCCCTACCTTAGCACCCCTATAAATAGGGTTAAGTACCTGTCCGACCCCTCTACCACTGCTGCTGGAGGAGTACCGAGAACTACCCTCTTTTTTAGAAAACTAAGTAAAAATTATCCTTCTTCATGTCCAGTTACATACAATGTCGATCAATTTGACACTGTAGCAGCCTGTCTCCATATCTGTATGCTGCATAAATGCACAATACACGGTTCTGCACGCACTTAAACCAAGGCTAACATGGTTGACCTATATAGATGTGATACTCTCGTTTTCGGGGCTAGTAGAAATTAGGCGTCTAATACGGACGTTTTGGGTTCGAACCCTCACTAAGTTTTAGTCAAGACGTCTAGCCACGTCGCCTAAGGCGACGAAAGCGCGTCAAGGCGTTTACAGGGTTCGAACCCGTGAGCTGCTCCTTGGGGCCACAAAAAACGCTTAGACCTTGAAATCCCATAGGGAAAAAATTTTGGGTTTTTGGACTTTAGGCCTTAATTTGAGGGTGATCCCGGGCTGATAGAAAAATAATTCTTGGACGAGCGGATAGCTCTGGATCTCTTTTATCTAAAACAGCGAAAAATTGATTATGGTTTCGCCGCAATTCATCGGACGGGGGGTAATCAGCCCCCCCCTCTGCCAATCAAGGCAGTGAATCTAGACGACCGCGCAATCGCTCGCGGCCGTCGCGACGAACCGACTGAAGACCTCGGCATCTTAGTATGATTCGTGTGACCTACTTAGAGGCTCACACGGTGGGGGTGTGTCCGGCGTTCGGCGCGCTGATTGGCTACTGGTGGGAGGCGCTGTGCCGCGTCAGGAACTTCACCTATTTGGGACGGCTGTTAAAGGCGCACTGAGTTGAGGTGCACCTTTAAGCAAGAGCGCGATCTGGCCTAGTCTTGCGGACCCCTGTTTGGAGAGTGTAGCGGGCGGCTATGTCGCGCTCTCCAACCACAGTCTTAACAGTGGTCCGCAAGACTAGAGTGCAAGACGCGTGCACACACAGACCGAACAGACACACACAGACCCACACACCCACACACCCCTATCAGTGAGGCGTCTAGCAGATTTGGGAGAGGTGACCAGGGAGGTACTCTCGGCTAGCGGCCACTAATTGGCTGTTTAGATAAGGCACAGAAACAAGGGTGATGACAGACTATGTGGTCAAGCAGCCAACATGCCCTGACACTTGATAATGGGTGTGGACCACCAAATTCGACATGGCGACATGGCCATTTCTTATAATCGACAAACGACATGAGGCCTAATGACAAGTGACATGAGGCCCAAAAATCAAAGTGACAGGCGACATGAGCAATTCTTAAAATCGACATGGGATATGAGCATTATTAAGTGACATTGACATGTGACATGGCCATTTTCTAAGATCGACATTCGACATGGGGACCCCCCATCCAGAGCCCCTTGATAGATGACAGCTGTTGTGTGTAAGAAAAGCGTATGCCTCACAATCAAAGATGATAAAAGGCTTCATTAATTTGATGAAATTCTAAAATAGATATATTATTCATGTTCTGTGTTCCACAGAGGTAAATTAATTAAGCCTCAACTCCTTCTAGAAGCAGTAATACAAAAATGTATAACATGATAACGTTGTATCAAACATTTTCTTATATACTGGCTTCTGGTAGGAGTTGAATCATAAATAAAGTACCTATGTGAAGCACATGACATGCATGTCATGCTTATTAAAGAATAACATCAATTCAATCAGGTATTCAAATATTTTGGGTTTGCAGGCACAGTTAGAAGGGGTAAGGTTAGTGGTGGTATCTGACCAGGATGTATCAGATTACTACAAACTGCCTCTGACCCCTTCCACCACCACCACTGGTCACCGGCTGTCTGGGGCTCCCGTGGTCAGTGGATAAATTCTATCCACTCTGAATCTGCTAGACGTCTCTCTGCTATGTAGTGTGGGATGTAAAAGAACCCTTGTCTCGGTAAAAGGGCCATAGATTCGATCACCATCACCGCCCTTGAAATGACCATAGCTGTTAACTAAGGCGTAAAGCAACCCACACACCCACACACCCACACACCCACACACCCACACATTTTTCTGTATGAGCCTTCAGACCTGAAGCTGCTCAGTGTACGGGACTAGGTTTTGTCATAGGCCCTACGGACGCTACTCAAGGGGGAATAAGAGAGCTGTCTCACCATGACATGGGCTGGCTGTAGTTTTTTATGTTTCGGTACCTACAACCAAACAGCCAGTACCCACCCCAGGGCTTCATGTCGCACGCGGGAAAAGTATAACGGTGGCGCCAACTGTCGGAATAGCGGGTACACTACGTCAGTAGTTCTTTTGTTCTCCGCTGAGTGACTGGGCGAAATGTAGTCGGTAGCTCTATTTTCTGTGCACTGTTCTGTTCATTTTCTACACTTAACGCTTAAATAGACCGCGTGTTTGTACAAGCTAGCCGTTTTTATCAGTGCAAAAATTAAATAAGCATCGGATAGAACAATAAAAAAATGAGAAAGTAATCCAGCACTTAGTATAAGGCACCAGTTTTATCATGAGACACCGAAAGTCTGGTTTTTTCAAGGTGGATAAGACAGTCGACTGAGAGCTCCAAACTAACCAAAAACGTACCAGAGGGCGATCTATCTCAGAACGTACCCGACAGGGCAGGGGCCTTCTACACCCCGGCTCTGATGAGCAAGCGAGGGCCTATTCCTCTTTTGAGGTGGGCCCAAAATTGAACAAAAGAATAAACTCAAAAAAAGCCTTAAGATTGAAAGAGTTGTAGATACTGATTTTAACGAGGAAGTCCCATTCATTAGTTTACAAATAGTCAGTGTAAGTACGCCCATGTATAGGAGAGAGACCTTGCTTATTTCTTATAAAGTTGTAAGATAGTCACATCATGATGCACATCATCATAAACGCAATCATGATACATTTCATTGTAAGTAGACGAACCAGTAGACTCGCCTCTCTGCCCTCTAAAAGAGAGGGCAGAGAAGCGAGTCTCACTCTTAAAAAACCCTTCCCCTCCCCCCCTCCCCCCCTCCCCCCCCATGCATCTTAAAGAGTGCCCCCCAGAGTGCCCCTCCCCCCCCTAAAAATAAGAGCCACATTTTTAAATTATTTTTTAGCAAGCTTTCAGCTTGCTTTTTTTCTTTTTTAAAATTTATTTATCCATAAAAATCTCAAGTGACTTATTTTGAAATTCGCGCCAACCTAGTAGTCATGTGACCCCCTTAAGTAGGTCACTTCCAGTCACGTGACCTATTTGAATTTCCCGCCAACATGGTGGTCACGTGACCCTCTTAAGTAGGTCACTTCCGGTCACGTGACCTATTTGAATTTCCCGCCCAAAGGTCACGTGACTGGAAGTAGGTCACTTCCGGTCACGTGACCTATTTGAATTTCCCGCCAAAAGGGAGGCCTCTCATTGGCTGCTTTTGAATTTCCCGCCAAAAGGGAGGCCTCTGATTGGCTGCAGGTCGATTGAGTAATAAACAGTACTTAACTATAGTCCCGTTCCGATACATACTATACTACTAATGAGGCATACCTTGTATTGGAATGCCGCTCTGACTGTGGACCATAATCATACCTAATTGGAAAACTAATTGCAGTCCTACATTTGAGGCGGAAAGGCATTCAAATAAATGTAAGAATAATTATTACGAAATAAAGCATAATGTACTTGTCATGTAAAAGTAAATAGGAATGCCGTGTCATCATGTCATCATGACTGTATCTTGTTGGTCCCTATCCTGGCCAAAAGAAATTATAGTGTACGAGATGCTAGATTGTATGAGAAACGAAGTGTTTGGAATTGTAGAATATTAGGATTCAGATGTCTTCAGTTATTAGTATTTGATATTTCCCTGTACATATGTCAGTATTAATTATTTAATGCATCCTGCAGACTGTCACATTCATAACCTCATACACACAATGAGTCAATGATATGCTCTGGGCAGGTGGCAATAGTCAGTTATATTTCATCTCATATCACATGTTTTCCAAGCATTAATATTTTAAATGTCGTAATCTACTATAATATACATAACATACTGATATTTGAGTGATAACTATATGAATGCCTCAGGGGTGAATTATCCAATCGGTGGGCAATCTGCAATATGCAAATTGCCTCTTTACAGACAGGCCAAACATGAACGTCATACGCCATAGGTAGGCCTACCTTTTTTATGAGTCCACCTGCCATAAATTAGAGGGTATGCTTATCTGGTAAAATGTAGATTGTGTCAGGAAACAAGCTTTAGCCACTGCGTGACACTCCTTTACTGCACCACTGGACGGGTAATAATCTTATATGAAATATCCTGCCATGGTGGTTCCAGAGGCAAAATGCTATAAATCATCTACACGGCCTATATGACAAACCCCTCAGAAAGGTGAGCGTCACTGTCACCAAAAGCACCCTCACCTGAAAGTCAGGCCCTGCTTGGGTTTCAGGTGAGAGTGCTTTAGGCACCAGTGACGCTAACGTTTTTGGAGGTAGTTCTAGTTCTAAACTACCATTAAATATATAATATAGGTTCTCTTGCTGTATTACACCTTTGTGAAACTACATACATACCTGAATAATGTTATAAACATTGTCTCTCTATTCAAGTAGACAAGTCCCCCATTTCCCGTCTAGAGTGCTCGAATTCAACTTGACAACTTCGATTGACTACTGTCGACACAACACAGAACCGAGGATTTATGGTCCGGGGAAGGCATTTGTCCTGGGGGGGCCATTTGTCCGGGGGGCCTCCAATCAGGGGTCAAATGTCCGGGGGACAAATGTCCGGGGGGCCTTCAGTCCTAACACCTATATATATATACCCTTGAAGCCATTCTACCACTGTGGTCATTGGGACCATGGTGGCCTGCAAAGAGGAGGACATGATAAAAGGTGAGATGGAAGTAGGTTGGTGTTCACTAGGTCATTGCTGCATGGTAAGCTAGGCACTAAAGTCTTATTGTATTAGAGGTGCTTTTATGACGCCAGACAAGAGGGGTACCTGCATTAGCCGCAGACCCATCGACCACATGATAAAGCGTGTCTAGTCAACAAGCCTGTTTTCATGAATTTCCTTACTAGTATGTTAGATATATTAATTGTCCGCTTCTGATTAACGATGCCAGACACTGATGGCAGGTACATAGTCTAAAAACCAGTACATTATCCCCTACACCAGATGTATACGGTATAGGCCTACATAGACAACAATTTAGGTCTAGACTGGCTAGGCTATAGGCCTAGTTTGTTCTGCCTGGCATGACGCAGCCTCGACCTATCGAGGTCCACTACTCCCGCCGACGGAATTCCTATCCAAAGAAATTGATCCGGAATCCCGGTTGTGAATGACATTGGTATGATGGTGGTGTTAATCTTTAATTTTCTAACCTAGGCCAGGGGTTTCGAACCTAGTTTCGAAAAAGGGCCGACCCTAAAATTCTTTCCCGATTTTTGAGAATTCTTCTTTGTTTTTTGCAAAATATCCACATTTTTTCAGGTTTTTTTTTTGGTCAGGAAGAACAAATCCCATGCCTAATTAATTCATGATATTCCTAGTTATTGTAAGAATCAGTGAGTCGTCTTCAATTCAATTCAATTCAAAGATTTTTATTTCAACTGCAACTGACAGGAACAAGTGCTGTATTTTGTCAACTGTCTTGATGAGTCGATGTGGCGGTTCGCGACTCATTCCAGGTACCTCCAACATTCAAAAAAAAGATCCGACCTTCCTGCCCAACTTTTTTGGACCATGTTGCCTGAAACACACCTTCTCTTTTTTTTGGCCCTATCACTTGATGATGGAAGTTACATCAGTAATCCGCCAGACTGTAAACGTACACTCGGGGCCAGAACCAAGGCATGACGCTGATGCTGTACATGGAGTGACTCATGATGATACAGTCTACCTGTCCGTCTTATTATCGGCTCTAATTACCAATGTTAATTAGCAGTATTATTTTTTTAGCTCTATCTCTCTTTATCTAACATTTATGTCTTTATTTAATAAGAATTATGCATATATCTTTTGGCGGTGTTGGCCATTATAGCCCCCCTGGTGGCCAAGATCAGTACTCCTTATCCTCGATGACCCACAAATAGCATGTTAATTCAATTATTAAATCATAGTTAAACCATTAAAATTAAGTTGAACTTGTAGTATGGGGTTCATTAGCATAATAAAACTATGCTTTTGATGCAACCAGCACTAAAAATACTTCAGATACTAGTAGGCATAATTATATGCACTACTTTTAATCCAAACCACTGCCAAGAGGGCTTCTAGTACGTCGCGTAAACATAATAATCCATGTTGGGCTATAGACACTTATAACGTAAAAGCTGAAGAAAATTTCTACTGGATGGGTTCTGTAAGTTGAGTTGTAAATTGAGTTGGGCGGGGCTCTCGGCAGCGTGGCTAATTCAATTTTTACCTTTAGTGCCAGTCTACATCAAGCTGCCCTTACAAATGAGGTCATGAGATGAAAATGAGAGGAAATGATGTCATGCCCCTTGAGGTCATGACCTCAGACATGGGACACTACACTGCCATTAGGCGTGGTAAGCAGCTGTTAAACATTAATAGCACCTTTGAGCATATTAAAGCTGCTATACAAGTCAGCACACTCAAACCACTTTGTATCTTAGAATTTTGTACATGATTGTATAACACCTTACCTCTTAATCTACGGTTTTATTTTTGCAAGGGATTATTGATATATTATGCAATACAAGACTCCAATTCCAACTATCATTTTTATTCTGGTGGGGTTTGATTATTTAGGGTTGACAAAGGATCTCAAGTGGCAGCACTGAGTAGCCCTCAACCTGAAAGTCTTCCATTGCTGATCTTACCTAATATTACCTGGTGCATCACTACAGATATGAGACATGAGAACTTTTGAAAAATAAAAATCACATGACTCAAAATTTAGAAATTGGAGCTCTTCAGTTAATGGTTCATTTTTTTCTGTTTTCATCGGCAGATTTCCCTATAAATAGAGAAGCACATTCACTTAGATATAGCCAAAGTTGCTATAATCTGAGAAACGTTGTAGAGGCTCATTACCACAACCAAACATCCTGCCGTTTCTCTGTACAATATATCAAATATAGTAATATTGGAAAAATTGTACATGAAACAGTGAACATCTACTATGATGATCTACCCCTATTCGTTTAAGGCTAATGCCTTTACCCTTGTCTACTGAAAGTTAGTGTCTAATATTACTAATTTCTTTTACATTTGGATAGCAGTTGGATTGGGTTTTCTGTTATTAGATCCTACTAATGGAAGTTTGAAATGGCCGAATGTAAAGTGGCGAGTCAAGGTTATTGTGGAAGCTGTAAAGTAATACATAATTATCAGTACAATACAAAGGGAGTTTCCAATTGGACCGATGTTAATAACTGATAACTTTACTGTATTTAAAATGTTCCGATTCCAATCTAAAACAATAATGGACAACTGTGTGATACAAGGGTCTCAGGTTTTACTTTAAGCATTAGAATTCCTGCACACTACAGCATTACATGCCACTTTGTTTTGAATAATTCTGGTCTGTCATTAAAGCACCTTTCTTCCATAGAATCCCTCGACTGTCACCTCGAATGCACAATGTAAAATAGGACCAACCTGAGAAGATTGACATTGAATTGAAGGCGGTAGAAGCGTTCTCAAATTGCAATTACCTGTATTTACCATCAGTAATTCCCCATCAGAATGAGAGCTCTGCCATTAAGGAGGTTATGAAGGGGATGACAATGAGAATAGGGGGTACCTCAGACCCTCAGGGCATGTTAGCGACGGTATGGAAGAGGCTAAAGTAATTATTATCTGACAGCAGAACTAGTCCTCCCTACACGACCATGTCGGGTATTCTCCTGAAGGCAATTTGTGCCTGGTAATTGCCTAATGGATTGGCCTGCTTCAGGTGTGACGCTGGAGCAGCTACTTCGAACACAGCACATTAATCCAACTTAAGCTAATCGCAGTTCATGTCAGTAATGGTCTTCTTAAGTAGCAGACATTGACTCGGAAACAAACAGATGTATTGCTTGTTGGAATATCCCTGTGGCTATGGACTATTGCATTGTAATTCCTTTTTAAACTGCAAAATGCAGGATCCATTTAAACACTTATAGGCATATATAAATGATATGGTGTAATGTTGATCGACTAGGTTATCATGCATCATCTTTGATAAGTTACTATGCCTATTTATCAATTTCCTCAATGAATTCGTATCTTTGCTACTGTGGAATGTGAATGAGAGAAAATTGTTTTATAATGGCTGATTTTCCGTTGAATAAAAATTGAATAACGTTCCCAAATCTAAGTTTTTGTAACTGTTGACTTTAATGTTTGATGTGCATAATCATTTGCAACTTGAGTTCAAAACTATGAATCGTTTACCTATCACATCTGATCACATCTTATCGTTTTTGGCATTTTACAGGCTTAGGGTTTAGATTTTCATTATGGACAGGTCTCCCTACGCTCCCTTTAGATTGCAAATATCGTAAACGGAGAAGAATATGGTGACAAAGGGCAGGTGTAATCACTAGGTAATTGCCAACTAACTGTCTATAGTTATTTCCTTGATGGCAGTAGCATTGCCTTTTTATCATTTATATTCACACAGAGCGCTTGTCGAAGCCAGTATTCAACAGTGTTCAAAGGTTGGGTTTAATTATCTCTCTCCCTGTTGATATTAAGGCCAAGAAAAGTCGATTTGACTGAGTGATCACGTTATGGATAGAAATCATGTCAAAACATAGGATATTACTCTCCTATTCTTGTACTATTATCCTGTGTCATTCACTGGGCAAACTACCCCCCCCCCCCGCCCTTTTGAATTAGATAGGCTTGTTGGGCTCTATAAATGGAAATAATCATTACTGTATTAATAAAGACGTCGGCAGTGCAACATATTGGTGCAATCATATCCAAACTTTGGTTCGCCAAGCTTTTGTGCATTGGGCGATGCGACGCAATTCTCTTGCTTCAATCGACTCATTTTCGTTGGCCTTAATTGAAGTGAAGGAGCCTGCTCTACAAACTAATGAGGCACGAGTTGGTTAAGACCAGCAATTCAGCAGGCCTTCTTTTATCCAAGCTTTCTCTAAATGTCAAGTGAGCTCACTGTGTCTCGACGTGGGATGGCGTTTGTCAAGGAACAAAAACTGGTTTCTAGTCACTGTCTATTTCTTGCTGTAAACTAGTAGTGTGTGCTTGTGGGATATTTTATGTCAGTCTACTTGTGTGGCTGTCACTAAGGTAAAAACTGGATTCGAAAGTGTACCTGACACACGGAGGAAGGTCTGAATTACTGATGATTAAGGGTAGACCTTTTCATTAAGATATAAAAAAGATTTACTACTAGGACACTATAGTAGCAATATTCTTGTTTAAAATGGGTGGGCGGCATTTTGATTATAATCTATGGCGCAAAACTGACCTTTTTCGAATCAACAGGATATTATAAACACATTCCCGTTGTTATATTTTCTTTCTTGATTAGGCATTTAATTAAGTTCATTATAACATTACCTTCTAATTTGCTTTTACGACTCTCATAACGTATCCCCTTCCAGTCACAATCATAGTTAAAAGAGTGTGTGTTAATTGCCTAACCCTTTTTGGACAATGCTATGTATCTCTTTTTATTATCAATAAACCCCAATAAATCAACAACAAACTTCAGTCGCCCACACGACACGGGTCGACCAATTGAATGTGACCCAAACCGCCGATACCGGGTACCTTATTGTGTCTGTCTGGGTGTCTTAATGACCACAACGTCCCCTTGTCCTATTGGCCTGCCTAATGGTGTTAATCAGGCCTACCCTAACAATAACACACAAAAACAGACAATAATTACTACAGCCCGCACCGGCTAAATTACTTGGGCTATTTGCAGGATATTGAGAATTACTAGCCCACCGAATGCTCAGCTTGTTAAAACTGTTGTTGTTATTGTCTCAGCGGGTGTAGTTGTAAACATTGCCTTTGTTTGACTTCCATTCGCAGCAATTATAATCTGTACATATCTTTCCTTGGGCCAACCTGATAGAATTGATAGCCTTAGTTGTCGAAATAAATCACACTGTGACTTTCTTGAATAATATTTATATAATTTAAAAAGCTTATTTATCTTTTAAGCATTGTGCCGAAAATCGATGTTGCTGACTGAATCACTATTGATGCCATGATGTGAATTTAAATGCCTTTTCTTTCTTCACCATTGCAGATGCTGGCCTACACCACCCCTGCCTCCACATGGACATCCGATCACCAGGTGGGAATTCCAGTAGAGACAGCAGCCATGAGTAGCTCCGAGCAACCCCTTGACATGACCCGGATAATGAGCAATACCTGCTCTGATTGATGCCCTCAGTAGACTGGATCCGGGTCCTGTCTCTCGGGCTTTATTCTCAGCTCGAGAAGCTGGGCAGTAGGTATACATGGAGCAGCTGCATTCAATACAGCGTATATGTACATAGGGAGAAAAGGAGCTTATAATTCACAAAGAATGTGTTTTCACTGACCGGGATTACATCGACACTGTAATCTACCTATCATAACACTATCTGTGTGCTACATCTACTATATCACTGACCCCAGCGTCACTCAGCGACTACTAAAAAAGCCATCCTATTCAACATTGGGAATATCATCGTACATATTCCCTGGAAACTCACAACAGACCCTCACATAACTCATACTGCAACATAGACGACCTTGTACCAATGTTTGAAAAGAAAATACCCGATTATATCATGTCAGTGAGCACCTGCATTTTTAAGCTCAGGGGAATGAGCAAGACTACGCTCTCATCATGCTCCCACCTGTAGTGAGCTGCTCACCCTGAGCTGCTGCCTGCTGCTCTCTGGACCAAAAGAGTAGTATAATGAGAGGCCGATGACTCCCGCCCTGTCCGCCACTGATGGCCTTTCACACCCTGCAGGGGTGATATCCGGGCAGGAGGAGGCGCTGACAGGAAATTAGACATGTTGCAGTACAAAGGGATTGATACTCACAGCAGTTAGTATGGGATAGAGAGAGGGCACTGCTGATGTAGAGTGAATTGGTATAGTATCACAGCTGTAACTAACTGTGCTGAATGAACTCGTTGAAGGGCATGTAGGAACTGTTGAATATCAGTAAGAGAAAATAAGGAAAATCTGACAGGAATATTAGGATTATCAAAGTGATTTTGTTTGACAATCATTTACTGCCTATCACAGCCGTTACTAATACCAACACAGGCTTCATGTAAAAGGACAAGAGGCAGTTAGAATAAAATACCACAGTAGGATTATGGACATCAGTATGGGGGACTCAGACGGAAATACCCTGGTTAAATTCCAGATTGAGAGATTGGATAACAACACATTTCTAGCTACCCTGATGACTGGTGCCAACTCTAGCAGTCTCCACGGCAGAAAAGCCTATGATGATGAAGGAGCATTATACTATGTAGTCGCTGTTGTATTTATCTATGGATTCTCGATCATTCTCATGATCGGCTCGCTGATCAAGCGCAACAAGGGTGATAATGGGGTCAGTAAGTACATGAAGGACATGGACAAGGTGAGACGTTTGGAGAGGAGACAGAAGAAATGGCAGACCCGACTGGCCATGTCGGCCGCTGGGGGGTCGCGAAGGGCCTCCAGGGCATTAGCAGCCAGGGGGTGTAATGTGGACACTGGGCCTTTCTCTGCTCCTCCCGGTGGAGCTGCTCCTACAGAAGCCGCCTTTAACTGGGATGAGGAGTTCAGTGGAACTGATGACAAGAATCCTGTGACACCAGGCAACTGCTCAGCAGACGGGCTCAACCCACCACGGTTTCTGCCACTCCTCGGTCGCCCCCCTCCAGGAAGGGCAGTGCAGCTTAGTCCGCGACACAGTATGCCACCAGATTTATCACAAATTCAAGAAATTCCCACCTCTGAGGTTATCGATGAAGATGTCCACAAATTAGATGGTGTGTCTGTCGTGATGTCCTATGGGGGTGTGGTGGAGGTTGGAGGGGTTGAAGGGGAAGGGGTGATACAGCAGGGGGGATGTAGCACCGTCTTGTACATTGAAAATGAGAAAGACAGTAAATGTAAAGTGTCAATAGTGCCTCAGGTACAACTCGATACGGTGCACGAAATGGACGAGGAACATGCCTGTAGCCAGGATACAAATACAGCATCAATCGTTAATGTATAGCAACAGATCACATTGGCAGATAACACAGTAAGTCCTATGATTAATAGATTAATCGCTGGCGGAGAAGCAAGTTACAGTTTACTATTATAATGTAATATCTAACATTGGTGCAGAACCCCCCGCTAGAGTCTTCATACCGTTAGCTCAAGACACTGATTAACAGATATTTAATGCAGGAGCATACTTATTTGAATTTCTTTATGTAACAATCTACTACATATTTGGAGTTTGAGTTTCAAAAGTTGAATCAAAGCACAAAACTCACTGTGATTTGGGCATTGCTGCCTGAGTGTCTACAGTAACACCGTTGTCAACTTCCAGTAACAGTAACACATGCCGCGTGTAAAGTACTGGGGTTTGAGGCACAGTTTAAGTATATTATCAAAGGTATAATGGAGTTTAGTACCTGGCAAATACAACCGGAATTTCCTTGGCTGAGGTTAATTAAATGTAATAAAGGATTATTTTCTGTCCATTGTCAGGCTATAAGCATGCAGAAGAGATGGTAACAGCCACAGAGATACTATTTGCAATTATAGTACATGTATTTGCCATATATTTGTACATCTATATTTATCTCCATTGTCTGTATACGATGAAACTGTTTCATGAAAATAAAATAAAGGATTATGAAAGTTTTATAATACAAATAAATGTGTCTTTCCTCTGAAAATAGGTTCCATTTAAACTGCACCCTGGTGCTGAACAACTCTGCCTACAATGATTCCAGAGAGCCAATATCATCCCTCTTGATGTCAAGGTTCTCTCTGAATTTCAATGAGGTGTTAGGTGGGAACATATTATAGTCCAAAGGAGTAGCAAGTTGACAAAATCATAGGGAATCAGGTTAATGATTTTGTAGTCAACCAGTTTTATTGTAAGCTGATTATTTGAAGTAAAGCCTCACCAGGAGAAAATATTGCAAGCCAACGAGTAGTACTACCAGTAGATGACCGTTAGCACCGTTTAGATGCATTCATACCATTTCTGCATGAAGGTGATATTAGCTTTTATTGGATCCTTTAGTTTGCCTCACACTTTCATGCTTTTGATGGTAGCCTGCCATGTACTTCACTTCCCCCCTCTTGTAACAGTACAGATGTATACAGCGTTAGGCGGCCCTGCTTCATAGACACTCAACTCAGCTCCACCTATTACTTATTCTCCCCATATACATTCATTAATACATGAATATATCTTTATCAACTAACAGAAAATATGGGACCTGTCAGCATGTCCTATCATATTCAGCTACCAGATCATCGCCACCAACAAGATATTTACGAGACCAGACATGATGTCAGTCCTGTGCCTTTCAGGCTGTCAGGGTGATGGGATGGGTGCTGATGTACCTATATTACATTATTCATAGTAATGGGAAGAAATATGGCTATACCCCCGGTATAATGTGCTATAAATACAAGCCACATATTACCAGGGTAAATTTAGACAGGGATGATTTTGATATGGTACTTAGACCAGCACCCCTGTCCTCTATATTTAATGATTGGAAGTAGGAAGGCTCTAGACAGCAGGGGGAAGGATGTGGAGATGAAGGGACCAGGAGAAAAGGTGCTAGGGTTACGATGGTTGCGCTCAAATATCCCAAGGATATAGCGTCACAAGTAAAAAGGACTGCGAAATAACTGATATTACTGTGGACATGCACAAAGCCACTCAACTCGGTTAGAAAGAGCCCTGTGCTATAGATTCCACCTGTGAGCAATGACTGTACAGGGTTACAGGTAATAGGGACCAGTCTAATTCAATATGACTGCGCACGGAGAACACGATCCCCCATTATTACATGGGCTGTTACATTAAATATAGCAGTAAGCCCATACCGTATCATGTATGTATTGCTTTGTTTAGGAATTGAGTAATGACCTATTTATGGAATCACATTCATGTCTGGCACTGCCTATAACTTTCAAAACGTCGACAATGACTCAATCTTTTTCTTAATTCCGCAATGTCATACGAAGGGATCTACTACTTGGATTGAATTAATATCACACACACACATTTAGGTGTTGCCAAATAATATACATGTATAATATTTGCACAACGCACAATTCACAACGCATATACAACGAATATACACTACATTAGAGCAACATGTATACTATTGCAGGTTTTTAGCACGAGTGGCGGGCGGATGTACCACATTCCCCTGCTTCCTTCTCTCCAGGGCAGTGTGCACGGAACAGTGGAGGCTGGGTGGATTGAGAGAAAGAATGGGAATGTACCCCCAATACACTGTGTAGTCTGTGATGTTACGCAGCATCTCCAGGGATTCTATGGCATCACAATGGTACAGACGACTGCAATGTGACTGATGCAATGTGGACATGCAAATAGACACTCAATTCAATTAGAATGGGCTCTGTGTAGGGTTCCTTCTACTTTGAACAATGCCTCTAGAGCAGTGACAAGTAATATGGACCAGTCTAATCAAAATCAGTATACACAGGGAATACATTCCCTAGTTGTATGCGCCTAAGGTGCTTTATCTGTCTGGCCAGTCTTCCGATGTTCCAGGAATTGCTCCAAAAGAACAGATGAGATTGGCCGTAGCTAAATATAGTCATGCTTGCTGAACTACCGACTGTTCAGTTGGTTTCTTTTGTCTGTGGGAAGGAGATGTTATAGTTGGAGCAGATTTACTGGAAATATTTTTTTGGATTAGATCTATTTTTGAGATTCCATTTTGGTCTAATTATTATCTAATGACTGGCTGATCACTGACCAGCACTTCTATCAAACACAGATAACAACAGAAATATCAATATTTATTTTATTAAAAGTAGAGCAGGAACTAAAGGAGCAACAAAAATGATTATAACAGTGCAGAGTACGTTTTAATTAGCCTATATTCAATGTCCTCAACCAGTCATACTAATGCTCTCTCTTGGACAATTGTAGCAGATGTTCTCATTTTAATCTATTTCGGATCCTTGCCAACCACTACGGCTGCAGGAGGGTGGCTGCATACAGACATTATAGATGAAATATTTAATCACTGCGATATGTAAGGAAATCAGGAATTGTTAACTTAGATGGATCAGCTAGATGTATCATAATCCATCCATCAATACCCCGCCATTAACCTACTTCACATTCAATTAACGCCCATCAAATATGAGGCATCATAAGGTGGGAAAGAAATAGTGCCGGAAAGTGCATGAACAATAAGGTGGCAAAACGATAGAAGCAGTGATTTATAATGCTGGATAACTTATCCCGTCTTCTTAATCGTCCCATGTTGTTTGGTATAGCAAGTTTCCCTACAATATTTGGAACAGTGTTTTTAACCTTCACTGATTCATCAGATGCTGAGAGGATGCTGAATGCTACCTTTTATGCCCCAGTTTTAATTTCTAAGGATCAACAATGATTAGCAAGAAGGAAAGGAGAGACATTGTTGCCGGGAATGACAGGTAGGATTGGCCTCATTCAATATAGCTATCTAGGGTGTCTTCTTTGAAAGGACCTGCTTGTCTCTTTCGTATCACATTTTATGTAACGAGGTTATTTCTGCAGGGTCTTACTGTCTGAACCGACCTGAAATGAAAGCCACCTTGTCCCTTCATAGTCATACGGTTCAAATTATATTAATCTATCCAAGGGAAGTGAGGCGACACAGGAACTGTTTGGGATCCGCGCCGCCGGATAGACGGCCTATTTATTAACATAGTAACATGATTATTGAATAAAGTAGAAAAAAGAATTTTTTTAAGTGTCCATGATTGAGAGTGTAGCAGGCCGGCAGTGACGTCACGGCGTCACTGGCGGGAAAGCTGGTAACACCCCCTGTCGATTAATAGTTGTACTAACTTGTTAGTCCATGTCAATAATATTATAAGTTTACAGAATAATAGGCTATGAAATTATCATATATAGAATATGAGATGACCCATGGATCATTCCCTGTCTTGGCTGCTCACATTATTTATGTAAAAAAGAATAAACATAAAATTGATAAAAGGTTGGAAAAGGAAAAAGGCTCTCTCCACGCGGAGTATCCTTTCTGTGTGGCTGTATTTTCAACTCTAGGCGATCTGGTCACTATTGACTAGTCAGTGAGTGATAGCCATACACATGTTGTAGTTAGCGGTATGATGAAATTCACTTTTGTACTTATACACAAAATACACTCTATATGGTCAAAGTAACAATCAGTCTAAACGGGAGTGTTCCTAACTGTGAAAATAAACACAGTTAAAAAGTAAATATTTGAAATCAATGCCCTAGTTGTCATCACAGACTCTCCATTGTTAAAGGTAAAACACAAGCTGGACCTGTTCTACAGCATTCTTAGGATGTCAAGACAATAAACATAAAGCAATTCTACTCTCGTGTACATTCATTGTTGAGAATATGGTAACATCCGTGACGACTTTGGTTCCAAAACTTAGTAGATCCTGTTCAAGAGCACACTGAGCCTACTGACAATTCAGATATTTTAAAATTAAAGTCTGGAAGATAATTCAAGGATTATATTTTAGCCATTCCTTATTCACATTGTGTTCTTTTACTTTCAATTGTACTTTTCAGGTTTTTGGAATCAAACTATTCAGCGTAAAACTATGAAGCTACCTGTCAAATCAACATTTGTCCATTATCATTTCCGCAGTGTAGAAAAATTCAAATAGAAATGATTTCACAATCAACTTAGAACACCTTTATCAAATGTTTATATTTCTTGTGGTTATACTGTACCAATATTATCTCAATATCAAATATGTATAAACCCATTTCTGTGTATATCTTAAATGACACATTCTTTTGGCTCTTACATGCCCTGGAAGATATACATTCTTTCAGGGTGTGTATTTCCTCTTACCATTATACCCCCCTCCTGAAGTATTGAATTATTGCATTTTGAAAGTCAAGTAGTGAATTGTCAACCAAATACTAACCCGTTAAGGACAGCATAGTGCTCTAATGCAATGTATTATTTTGTCTACATAATGCATGCATACTGCACGGGCAAATAACCTACTGATGCTGCATTCATGCATTATGCTTACCCTACGAGATGCATCGCCAAAGTGTCCGCATGATGCACTAATGTATAGCACAAGCGAGTTACTCGCTGGCACTATACATTAGTGAATCATGACAACAGAATTAACGTTAGGACTTAAGATATCACATTGTCCTCAAAGTGCTAGACATCAAGCACTCCTCCTTCCACACATAGCGCCGTTGTCCTACTGTGTACGTTCCTGCTGCTGAAGTGATTTTGACAGTTTTAGCCTTGTCTTCGGATTTTCCGGTTTGCGGCAGGTTTGGTCCTGCCCCTACCACAACATGGTACCCGCCTGGTGAGGTTCAGCAACATACATGTGATCTTTGTAGTGAAAACTGTCATTTGTCAGTTAGATTCAGGGATATACCCATCGCACAGGCAAAGCATGGGAGATAGATTGGTAAGTTGAAATGTATCATCTCTATTTAATAGATTCTATGTGATTTTTCCTTTTTTCAGAATTGTTCTTACATCATAAATTTAAAACAAAACTGTAAAACACTCTTTCCCCGTCATTTCATGCATCATAACCATCTTGGTTTTAACTTGGTTTTAACTCTCCTGTATTACAATAAATGTAAGCCTGACATATTTATTTAGATACAAGTGAAAGAAATAGGGCTAACGGATCTAGAAGAGTTCTAAAATGAAAACGGAAAATAGAACGCCTGTAGATGTACAACGTGTTTACCGTCATGAACATATTATTTCATTACCTTTCCACGATGTGCAAAATACAGCACATGTGACATTCTGTCTCTGCAAATTGTTCAAATACTTCCGAGTTTTTAACCATGTCTGCCTTATTGCATTTTACCCTGTCGTGTACGCTCTCCAAGAGTTATTCATGTTGGATGAACGGGAGTGGAAAACTCTAAAAATGCAAGCACTCTAGATCTAACTTGTGTCTAAATGAAATGCATAAAAACACTTCATCTTGCCCCTGTAGTCACAAAGCTATATTCAGAGTAGGATTGGATGTGATTGTATTCGTGTACATTTCAGAGTCTGAGACGGTACTGCCTGTTCCAGGGTGCAGTGATTGCAGGATTGGTCCTGATCTCTACACCATTGCCAATAGGTAAATATTATTTACTGTGATATCTTATAAATTTTTTACCTTGGTAAAATCTCTCTTTGCCTCCTCCTAATGGTCAGCTCAGAATAAAATACATGGGTCTCCATTTTGGAGGGCCTAGGTAGGGTGAAGGCAGTTGGTTGACATTTTGAAGCATCTGGCTAGCTAGGGAACTATCTATAACTATTATAGACATGCTGTCTAATTATCAATCAGTTGTTAGACGTTAGTATCAATAACACAGTTAAGTGTAAAATATATATAATATTTCACCTTACTTTAGTGGTGTGCAAACGACACAGAGAGAAGTATAGGAGTCGCCATGACTCTGACAGCCAGAGTCGCAGTTTGTCTCCCACGTGACACCTGTAGAGGAGAGTCCAATGAGTTTGACTCTCTGTTCCTGAGTTGACCCATCAAATGAGGGGGAGTCAACATCGAATACATGAGTGCATGCAGGTCAGGTGGATTGTGTGATTAAGCCAGGGTAGGGTGGGGACAACAGGTGCATATAATTAGGGGACAGGCCAGGTGAGGCCTGCTAGAGGAGTGAGAAGGTGAAGTTATTGCCCAAGAGAGTGCAATAACTAGACATGCTTTTATGTCCACCACTTCTCCTTGTGTGAGAGGGCTAAGTTGCATCTGCCTCACACTACATTCTGCAAACCATTGACCATATACATCAAATTAGATGCCAATATCATAGGTCTATGTAGTAGTAAGCAGTGCCATATAATTATTATACCTCAGACAGTTAGTGCCCAGCCTTATGGTTATTTCCCTTGTCCACAAATATGGTGACTAAGCTCTATACTGTTGATGCTCTTGGAATGTATTGTTTAGTTGATCATCATATTTAATTCAGATAAGTTGACTGTAAAAGCTTTCCCATTGACATTCCTTAACCACACCTTTTAGACATAGTGGACCTCTCTATAAAGAATCAAAACTGTATAGCATGTAAGAAATGTCTGAGGTATTGATACTGGCTCTGGCTTGTGAATGCCACTGGTATCAAACTAGCATTGGTTGCCCCATCAGGTGGTTTCATAGACAACTATCGTCAGAGTCAACATATTTTTTATTTGACTCTTCATGGAGTGTCGCACTACTAATGACTCTGCTTTGGGAAGGGTCAACTGCACTTGACTCTGCACTGATTGAGTCAAGAAGTAGAGTCAATTTGTACAAGGGGCAAGGGGTATGACTGGGGTAGCTGTGACCCTTCTACCAGAGTCATCACGACTCTGCTACCAGAGTCAACTAGAGTTGACTATGGTAAAAGAGTCATGGTGACGCCTTTACTTCTCTCTGTGTAGTTTATTATATTAGAATCACATTGAAATGCTATTTCTCTAAAGGGATTTTGCAAGATATATCACTATCACACATGGCCCTTATCTGTGAGATTGGTTGTTTGAGTATGGTCCCTATACTTCAAATATTTGTGGCGTAGGGATATTTTGCATGTTGGCCCTAAGGTCGCCCTGACTCTATAAATGGTCACAAACTGGGACAGAATATTAATAAATGCTTCTGCAATGCACAGACAAAAATATATTTCCGATGCATGCACTTCATCTACTCATGACCTGTTAAATGAACTTGCAACCTGAATATTTCCTCATTCCCATCCTTATTGTTTTACAGAAAAAGAAGATGCGGTGGGCGCAGCTGAGCCTATACCGGGAGACACTGCGCCCCCATCAGAACACGACAATGCGAGTTTTGCATTTGATGGAGAATCAGAAAATACAAACCTCACATTTCATCAATCCATTCCTGCAGGCAATTCGAGGAGTAATAATGACGCTACTCCAATCCCGAAACAAAACATCGCTCACCAATCACAGTCTGCTGATACTCCCAGTCACCCAACACAGGTAGGAATCGGCCCGGAGAGTGTAGAAGATGCAGAGTCAGCAGGAAACTGGCCTAGAATAGAAACTACAACTATGGTGAGCCCCCCGATGTTGGACAGGGGCCTGCCTCGGTCACAGCTTCACCTGGAAGGGGAGGGCACAGGTAGGGATGGTCCTCCAGGGACATCAGACCCTGGAGTGCCTTTAGTACCGGATGTGCCACAGGTGGCGCCACTGTCGACTCCAGGGAAGGAAGGTGTATGGCGGAAGGATGGAGCACCGAGTGGGGCATATAGGGAGGGGGAGGGCCCAAAGGTCAAAGATGGGGAGCATAGGACTCAGGGGGATGAGCCGCAGTGGGGGGACCAGGAAGGGCTTCCCTTGGGGGATAACGGGAAAGAGGGTCAGGTAGGGGGTAGTACTCCCAGACCTACAGAACACAGAGAACATGTAGATAAGGGGGAGTCTGTGACAGACCAGGGATCAAAGGGAAATAGTGAGAGAAAGGCGGTGCCTAGAAGACGAAGTGAGGATGGTGAGAGGAAATCAGGTGAGGAGGTTGACATAAAAGAGGATGGAGGGCAAGAGAAAGGAGGGCAAGTGGAGGTATTTAGTGAGGAAAGCGAATTGGGCGAGATAAGGCAGGACGATGGAAATAGAAAGGAGAGAAACGAAGGTAGAATTAAAGATGGTGGTGCGGAGAGGGCAATACAGGCAGATCACGAACAAGGGAGATATAGACAAAGCAAAGCTACACATCCTCTTCACAAAGATGTAGATAGAAGGGATAGACATATGGAGTATAGACAAGTGGATGGCCAGACGTCACAAGACACGAGGGATGAGGAACAAAGTCAGGAGGAGAGGAAGGTGGAGGATGATCAAGACCAGGAGTTGGACCAGATGGTGATAAGGGGAGGAGAAGACCAAGTGATGGAGAACCGAGGAGAGGAAGAGGAAAAACAACATCAGGAGATTGGGGAAGAAAATGAGGAAACCACAGGGGATGGACCACCAGAGGGTATTAGAGAACAGCCGTCTCCTAGAATAGGCCCTGTAACTACCCGTCGCCGACATCCGACCCATACAGGTTTTGGTAAGTAATGCCATGCTGGATACTGTCATATAGTGGGATGTAGAACGGGTGTGTCCATTATAATATAGTTGCTGTGACACATAAATCACCTATTGTCAAAATGTAATTAACAAAATGTCGATAGGCCTACATTAGATTGGTAGTCGTTAATTAATGAGAAAGGATTAACAAAAACCTTTAGAGATTTACTATACTTTACCACTGAAAAGCAATATTCAATGTCCCTCATTGAATACAATATGGCCGTATTCAATGGGCTTTCCTTCATAAAATGGCTTCAACTCAAAAAATAAATGCAAATGCCAACTACATTGATACCTCTCTGATGTATTTCACTCGTGGGGGCTGGGGCACATCCCACTCAGCCTGCGGTTTCATGGGATACTGCCCCAGCCCCCATTCGTGAGATTCCACAGAGACAGTATCAATGAGCATTGGCATTTGTCTATGTATCCTCATTTCAAAAGGTCTAGGAATGGCATACAGGAATACTTATCTTGAAGATCTTCCATTTTATAACTAGATACATGGCTTTTTCTAAATGCATAATATATTCATAAAAGCTGTCAGGAAAGAATCTGTTAAGAATCAAATCCAAATGCATGTCTGTTAGGCAAGTTGGAGTAGGATGCTTTCATAAAAAAGGAACAAAAGACATGAATATTACCTAATGCCTTTAGTGCAGAACAGGACAGCTGCTGGGTGGGTGGGAAGGCAGCATGGTATAAAAAGCCTGCCTCTTTACTGGTAGTCATCCATCTCTCTCCTGTGACATTTTAGTCACCACACCACCACTCTGCCAGCAGACACTTCACACACTCTCCTAGCAGACACTTTATATCGGTACATGCACTGTCTGCCAAAAGCTGAAATCCACCAGTTATGTTTCGCAAAAAAAAAATCTTTTTCTTTGAGAAGTGAGAATTGAGGATAATTGAAGGAAATATCAGCATTCCCAAAAATAGGGGAGTCCATGACCATCAGCGACTTGGAGGTATTTCTTAACTGAGAATCCATACAGACATTGGTACATTTACAGTCTGCTTGGAGAGTTACTAGCAACGGGGGTCGTCCCTGCTGTTATGAAACCATTTGAAGAATGTAATGGATTTTAAGGCAGCTTTAAACGCCGGTCACTTTGGTTAGCTATCTATTGCAAATGTCCCAGTATGGTGTGGGAGGTGCATTTAAAAATAGTTATGTGGGCGTCTGCTGAGATGTTGATTGCATATGAGCACATAATATAGAGTGTATTGGTGTGAGGTGTTTCCTAGTATCACTAAATACTGTTAGGCAACCATGTCTACTTTGAACTTCTATGATGGTAGGATCGATAAAAGTATGGAACACCTGTTTCGCTCTAGCTAAATTCACATACATGCACACTGCCACAGTGTACCAATATCCTTTGTAAAAAGTGCAGAAGGCATAGGACAGTTTTACATGTACTTCAATAACTAAATATGATATGATAATCGCCTATACAGTTTGCCACGCTTAGTGGTATGGTATCAAAAAATCAATGTGAAATGAGCTAAATTGGCATGTAATTAAACGACAGACGCATTTGCAAAAATAGCTACTCACGTGCACGTCTCAAGTAACATACTATAGAGAGGAAAGTAGAAGCCCAATATTAGATTTGACGCATGGACCCCACCTGAGAAGGTAATATGGGACAACACCATCACTAGTGTTATTACAAAGCATTATTATCTTTTTGCAGATGACGTGTTCCGCTGTCCTGCTAACCGCCTGTTGCTGTCTGTGCACGGTGACCCGTCTCACTGTGGACGGTTCTACCTGTGTGTCCGCTACTTTGTACAGCACCTCCCAGTCACCATCAGACTCCACTACCAGTGTCCCAATGCTGCCAGGTACGACGCAACCAACCAGAGGTGTACCACAGAGACTGATTGTACCAGGAACCTACCTTAGAATTTGACCCCAAGCTTTTTGGCTATTGACCTGGGTTGAGACAGTTTCAGAAAGACTTGCTCACAGCTTCACAGCGGCGGCTGGTGTCACCTTTTCCGATTTGTGTGTATATGCTTCTTGGACTGTATTGCAGCTTTAAGAATCATGATTTCAATGTCATGCGTACAACGAAAGGTTCCTCCAGGGAAAAGGTCATTTCAAGATTGAGGTCATGGGCTTTCCAGATACCAATTCTAATTCTGGACAGCTGGCTCGTCATATATTTATAATCGTGTGGTCGTGCATTCTACAATAATGCCAATTATAAAATGACTGTTCAAACAATAGGAGTTACCAGTCAGTGCTATTTATGGGTGTTTGGGGATCAAACAAAGCATAGCAGACAGGTAGAACCCACCATTGATCCCCATAAGGTACCTGGACGTATCGACTGGTCAAGTCTATTGGCCACTGAATTTGATCTTGATTCTATTTATGTACAGAAAAGAAGTCTACATCATTTTTTGTTATATTAAAAAGATGTTTGCCTATATGGGGCCCCATGGTGGACAAGTTAGTAAAAAAAAATACTTCACAAATTTTTACCATGTTGATTTTGGAGACAAATTGGATAGATACCGGTAGCTTGGTCCTCAACAAGATCCGAAGTTTGATGGTCGCCCTAGATGAAGAATGACCTTGTTGTTATGCATGTCACCAAATCACAGAAATCATTTCCAATTGGGCCTGTTTGTAATGTCCAGGGTCTTGGTAATGAACTGCCTTGAATAAAAACCTATTTCAGAGCATCAGTGTTTCAACTGTTTGTGTCTTTTTTCCTGTTCGAGAAAAAACGATATCAAGTGACACATCAAAGCCTTGCCAATCATCGAGCATTTCATGATGGCAAGCAGGTCAGATAAGAACATAACATTTTGTCCCCATTTTGTATCAAAACTAGGGTAAAGTGATTAGTGAGGGAGTCAAATTCCAGTGTTCTTTTATAATTTGCATCAGCCATGATACGTGTTTATTCGGATATGATCAGACAACAAATGAGACAGACTAAGCAGCCACTTGGATATGGTTAACCAATAGGTTTAAGTTATACTATCATATGCAAAAGAGAATTATATCAAAATCAATGCTTTAAATTTGTTTACGCATAAAAGAGCGTATAGGGCCTATACACATTGCACTCATACCAACATACGTATAACAGTGTTGCATTTCAGTTGACAGCATTAACTCAAGTAAACAGGAGTGTATGCATCTTGAATGGACAATTTTATATTGGAATAGACATAATTATGTTATCAATGATAAAGTATGAAATAGCAAAGGATGGCTCTGCTGCTTGCTCTGAGAAGTGAAGATAATTATAAGGTTTTACCTCCCAATCACTAACTTAGAATCTAGAAGATAGTATCAACAAAGAAATTGATAGGTCCACAGCAAGCGAGACAGTTATACAGCTCTCAGCAATCAAACCTGTGGCAAAGTACATTGTATAAGCTAGATGTATGATGTGTTCTCCTTGCCTGAATGGTCTCCCGAATATCATATATCCTTTTGGACACAATGCAGCCCACGGATCGTGAGCTTCACAAATCATGGGTCCGTTTGCTATCCAAAATATTAGATCGGTACAACACTCTCAAACTGCCACGAACACCTATCCTATATTGAAGTGGATGATGTATAAAGCAGGATAGTGATAGTCTCTTCTTAAAGATTACGGGGTATACTTTCAACAAATAATTGCTGGTATCCTATGACAACCATTCGGACATGAAACAAACACAAGATTATTAGAAGTAGGCATAGTTGATAAGACGTATTTGATATCCGATAAGATTATTCTGATGTTAATGGAAACATCCAAAAGGAGAGCTCAATAATTGGACCTAACAACCTCGGCATCACCATTATTTCAAAAGTACTGCTCTATCAATCTCCGTTAACAAAAGGAAATAGAACCTGCATGATCTAATATCAGTTATCTTGTAATCAAGCTCATACAATATAGACCAATGTCCCCCCAACACTAATAGAGTGAATGGAGAAACATTTACTAAGTTAAGATACGTCATAAGACATTTACATCACTGGTTCCTGGTCCTTGAGAGGTTCTCTCAAACGCCGTTTCATGGAGATAAATAACTTGATATCAAAGGGGTTCATCACACCACACCTGGACAGGCGAGCAGGCAGAGCAAAACTCTGAAATCAGTACACTGAAAACCTAGGTTCTGGTGAAGGTCATCAGTGCAGATGACTTAGGGTAATCACGGTGGGTTGATGACCTATCATTATCATAGTGATGACCCAAGGGCATCATCCACTAGGGGGCCCTACTAGACAATAATGTAGCTCCATTGACAAAACATCCTCTGGGTGATCTACTAATTCATATCATAACCTTGATTATAGATACTTATAAACTAAACTATTGTGCAGAATTTTTATTACAGTATAGACACTGAAGTATTTTTAAATGAAAATTTTAAGCAAAATTTACCAAAGCATACATGTTTATTATGTGTATACTTAGACACCTTTTCTGTGTCTAAGACTTCATGTATACTTTGAGGGAAGACTCTGATTGGTTACATACATAATGAGCCAGTCATGAGGCCTTAAAAGTGCTCTAAATAAGACTTGATGATGGGAAAGGGGAGTAGTCAGGCAGGGAACCTCCCAAAAATTGAAGTGCCCGATATAGTTTGTTTTTTCTCTTGATTGTGAAAGATATGGTATCAGGAAACTTGTACCAGGTCAGCGGGGTGTTCCCACTGTGGAGAAATCTTAATTATTCATGGTTGCTTAGCAACCAGTGAAATGCTAGATTAATTGGTTAGTTACATTTATTTATGTTCTCTCGATGATTTGCCTCAGGGAAAACAGTCATCATTCTGTTGCTATGGTCGGTGGCTGCCTAGCAACAGCAGTTTTATAATGTAATTGCTTAGTAAACTATATAAACATCAGCCATGGTAAGGTTCTAACCTTACCTACCCTCAGGGTAGGGGGATTATAAAGATATTTGAAAACAATACCTTAATTGTTTTGTAAAAGATGATGTGCAAAAGTCATCAAATTGATTACATAGCATTATCACTATGATTGCCCCAGCACTCTCTCTAATTTGGTCAAAAAGTGATCAACATGGTGACCCATATGATGACCCTAGTGATGACTGGGTACTCCCCTAGAGCCCCATCACAGTGATCACCCTAAAGTCATCACTAGTGATGACTTTCTTGACCCATTAAACTTTCAGTGTAATAGCCTACAATAAACACAGGTTAATTTCATGTATACTTATCATTGAATTTGTCTATTAAAATGTTTACCCATGGAGTGACTGAGACCTACTACCTAATACAATCTAGAACCTTGCTTGGGTTTTAGAAGTCCAGTACCATTAATACTACTTGTTGAAGTCTCACTGGATATTTCCGAACCGGGGCGTGTAGAATACTTTCTAGTAGAATATGGTCTCTTTTTTTTTTCCTTTCATTCCATACATACATACAGTGTAGTATTTTGCATGACGCCGGTATTTCCTGCCGTACCAGGCCCTGAAGTCTACAAATAACGGAACAACAAAAGGGACGATTACTGACGTCACCTGCTTTCATAAGCATGAATGGACAAAAGGAGTGCTTACAAGACCTAAAATGAATAATTACACGATTTAAACGATGAACAGATAGAATCACTGAGAATATTATGATTCTACCTAAATTCTCTCTTTTCTGGCTATTTGCCTGTTTTGGTTTTTGGTTTTTATTCCTTTTTCTGTTTTTCTATTCTCTTCAAGCATGTCATACCTTTTCATTTTCATTGATATTCTATAGGTTTGCTACGTTAGTCAGTACTACCTAACTCATGTTGCAAATTGGTCATAAGGGCATTGGTCATTTAGACCAACATATATTCAGAAATGACTAGGTGTTTCAAGCAAAAATTACACACTAGATGGCAGCAAAGTCGTATAGGAGAATTTTCCAGAGGGTCTACACCTACAATAATAAATAAGTGGTCTAGACATGTTGAAATAATCATAATTTTCAATTACTTCATGAGGTTATACAATTCAAACCTAGAATAGAGTTAACATAAATGGTTTGACTAACTAGGTTAGTCATGTTGATTTATAAGGTTGGTCAATATGTCCAACCCTGATGCACCTATCATTTCTAGCAATGTAAAGACTAAGATGGGTTGGTCAGTATTGAGGGACCTGATGGACCTGAGTTGGCTGTATAGGGAGCCAACAAATGACCAAGAATGACTAAGCTTTCTAGCATAAGGAATATCAGTGAATTAAGGAGGCACCACCCGGGGGAAGGAGAGGAAATGTTGTGCTTCAGGTAACATGGTCAGGAAAATATAGGCTGGGTAGGTCAACTTCTTTTGTATTCTTTAGACTTGCGTTTAGCTAATACTTAGAAATGTATGATAAATGTTTAGATCGTGTAGAATGTTGCGATGACTGGCAGATTCCCCCCATGACTCCTGAAATGCCTTTGTGCCTCCTTGATTGCCTCAGCAACTCCCAATATGCCAGAAAGAATAACCCAAAATGTGGTGATATCTGTCAGAAATAGAGATTGAAAGGGCATGATGTCAGTCCTATCTCACAGCTAGTTTAATATGGGGACGGGTAACCTACAACACATCTATGTAATTCCCTGGCCTTATAGACATGGATAAGGATTACTACTGAGTGTTTGGTACCAGACAGGGCCAGTGACTTCATTCACAGTGGATATTAAATACCATAGCATCCGGAGGTGATGCATTCATATAAGAACTATAGTGTGGGCAGAGAGCACCATTGTGGAGGCAGCAAGCATGACTACCTATGTAAGTGCAGTACTTTTACTAGCTCTTATAACATAGTGTAAAGTTTAAAACAGTAATTTGGAAATGCTTTCAAAAAGTGTTCATCCATATGTTGCGATTGAATTCCCTCATATGGAGGGTGGGTTGACCACGAAACTATTTATGTATTCCTAAAAGAGATGAATGTCTCCAGAAAAGTGTTGTTTATCCTTCACTGGAATAGTATTTCTCTTTTGTTTCAGAGATTGCAGCTCATCCTTGTTACATTAGGACTACTTTTTCCGTTATCATCCAGCACAAACACATCACATTACGATGATGGTAGGTGGAACATTAATCACTATCTTGCTAGCTTGATGTGTGATTTACACAATCTGCGTGTTTTATTTGGCTTATTACTTCCTTTATTCGTTCTGTTGAATACAAGTTTTTCCATCGCTTTCATTCTACTGTTATTAATTCTACTTTTATTCAAGTCACCCTCCAGCGGTTATTCACCATTCTGTTTTGCTCCAGTCCAGTTATATCACATATCTTCTTATATGATTACAATTCCCTCCTTCACTGTTTCCTCCCTTCTCTGTATGAGCTAAAGGATATTCTACAATGCCATCTGAGAGCTGTATCTTCAGCAATGAACAAGCTTCCTTTTTGTTTCACCTCATGATAGAGGGGGCTGCTGCAGACACTGCTGACACCGTGGAGGTCGACAACCCCTGGGTGCTGCTGGGGGATGTAGAGGACCGGGAGTATGCCCCAGGCACTGGAGGAGAACCTGGGACATCAGAAGGACAGGTGACAGGAAAGGGAGTCAGGACAGGACAGGGGCGGAGGAGCGCTTTAAGGTAAGTTCCCTCCATTTACCTTATTCCGGAGTTTATGAAAGTGTCATTGATCGATGGATCCGATTTGGGGGTGATGCATTGCATTTGATGTTTCAGAAATATGTAGGCTACATCTAAAACTATACTTCCCTATTTTTCCTATAAAGGTATACAGAATAATATTTAAATTCCACTTGTGAAGGGAATGCAGCCTAAACATGAGTATCAGATAACAAGTACTCCATGGGGTACGTACCAGGTTATAGGGCCTAAAGGAAATATAAAAGCTAATATACTATTCACTTGGAGCATCAGCTATAGTGTGATAATTATAATATGATAAGTCTAATAACGATTAATTTTCCATCTGAATTTCAGGCCACGGCCAACAGGGAGGCAAGGGCCGTTGAGGGGAGATGCTGCAGAGGAACACCCACGACTCCAAGGGTCGGGCAATGGGCGAGGTGAAGGGTCACCATTCAGGTCAAGGACAGGTCAGCAATCCACGCCTCGTCCAAGGTCAAGGACGCTTCCGGCAAGGTCAAGGACGCCTCGACCAAGGTCAAGACCAGCAGAATCAAGCAGAGTGCAGAGACCAACCCAAGGGGAAACCCTGGAGGAGCGGAGAGAACTACATGAGAACCGGAGGATGTCAAACGGGTCAGCTGGAGAGTCCTCCGCGGGGGCTACCGCTAGGAGGAGGGGCGCCGGACGACGCCGGCCAAGGGCACACAATTTCCGGTTCCCAGGCCCTAGAGGCACGTGGTCACGTGAGGCTGTAGACTACTGGTGGTGGCCGACAGACGGCGCCACCACTGGAAGCTGTGACTCCAGCTCAGGTAGGTGCAAAGACGCTGGGCCGTATTACTATGGAGTTTTATTAAGCACCACACTGATAATTTAAATGCTCCGGGCCCAGTCTGTAGTGGCTATCCCAGGTTACTCATAGGGACATTGGTCAGAGTGACAAACTGATATTCAAAAATGACTAAGAGTAAGACAAAACAAAATATGCTAAGGCCTACTACTCAGAAATGGAATGACTAAGGTGGGTCTGTCACTATACCCCTTTGATGCCCAGAACTATTTGATAAAAGTCAGTTATTTACATCATCATTGGCAGATTGTGTAACAGCTGCATGTTCTATTCTGACTTGTGCTTTGTATTATATTTTTTGAAAGCTATTGAAATGCACATCCTATTACTGTTTGAAAGGACGTTATAATTTGGGTTACCATAGCAACCAGAAACATTCTTTTCACTGAATTTATACAATATATATTAATCATCCCAGGAGGTCTGGTTCTGCTATTTGAGTTGGGAATAGAATAATATTTGGCTTGGAAACGCTATTTTATTGTACAACATGAGAGCAAATCTATTGCAAATAGAATGATATGAACACCATGATCATAATCTGCAGGAAAAAACATAAAAACATATTTTTATCATTCTTTTCACTATTTCCATCAATTTTCCAAATTTCCATAATAATAGGCCCTACTGATGCTTGACCGTGCATTTGGGCTGTATTTTAGGATATTTTCAACTCATATAATCTAATCATAAAGCCTGCTATCCATAAAAAACATTGTGTTACCATAGTCCACCTGGTATCATATGACAGCCTACGCAATAAGGCTTCATTTATTGCAGGGATTGTGTAATTCTAAAGGCTAGATAGAATAGGGTGGTCTCTTGAACATATGTAGGTGCAAAACCGCGCTTTTTGGAGTTCTGGGCACGAAAGGGATACTGACTATACCTGATGATATTAACTAACCATGGTTGTTCGTATAAGGAGCCAAATATGACTAACTAGGTCCGTCGCTACTGACTAAGTTCTGGAGTTCAAAGATTATCCGTGCATTGCTGTCAGAAATTGTATTTGTCATATTGGTAGTACGTGTAGTTCCATAGGGAGAAGGGTGCATCGGTCCTGTAGATGTCAGGGGCAGTGTATATAATTATGCTTGAAAGTCATTGCACTACATGTATTCGGTAATCTGGATGATAATTATTGAAATACCACGTAGAAGCCATGCCATTTCATTCAGAAAAAAAAATCATTGCCTTTTCACTCGATGATCAAGAAAATCACGGGGCCCAGTTGCCAAAAGTGTGCGCCGCCACGAGAAACGATTTGCATTTAATATTGTTCTACTTGCCCATTGATGGTACGTGTACAACGTCATATAAAATTGAATCCTTGTGTTCTAGGTGTTGATGCGATGTTCAGCTGTCCCCCTGGTGTATCCCCAGACGAGCTGCTCCCGGCCCCCCAGAGCTGTAGGAGGTATTTCCTGTGTCAGCAGAAACCCAGCGGCAGGATGGCCCTGTTCTACGGCTCCTGTCGGGCCCTAAAGAGGAGGCACAACCGGAGACTTACATGTAGTGGCCGTGACAGGCGAAGATGCAAGAATTGGTAGTTTGGATTATGTACGAGTGTGACAATACCCCTAATCTGCTGATTATGAGTTTCACTGTTTCTGAGCTAGAAACCCGCAGACGTGCAAATGAGAAGAGTTTAACTTTAACATGTCCATCATAGGTAATGTCTTAACTTCTGTGTGCAACATTTTAGTCTATGAGAAAGGGCAACAAATTAATGGCCACTAGGGCATTGGGAGTTAACACTAAGCCAGTTTATGCCCCAGTGGATTTCAAATACATTATCATTCTGATCGTAAAAAATGTATATTATCTGTACTATAGATATCAGGGTTAGCATATATGTGAACAGATGAAGAGAAAGGGCCTTCGGGGCCATCCATAAATGACGTCACACTGATTTTGGCCATTTTCAAGACCCACCCACCCCCCTGTCACACTTTGTCACACATCAGCCAACACCCCCTCGAAAATTATGTCACAAATGTGCAGACACCCCCCCCCCCTCGATGCATGAGTTAGGTATCATGTTAGAGTTCTACTATAGAAGACCATACATGTGTTATGATTTGAATATATTATTCTTAACCAGTGGGATTTCTATCACACTGGTCAAATATCACACCCAGTTAAAGAGTGCACCCGGAATTTCAAATTGGCCCAATCTCGTGCACAGCCATCAGTCAAATTATGCCTTTTTAAATCTTAAGTCTTTTTAAATCGGTGGTAATCAATTTTGCTGTAATAGCATATAATTCACTAGAGGTGACAATTCACAATAACATATTCACATGAGTATTCATAAGTTTAGTAGTTGTCATTATTGAACAAGGGGAGGGGGGCGGTAGGTGGATTTTCGTACGAGCATGCGGAAATATTTCTGCCCACCCTGCCTTGAGACCTTGAGAGGGGGATGACCACTCCCTTAGTAGTAATTTTGCCCAAAGTGGGCAGCCCGTCCAAACCCGATCTAAGCCCAGCTCAGGCAGCCCATCCAAAACCGAAGGGCGCCCATCGGTTAGCCCACTCTGGGCCACACTTGCAAACACGGTCTGGCCCTGTCCGGGACCACACCGTGTTTGCTACTAGGGTTCCTTGCACATTATTTTGGATAGCTTATCCTGTACATTAGGACATGCAAAGTCACGGGTCCAATGGCAATTTCCAAGGGATGCAGGCTGCTATGTTTTAGACAATGGATGGTGCTTACAAACTATCAGATGGATGTACGCCTGTATTGTGATTGAGACACACATAACACAGGCTTGTATGACTGGGATGTAAACATGATGGCTGACTTGACACTAATTGGAGCCAATAAAATAAGCTGATAGAATCTCCAATCTGCAACAAGCTTCACATTAGGCCCTAACTGTTCTATTAAAGCTTTACGTTTTAAAATAGGTTTTATTTGTATTTTCCAAAGTGTGACGTCACACTGTGCTTGACACCCCCCCACCCCCCTGTCACACTTTGTCACACTGGGACCAACACCCACCCACCCCCTCCAGTGTGACGTCATTTATGGATGGCCCCTTCCGAGGTGAAATGTCTGTTTTGAAATTGTAGTCATAAGCTTTCAAATGAGGTATCATAGACGGAGATATCCCTTCTAGTTTTTGAGATATTGCTTCATGAATCTGGGATGGTGCTGCCCTTGCCAAACAGCCAATAGGCTCTATCTCTTGTTGTTTTAAATGTATTCCTATATCTAATTATCATGATTTTGCAAAATTTCACTTATTACCTAACCACTATTTTTCATATATTTTATCATAGATCTTGATATAGAAATTATATTTACATTCTGTTTTCAGTGTAGTAATCCCCATGAATTTCTCTATCAATTGGAATTCATACTTTTCTATTTGGAAGGAAATTGTGGTTCCCATGGCAACACGCTTTAGGAAGAAAGCCTTATTAAGGCCTCATATTGTCTTCAAAACGTTCCATTTACATTCCAAATATGGAAGGATCGCCCCAAAATAGAATGTTTTGGAGAAAACCATCATTTTCTATGTAAAAAATCACCTTAGAGCAAATTTTGGCCCATTTTCACATTTGTGGCCATTGTGATGCCCCCTAGTGGCCAAACCCCAGTACTAAAAATCCCTCCTGGATGTACCTTTCTCCTCAGCTGCCCACATATATATACTACAAAATTATTTCATTGGAAACCATCTGATTGATACTGTGAGTGTATTGAAATGCCATCGATATATAATGTCCTAAAACTAAAGATTTGTAAATAAAGAAGCACTGCTTCAGTTATTTGTATTATCATTTTATACTTACTGTCCCAACTCGTCTCATTTCGAATAGGAGAATATTCATATTAAAAGTGCCCGTCATAATTACAGCTGTGTATGCTTGTTACCTGAGACTGGTATTTAAGCTATGCTAATACTACAGCGGCCACGGAGAATAAAGCATTTCACACCTGTATACTGCATACATCTAGTGGTATAAATAAGCCGATAAGGCTCCCTTCACTGTATTTCGCGTACAGCTCGGTACTCGTTCTATAACTACTACATAAATATAGACACAAAATAAGCTGTATATTTTCAGGTATTTAGATTAATATGATAAAGCTATATTGACACTGGGTATGAACGAGTTGCCAACGTCAGCTGTACGTTTTATTGATACACGTTTTTGTCAACTGCACCTCAGTGAACATCTTATCTTAGGCCCTCGAGACCTGCCACTTGAAGTATTAATTGGTCATGAAATACAACAATCATAATATCCTGTTATCATATTGACGATACTCTCCCATTGCAAATAGGGAAACCACTTCATGTGTGTGTGGTACCTTCAATGATTAGATTGATTCAAACAGAATTTCAGCTCTCTCTGAAGGAAAGTAGGAGAGCGTGTTTCATGCAATGTCGACTTGCGGACTATGACCTACTATCATGACACAGGAAAAATAGACTAGAACTGTACATGTATCCATTTTGACTACATTAAACAGCTAAATAACCTGTGAATCATACGACAATCAGTCTTGACAATGCTCCCATGCCATACTCAAGGCCACCATCCACTGGGCTCTATAGGGGAGATTCGAGCTATATAGATTGAATCTACTTTATAATGCATATGAGCCATATCTCACCAAATTTAAACCAATAGACATAATTACATATCATTAGAATTATTATAAATATACACTGTTAGAGGTAAATGTAGCTGAGCAACAGAACCTACTGTAATCTTACAGTATATATAACGGTATTAGTGTGCATGAGCAGTAGTACATATTGTTGATTTACAGTATAAAAGGACATTTTTTGGTTTCACTATTTACATTGTAGACATATTTTTTTCTAAATGAGAACGATATTGTCACATATATTATATGTACAATGTAACATGTATCATCACAGTGATAATATTATAATAAAATACAGTATGAAGTAAACTCAAATCTCCCCTATAGGTCAATTAAGTTAAATCAAGCTGTATAAGCGTTTTCCATATTTGACAAATAAATCATACAATGTATGTCTGCTACGGGGGTCAGTTGTATGAGTTAGCTTTTACAATTTATTTAGCTATGCGGCACGAAATTATAGATACAGGAGTGTATCCCAGCAGCCACTGTTGTTTATCACAGTAGTAAAGAGACCAAGAAGAATGTATTAGGCTAGCTGTTCTGAATGCACATTGCTTTACAATATAGCTCTAATCAGTTCTGATGCAAAAGTATACGAGTCATCAGAGCCAGTCAAACTTGATGCTGTCCGTAATGTAATTTACGGACATCGCTGTCACCACAGCGATTAGGGACATTCAAACCCCCACCGCCCCTATTTATAGGACTGAGTACCGGTCCCGACTCCACTTTGACTGTCGCTGGAGAGATACCAAGATTAGCGCCTTAAACTTTATGGGTGTGGACCACCAAATTCGACATGGCGACATGGCTATTTCTTTAATCGACAATCGACATGAGGCCTAATGACATGCGACATGAGCCCGGGGGGCACTTCATATATTTTGTATACACATGTGTGATGCTGGCAAGGCTACTTATTCTACAAAATCGCCCTTACAAGGGTTCATTTTTCAAGGAAAAATCGCTCTAACAAGGGTCCACTTTCATGAAAATCGCCCGAACAAGGGTTTATTTTTCAAAAAAAATGTCTGAGTTTTCACCCAAAATATCGCAGTTTTTCGACAAAATCCTCCGCATGAGGGTATTTTTTGGAGCAGATTTACACAAACATGGCCTATGTTATGGTGTTTTTTTCGAAACCTAGGCACTTTTGGCCAAAAATGCCCTAACAAGGGTAACTTTTTGGCTATGTTATTGCCTTTTTTACCGAAACCTAGGCACTTTTGACTGAAAATGCTCTGACAAGGGTAACTTTTTGGCTTCAAAATCGCCCTAACAAGGGTAAGGGTTGTCATAGGTCCAGCTGCACACCCCTGTCAAAAAAAATCAAGTCCCACCCCGGGACATGAGGCTCAAAAACATAGTGACAGGCGACATGAGCAATTTTTAAAATCGATATGGGACATGGGCGACATTGACATGCGACATGGCCATTTTTTAAGATCGACAATCGACATGGGGAGCCCCCATCCAGACCCCCAACTGTTGAAGTATTACATGCCATTACAGTACTATTGTATTGCTCCCTATACATAAATGTACATCACGTGACTGTTGATTGTAGATTAAGGTCAGTGGTCCCCTTCACCACCCTGTCTGTCAGCTACCATAATTATACTGCCATAGACCACCTCAGACCCTCATAGAGATAGCATGGATAACGCGGCTGCACCCGGCTTTTGTTGGAGATTAAGGGCACTGAGGGATTAGCATATTAGAAGTCTATATTTTATTAGACCTAAGCAGTGCTACATACTCACAGGATACGTGCTTAAACCACCAGCACCCATTTCACATAGTACACACTGAGGGAGGGTGGCAGGGGTGTATATATATAGACTTAGGCTTTTATAGTAGTTCACACGAGGTCAGTCTAGTGCGTGAGTTGATATACATGGTTAGAGAAGGCAGAGAGTTAGTAGTTAAACCTACTCTACCATGCCCGGCCTAGACCACCATCACAGTGGCGGCATGGCGGACTACATGGACATCGGCTACAATATACAACGTATGGTGGATGACATACACAGATCAGCTGAGGAAACTGAAAGGTAAATATGAGCTCTTTCACCTGATTTATTATTGTTTTGTGCACAAATATAATTTGTACACATTGACATACTTGTTTATGTCAGCCATACCCTGGAGGGGGGCACATAGAGGACAATAATAATGATTTTCTATGCTGAGAAAGGAAATAATTATACTCAGAGGCTGTATATAGACTACATGATATTATGTAGTGTGGTTCCATATTCTATGTTCCTTGGAGGGATCAAAGTTATATACGAACCCTGGGAGTATCATGTGGGTCACATGGCTAAGGTAAACTGTACTTTGTTTAGTTGGTCGCGGTCCGCCGCTGTCAGGTCTTGTTATCATATTCACAGGGTCTAGACCTATTACCATAATTCGAATTACGGTAATTCAAAATGGCCGAAGGTGAGTTCAGTCCATTTCTATTTCATTGCATTGTAGTGAATACAGAGGTATCTGAACCCTGTTCTTTGGACAATATGTTCTATAAGTAGCAGAGGTAATACACCTATGCATGGATATGGATTTGGTGTACATGTCCTAGTTTTTGCATAATACCTATTCCAATATATCAGGGGTATCACTGTAATTCACTCAAGGGTATTACCACAATTCTGTTGTTGTGTATTGGCAGGTATCACCGTAATTCAGTTGACAGTGTATTACCGTAATTCACTCCATGGTATTAATGTAATTCTGAAGGTGTATAGCATTATATGTTTTGCCCTTTATCTAATCTGTAATAGGTGCTTAATAATTGACACACATTCATAAAATATGTATACACCCTGTCACTGTAGGCTTGACCCTGTCAATACTCTCACATTAACAGCATCATTGACAGCTATATTGGACTCAGTGTGAGGGGGATGGACAACAATTATTGCGTTATTTCCCAATTGAACTCACTGAAATCAAGAGCAAGATTGAGCAAGGTATGCAGTGCACTATAGAGATGGATGCACAAGAACTGACTTGGGTAAATTTCCAAAAAGATACAAATATGAAGATAAAAAGAAAGCGGAGTTATTCAGAGATGGATGAAGACAACATAATAACAAGAAATGAACCAGCACCTCCTTCGCAAAGTGCCACTACTGATGAAGTACCCCAAACTTTCTCTAAAGTTCTAGATATAATGAAAGATATTGGCCGACAGGAGGACTTTATTTCAGTTGAATTTTGACCCTGCTCTTGAGATATTCATACAGTGCTACTTTAGTGAGGGCTAGAATTACAGTGATACTTTGGTGAGGGCCAGAATTACAGTGATACATGACCAAGTGATTGGTGCTTTGCTCCCTGATGGTGAATGCTTCATACCAAGAGGTGGAGAAGACATGATATTAATCATGGAAACAAGTTCTGTTAATTTGAAAAGTGAACATGGCATTTTAAAGGCAGGAAACCAGGTAGAAATAACATATATCCCAGAATTATGGTAATACCCACCAATGAATTACAGTGATACCCTATGTTAATTGCAAGCTGAATTATGGTAATACATGTAAAACATTCTCAACCCTGTCACACACAAACCATGCCATATGGCCTCTAAAATGCCATTCCTATGGCAATGTATATCTCCTATAAGTATATTTGTGCAATAACAGCTTATACAGTTGCTTCTAATTAGGCTTAATCAACTCCCTTCTATTTGTTGTCAATATCCCAAGTGGCTACCTAGCTATTAGAATAATTCGAATTACGGTAATAGGTCTAGACACTGTGATATTGTCCCATATTGGGTGTGTGTACATTTAGACCATGCTGGATCTACGTGGTAGATAGACTATGGTTATGAAAAGGTATGCAAAATTAACCACAGCTTGCTGGTGGGGGCCAGACGAGGGCGAAGCCCAAGTCGCCCTACCAGCAAGCTGTGGTTAATCCTACTCACCTTTTACCACCTTTTCATAACCATTGTCTATCTGTTTTAAACCACGGTATGCGATATAGGCAAGGTGTGAAGCCTTTGTCTTAGCCGTCCACCGTGGTTTAAATACAATTTAAGTGTTCTATACAAGAGAATGGCGCTTGTAAACACTACCTCATTCAACTTGATATTTTGCTGGGTTTTGAAAAGGTCATAGTGGTGGTTACCAGAGCCTTCCTGTCAAATAATCTGGGGAGGACAGTAGATCTTCTATAGAAGACATCGTATCGGGCATTTTATACTATATAGATACATATTATCTATTGAATCCACCCTATATACGCTTTCAGCTGTCTAATCGTAAATAACCCTAGGCCTGTTCAGAGTACAACCAGGGCTATGTTTCTAAAGGCATTTAATTGTTTTTGTCACTGTACAGTGTTAAAAATCCCCCGTAGAAAAAACAGTAATTCGCCGTCAACCATGGATGCCGAGCTTTCACCGTTTATTTTAGGGTCACCGTTTTTTGGAAGTCACCGTAATTCTATACAGGCTTTCACCATTATCTTTGAAACAATGACTAAGGATCATTAATTAGCTATTGTAGTGGCTCAAAATTCTAAGGGTTATTTAATTTGCGTAGACATATTGGGATCATTTTACTGTCATGAATATGTCCTCAATTCACTACAATTATCCTCCATGTCTGATTTTGTTGCATATCCAATTCTTAAAGACATCTTAGTGACTGGAATTCATAATTGTCATGAAATAACCACTGAGAGACATAGGTAAATGTCTTATATCACACTTAATAGACACGGCATTCAAAACATTAGCATTTAGCTACAATGAATCTTAATGATCAAAAATGCACGAAGCATACTTGCACTCAGATCGATAATGCAGACCATACAGCCTTGGGTCAGACTCAAAGTCAATGCTACAAAATAGTTGGACCTCAATAGTTATGATTCACGAATGTATGTCCCATAAACCACTGTCTCATGAAGCTGTAATTAATATGCTGATATCATCGAGTGCATATCAATATACTTATAACACCACTTGAGAGGGAGGGAAAGAGAGAGAGAGAAAACGAACTGAAATAAACAATTCAATATAGAGTTTGAATCGTACCGCGTCACAGAGGTATAGTGATTTGGTTTATCGATAGGAAAAAATGCAATGCAGAGCACATGTTTTGCCTGTTTAGGGGAAGAAATACTTCACCAATTTGAGTACGTTATTAGGGTATATTCACCTTATGTCAAACACATACCTTGAGTCAACCACTTTTGACATGAAATAATACTGGTTTACCATGGATCTGGTTACAATAAAATCCCACTGAACTATATAAAATGTATGTGTTGTAGAGGTATGTACTACACTTTTGTACTACACTTTGCATTCATGTCATTATTCTTTTTCATACTCTAAGAACAGTCAAAAGTACCCCTGTTTGACCTGTTTTGACAAAGAGAGAATGAAAATTTCTCAACCGTTTATACTCTTTGGTAGTTAATTCAAACTATTTGTCTCTGTCATACGTAATGTTGATTGGTATAGTCAGGTGGATTTATGTCTTAATTACATAAAACATGACTTACTTAGGTAAAATTGATTTGATGAATTATGAATTAGGACTGATTTGGTAAGTATACCTATTCCACCTTAAAGCAACCATAAATTCCCCCAACGTCAGCCACCTCATACCTTAAGACAGCCATGGAATTCTCTTTTCTGGAATCCCCCCGGGAATTCTCTCATCCAGAATTCTTGCCTTAGAACTCTACCCCTCCCCCGGAATCTCCCCCTTCTTCTTCAGGGTCAATCTCAGACTCCCATCTCCTCACAGCTGCGGGTCTCTATGCTGAGTATGGTATGGAAGCAGAGGTTATTTTCAATTGCTACCCATTTGCGCCACCAAACTGGTGCAAATGGATATGTATGGTCAATACACATCCAACTACACATGTGCAGGTTCTTATCTAGATGAAAGGGGTAATTAAAATAGCTGGGCATAATGTGTAATTAACACCCATACTTGACAGAGGGAATGGAAAGATGTGTATTGGGGTGGGATGCCAGCCTGCTCCCAGGCTATTCAACCAAAAGGATAGACGCTGGCCGAGGGCTTTTCGGAATGGTAGATGTGCAGGGGTAATTAGGGGGGATTTTGGCTGAGTTTGGGTGAAACATGCCTATTCTGAATGTTCTGATGAATGGCATTGTAATCTATTATCAATATTATTATCCAGAGCAATGCCTAAAGTTTGGTACATTTTTGAAGGCTATGGACAAAAGCCTCTAGAAACAATCCGACCCGGGATCCGACCTTAAAGCTAGCTCATAAAAAAAGACATGGACCAGGCCGCTTGAAAATTGTGAACCTACCATATGTTCAAACGTGTTTTAGAATGTTAGGCAAATGACCAAAAGTGACCCCCTCCCCCCCTAATAACTTCAATAACCTACAAATGACTTCGTGGTAGCCAGCTTAAGATAAGAGATACAGGTGCCGTCTGGAGGAATCTGTGCTTACCAGCTCGTTGATTGTGTGCTCTTACGTCAGTACATGAAGGGCTGTTTGCCTTCGTTAAACCTGATACATGTAATTGATGTATACTAGCTCTCTGCATCTAGTCATAATACATCTTGTTAGAGTGTACTGTGGCATATCAACCTACATGTTGTGACTCTCTAAGGGAAATAGATGAAGAATTATAAAATGCCTCCAGCATAGAGCCAATCGCTTCATTACCGAATTCCCAATGTGAATTGATTAGAGGAGGCAGGCTTGGGTATTAAAGTTTATTTGTAGTAGACGATAAACTTTAGGTTGTATTTAGTAGTTTGACAACCGTGTAATAAATATACATGAATTATACATTGGATATACATAAAATATACAAAGGTATAGTGGTTAAAACAATTGATTGGTGATAAGATACGGTACATGCGTGTATATGTAAGAATATTGAATATTTATGAGACCTGATTATGAGGTGTGGGTGGGTGGGTGAAAGGAGTAGTGGTGGTGACGGCGGAAAGCCTAAGACTGAGGTGACGGGGTGAGGTGAGGAAGTGGTGGAGAGGTGAGGGGACCGAGGGGGTGAGTGGGAGTTAGCACCTGGGGTCGGCAATGAGCCGTCCTTATCCCTTACGGGGCAATGACCCCACCATTACCGAATTCCCCATGTGAATTGATTAGAGGAGGCAGGCTTGGGTACTAAAGTTTATTTGTAGTAGACGATAAACTTTAGGTTGTATTTAGTAGTTTGACAACCATGTAATAAATATACATGAATTATACATTGGATATACATAAAATATACAAAGGTATAGTGGTTAAAACAGTTGATTGGTGATAAGATACGGGCCAAACCTGCCAAGGAATTGTGTGATTGGGTGGTGGGAGGGTGTTTTGAATTGAGATAGTGATTTGTAAGAAGACGTGAATAGTCCTAGATTATTTATAGTTTATAGCGTCGTGTACTGCCTTGTTGACCAGTGTGGGGGGGCCTTTGTGATGTAGGCACGATATGCGTCAGATGCCCATCCCCCAAAGTCTTTGATCTCCTGGTCCGTGCAGCCTGCCCGGTGGGCCTCGGTGGCTGCTGCCTTTCTTAGGGAGTGAAGGCTGAATGGGGCAGCTGGTATTTTCAGTTTCTTGAGGGTCTTTGCCCATACACCGTTCATGTATGATGTTGGTATGGGGGCCCTGGTGTCGGGGAACATGAACATGGGGTCCTCCTTGTGGCGTGTAGGTGTGTCCCTGATCACCCTCTCCAGGGCAGCCAGTGGGCAGTATGTGCCCTCTGTCGAGCTGTGTATGGTTATGTCTCTGGACTGGTCGTAAAACTGAAGTGTCTTGCCTCCAGTCAGCCTTATCATGGCGAACCCCTTGATGAGCCTGACGTCGCCTCTTGTGAGGTGGGATGTAGAGCTGAATGACGTTAGGGAGGGGGGCAGCATGTCTGACTGTCTGAGGGCTGCATGGTAGCTGAGTAGGATGATAGCCGTTTGTACCCTTCCCAGCTTGTCCTGGGGTATGGAGGCAAGGATACGTCCGAGTGCCTCCATGGGGATGGGTACTTTTGGCTTTGGTGTGTAACTTTTGTCCCTCTTTATGGCGTCCAAGGCTGCCTGCACCTTGGGGTGGTAGAATGGCTGTGTGTCCACGCCAGTGTCCCCCATGTGGACCCTGATGTGTGCCATTTTGTTGAGGATCGTCCTAGGTGACTTTGCTGTCAGCATGGAGTACTCCATGAATGCTGTCAGTTCCTGATATGTGGGCGCCTGTGGGGTGAACTGCATCCTGAAGGCGAAGGCCAGGTACGTCCTGAGTGTGGACTTCCTGTTCTTGAATGTGCCCTTCGCCCTGGATGCTGTCTGGCGTGATGCTGCTCTCACCTGCAGAGACGCGAACACCGGATCTGCAATATATAGATGGTTGGATGTGGTTTAGGAAGTAGTCACATCCATGTATCACATTCATGTTATTGGCTTTGATGTGGGTGCTGGCCCGTTGTTTATGTACATCGGCCATGTGGGCCCTACTGAGATCGTCTGCAAAGTCATTATGGCTACCCGGTATATGATCATAGGTTATGGACACATTGTACATGGACTGGATCATCCAGGCTGTGCGGGCACAATCCAAGAGAATCTTGTCATGTCCTCGACCTGATGAGAATACTCTAACTGCTGCCAATTTGTCACAGAAGATGTGGATGTGGCCTGAGTGATCGTTGGGGCCCACGAAGGTATGGAGGGCCACGACCACATTCGCTGCTTCTAAGCGACATATGTTCTTGACTCCGTCATCCTTACTGGTGACTTGAGAGGCGTAGGCTGACCTCCCATTGGAGCCCCCTATACCTGAGAGGCATGCATCAACGTGTATTGTTTGAGTGTAGTGTGTGGCGGAGATAATGCCAACACCATTCCACTCCTCGCTAAATTCTTTAAACCATCTCAGGTCCTTGCGGGTCTCGCCATTGAAGTTGACATATCTACCCTTACACTGTCTGAGAGCCTCTAGTAGGCGGCCTACAAATAGTCTTGCCGGGGCAATACATTTTGCCACGTGAAGGAGGGCCCCTAGTAGGCTTTGAAACTGTTTTTTAGATACTGATCGTCCGTGAGCTAGCTTTGCTATTTTTTGTTTTACCTGCAGTAGCTTCTTATCCGGTACTGAGAGTGTCATGGACTCGGTGTCCAGCACGATTCCCAGCCAGGTGACCGCCATCGCTGGTGGCTGGGCCTTGTCGGTGGCTTCCGGGAGGCCGAGGTCCACCAGGAGCTGTTTGGCGTACCGGTAGTCGCGTTCTGCCTGGGGCCTGTTGGGTGATACAATAATAATGTCGTCTAAGTACATTTTGCTATATATACCTTGTTGCTTAAGCATGCCTACAATTGATTCAGCTATGCGCTGCATGTGGCTAGCACTAGCCCGGGAACCAAATGGTATGGATTGATCCATGTAGAATTTATTCCTCCACTTAAAACAGAGCAGAGGGTAGTCTAGTGGATCGCTATTGAAATTTTTAAATGCTCGACTAATGTCTATGCTGCTGAGATATGACCCCTGTCCTTGCCTCACTATCTCCTGACTCACTGCCTCAACTGTGGGGAGGCTGTGGGTCTGTTGCTTTCCCACTACCGTATTTTTGAGAATGTAAGCGTTCACGGAGCAGTCTCTGGGGAAGCTCATGTCTGTGATGATTCTCCGGTCTTCGGTGTCTCGTTTGGGGCGTGTCATGAGGGGTGAGACATGACACCACTCACGGAAGGGAGGGGTGTCAAAGGGACCCTTCAATCCGCCAAGTGCTATTTCATTTTTAACGAACTCGTCAACGTGTAGGGGAAACTCCAGGGCGCTGCTGTGGTTAGGAGTCTAAGTTACCGGTAGTGGGGCCTATATACCCCAGGGGGAATCCATATTTGAGAAAGTCTAAGAGTTGTAGGTGGTCGTGGGTGTCACTCAGTCTCCTCTCCCACTCCGCCAGGTTGAGGGCGGTGGGGAGCTGGATTCTGGCTGACAGGGCGTTAGGTAGGCCGGTGGCCCGTACAGCCTCATATATGTCGGCATGGAGGTGTTTGTTTGCATTGAGAGTTGTGTGTGGCCAAAACTGAGTGCAGTGGTTTTTGAAAGTATATGGGTCAATGCTAACATCGGGATGGATGGTGTCAGTCTCACACATTTTTCTGATTGCTGCGAAATCAATACTCACATCCGTGTTGTGGAGTCTGTCCGGGCCGGCGTGGCTCTTGTCTTCGCCGTGGTAGTGGCCGGGAGCGTCCGGGGAGGGCTCCGGCATGGTGGGCGGGCTGATGCGGGTGTTCCCTCCCAGTTGCGTCGGTTTGAGGACGTAGGGGGGCGTATTATTCATGCTGCGGGCGTTTGTTTCTTTTTCTTGAGGCGGGCGGAGGCCGGCCGGTGTTGTTGGTCCGCCATCTTGGCCGCAGTGCATCGTGGGTCGTCTCCCCCTATAGTCGTGACGTCATTGGCAACAAAATGGCGGCGACCCATGGGCGTGGCCATCTTGTTTCTGTGCTCTTGTACCACGGGATCCGCATTAACATGGCGGCGCCCTGCTGGACGCGTGTCAATGTTATTGTTTACAAAGCGGTGGAGGTTTTTACAATGTTGCTGGGAAATGGAGTAGATCGGACACGTGTAATACTCACTCGGCGATGGGTCGGGCCAACTTCCCGACTGCCGTAAAGCAGTACTGACAGTAGTGCTGTGCTCCAGGATGGTGGCCGCGCTGAGTGCAGCCTTTCTGGGCGTTGAATGCAGAGCAGAGGTCGGCGACGCTGTTCACTGCCGTGGATTGTGTGCTGTTACTATGTGACTGTTTGGATGTGGCGGTATGCTGTTTGGCTACAGAGGGAGGGGCAAACAAGTACATGTTTCTCGCCTGCTGGGTCTTGTGCCAGTCGTGCCATCCAAAGTTGTCACGCTCGATGCTGTCAAAGACAAACTGAGACCAGGTGAGTACTCCGTCCCATGATCTCTGTCTGGCGTCTTTGGTGACGTCTGTGAGGTGTTCCATCATGCCTGCATAGTGCTCTCTGGGGTAGGCGTCTTTCTTCCTGATCAGGGTTGATAACGCGTCAATGTACTCCAGGGCTGAGAGTGTGTGCCGGGCGTCCAGCTTCTGCTTGAGCGTGGTGCAGCCCGGCCGGTCCATGTACATGTATGGTTTAGCAAGTAACTGTTTCTGGAATGGGTTGTTGATAAACATTGCCTTACCATCTGTAGCTTGTGGGTGATACGCCTGCTTCATGAGCTCGTGGGTGATGAAGCCTTGGACCCCTGGGGCCCTGAAGAGGTCCCCCGGGGTGGGGTACCTGTGTGTGTCGTCCAGCCGTAGGGGGCCGAGCGGGCCAGCCCTGGACCTGGCTGTGAGGTCAGGCTGCCCGCCGCGGCTGTGCTGGGGGTTCTTCCTGGGGGTGCTGTGCGAGGACCTGTTCTGGGACTTTGACAGGCTGGCGTCGATTAGGAGGTCCAGCTTGTCGTGGATGGTGTTCACCTTCGACTTGATGTCCTGGATGAGGGGGTGAGTGGGAGTTAGCACCTGGGGTCGGCAATGAGCCGTCCTTACCCCTTACGGGGCAATGACCGCACAATTACATCTACCCATCACTGCCATCTGTTTTTTTCACACACAATACACTAGTATATTCCATGCTGTTCAGTCAGGTGCAGCTGGCAAGAGACTACTCAGTGCTGCCATTGTAGGCATGTGACCAGCACTATACCTAAATTACTACCTTCCAACCGGAGGGTAAAGAATAGTTGAAATTGGAGGCTTGCACTGTGTATATAAAGACTGACCCTTTGCCAGAATATATAGCATATTATCAGATGGAAAGATGTTCATATTCATCTGAGATACAAGTGAAAAAGAACCAGCCCCCCTCCCTGTTCGAGGAACTTGATTGATTGAGAATGATACACCTTGTGACAATGAAAGTACATACTGCATTTGTCAAACTGCCAAATAGGCATCCCTGCCAGTTGGGAGGTCGACAGGGCGTGTGACATATTAGTCTTAATATATACACGTACTGTCCAACAACAGGTATGATCTATGGTCACTACTATGTACGTGCCAATAAACCTGCCATGGATAACACTTGGAAATAGAATAAAGTTGCGTAAATATCCATATATACTGAATATCATGTTGTGTACAACGTATTCCCTCTGTTCCCCATGCAGGAACCAGCCCAAGCAAATCTCGTGGACGAGATTAGGAGCCACAAACTTCTGAATGAGTTGTATTTGAGAATTCCTTGGGTTTTTTTGGGAATACCATTACTATTTTTGACCAACTAGGAGAAATGGTCAGTTAACCATGTAGCCTTGACATGGATTCAAGTTAAGACCCCTGGTATATGGCTCTTATACGTCTTAAGATACTGCATAAAATTAAAATCAATTTTAAAATCTCTGCCTTTTTGTTTGTACTGTTTCAACCATTAGAAGTGTAGCGCATGTCCAGTCTTTTCAAGGGGACAAATTCTGTTCCCACCCAGAAGGGCAGAGATCAAAGCCCCCCCCCCCCAATGGAGAAAGAAAAAGGACAAAAAGAAACGAGCAACACCCATTCTCATGACTTGGCACATGGTCAGGTGTTAGTGTCTGGTAAAGTATAGCGCTAAATGTCACCTATACTCTAAACAAGGGGCTGACTACCCCCATCCCCCCCCCGCATGTGAAGGTTGAGGCACACTCCCTATACACTCACTACTCTTTCTATGGTCACCATCGTTAGAGATCACAGTTCTATAAATTGCATAGACACATGCATAGAAATTTATATAACGTGTGTTTCTGTTGGATCAAAATGGCAAATGTATAGTGCATATAGATGCAGATAAGAATGACCATCCATGTCTGGTGGGCTTCTCCTCAGGCTAATCACCAATGCAAACCAGCAATGTTGCATAGGCCTAATATCCCGGTCTATCTCAGAGATTACTATTATCAGTCCAATGGAGGCGGTAGTCGGGCCTTATCTCTTCCATGTATACCACCATGGTAGCCTGCATGAACAGTATCTGCTTTATTCTCATTATCCGTGAATGTAAATCACATGTGCACAATGCACAGAGAGGAGAAATCCTTAGCCATAAACAACATTGCTATGTCATATGACAGATGCATGTAATTTATCAGGCTCCAACGTGGATCTAGCTAACCTTTTCTACCACTGAGACCTTTACCTCTTTACACACAAATGTGTGTATATACATCAAATATAGCACGTAGTACTATACTAGGTTATACGGTTGACCTATATGCCTAGCCTACATCCTCATGCTGTATATAGACTACCAGAGGACCCTCAGTTTACATCTGGATCTATCAGAGGACACACCGACCACCATGGAGGAGGGAGGGGTGTCCAGTTGGTCCTGGGGAAACATCCTCTCTCTTTTCCACCCCATGACATTAGACATAGACAGTACTGACATGGATATTACATCGTCACATGTATTGGCACCTGCATATAGGGATTTTGGTCAACGCAGCCAACAGGACCACTGGAGGTAATGAATTAATGCTACAGGTAGAGAACTGATAAGCATCGACCAAAACATGCTAGGACAGGAGGTCGTTCTACTAATCTATACATCTATATCAACCATCGGTTATAGTCAGAACTCTTGCTCATTAACTTATGTGTTTATATCATTGATAACCCAACGTGTACATTATGCATGGTGCCTCACTTATGAAGATATGTACACTGTTACTGACCTGTAGATTATATACATCTAGGATATCTGGTGTAAGGTCCCCTCTACTGGTAAATGCCTTATCGTTATGATTATTGGAGGCAGATCCATACATGTACTCTTTGCCAATATATATCAATTAAAATGAGAGTCTTCAAGTTTATAATCCTTATTCTCAAGTACTGCAGCCTGGGGAATGCTCAATAGTTACCAAGTAGCATCACTAACTCAATAGATTGGAGATTTGATCATATGCATGTATTATTTTCAGGCAACAAAGTAGTAAACGTATACGTACACATATATTATATGTTGTTGCACCATAAACATGTACGAGTAGGCCTATGCTGTAGATATATAGTGGGGTCGGTATTTCACAATCAGGATGCCGTAAAGGAGTGGCACATAATGGTTGTTGGCTGAGCAGGCACGCAGAAAGGATGCCCAGGGCGGGGATACCATCAGCCTTTCTGCTTGGCTGCTCTCTTTCATGAACAGCCTAAATTTAGCATATAGGTAACAATGTGTTATGTATAGATTGTCATAATTGACTCTCACATTGCTATATTGTGCTGTATATCTATATAAAGGATATGTTAACCAATTGAGGCAATGAGCAGATGATGAGACCATTAGGGGTGATACCGCCGGGAGGGGCAGCTGACTACATGAACATTGCTGATGTAATGCTTGACAAGCTCCTATGTTGTATTTACATGTAACATATACCGTAAATTCCCGCGTATAACTCGCGGGTTATACGCGAACCAAACCTCCAGTGTGGGTTATATAATATTCTCAAAGTCTAGGTGCGGGTTATACGAGGGTTTTTATAAGTACTGTACAGTACTGAACGGCGATTTTCAGACCCCAAGTGCGGGTTATACGTTTCTCCCAAAGTCGGGGTGCGGGTTATACGCGAGGTGCGGGTTATATGAGGGAATTTACGGTACAAATGGTAGGACTGTAACTGAGATAGCTGTTTTTTCTATATTTCAGACAGGAAAAGGAAGCAGCAAAAAGGACAACTAAGATACGAGGACGTGTGGATCCTATTGCAGTGAGTATAATTGTATTCACCTTACTACACTGGTCACGATTCATTCTGGGGCAGGAGAAATTCTAGAAGAAGTGGCCAGGACAGGAAAATCCAAGATAAAAATAATCATATCTGAAGTTGTAACAAAAAAGTGTTATGAATAATGAACAAAGCCACCCCTATAAGGAGTGTTGTAACCGCTACTGTTTGAATAGTGAGGGATCTAAAGTTGAGAGTGTCCAAAGAAAAGAAAACAGAAAGAAGAAGCTAGTGAGTGTCCACTGCCTCATGGTTGTACATTGTGCTGCAGTTCCTGAGGGTGCGGGAGGCGGTGTGTGTGGTGGGCCGGGACCGGGAGGCGGTCAGCTACATTAAGAACCAGGTCGGACAGCTACAGGAGGAACCCTTCCCCATAGAGGGCTTCCATGTTAAGGTAAGTGAAGCGGCAAACACTGTCAGTTTTTTATAGGAGAGGTTGTTATCTATTGTTTCAATATGAGGAGCCGAGCAGTCAGTATAGGATCGGCGAGCCCTCATGTAAAGCATCCTTTCTGCGTGGCTACTCACATATTCTGCATACAATGTATATTCAGACCTGATCAAATGTCAGTATGACATAACGGTTGGACATTAAAGCGTTTCATGTCAAGGATACTATGAACGTTGTCAGAGGGCTACATTTATTACCAATAGTATAGAAGTGATTTAAAATTAAGCATTCCTGTATACAGCAACAAGTACACCCAATGTGCTTGTAGTAGGAATATGTGTAATACTGAGTCAGGCAGGGATATGTAAAATGTCAACATGAATTGGCCTTTATTAACGTGAGTTTCGGTCTAATGATACCCCTACTTTAATTACTCAGAGTCTATTCATAACATAACCTTTATAAAACTACCTGCCACGTCCCTGTGCCTGTCCTGTGCTTTCTTTTACCAAAACCTCTAATGTTTAAGGGTTTAACCTTTGACCCTCCTTGTGCAGGGTCCTGGTGACCTGAAGGACGGCGCCCTGCTGGTACCCAAACTCATCCTGGTGGCACGGCACTGTCCGGGACGCAAACTGCTAGACGACGACGGCGACGAGGGACACCTCGACTTTGTGTACGATGAGGCTGTAGAGATGGAAGGTAATCAGCGTGTATTCAGTGGTGTTTTGAACATTTGTGAATGTTATTTCTATACCAGTTGCCAGACTCAAACCTACATTTTCTTCATTTGTATCTCAGATGATTGTATAACCCTTTCCCGGCCTCTTATAATCTGCTATTCATTTCGGCAAGGGATTCTTAATAAATGCAAAACAAGACTCTAATTCCAAATATTATTTATATTTTTCTGGTGGGATGTGATTATTTAGTGTTGGAAAAGGACATCAGGTGGCAGCACTGAGTACATGTACATGGTCTTTCATTGCTGATGTAATACTACTGATAGCGCTACCTGTTGATGTAATTAAGTGTTGGATTTTTTCTGATCTATATCTTTGAATTTAGCACACTTAAAAGTCACAAATTAGATTGAGATCTTACCAGTACACTTCACTAAGGAGACTCTGTATAAACATGCAGAAAGTGAACTATCTATATATCTGTGGTGGTATGGCAGCTTTCATCTTGGGACGTTCTTGATGAGTTAGGTTAGATCTAACAGGTGGAGCAAAGTGCTGTAAAGTGACTGACTTAAGTAGAGTGAATTCCATTTCTTTTTCAATACAAAAGCCGACATCAATGGTTAAGATCTGAAAAGTTTTTTCCTATAAATCATCTTACATAAAAATCATATCATTTCCGAAAATGTGAATGGGCAATAACCATTATTATCACACCGCTCACACTAATTATTAATTTCACCCCCACAGCTGACGTGATGGTGATCTACATCGGGCTGCCCCGCTCCATCTACAAACCCATGCGCCACATGGTGCACCACCCTAAACTAGCAGAGACGGTGTTCCCCACCCAGCCCCTCCTGCGCCGCCTGGCCACAGACAACTGCCTCATCACCCTCACTGACCAGTCGGACCTCAACAACCTGCAGAAGAACGTGCTCAGGGAGTGGCTCACCAAACCTGTAGACGCCCATCACCCAGTGTACCAGGTAGCCGACTACATGTCCAGTGTGGAACTCTCCAGGAGCGGCAGGTTTGATTATGATCCTTCTTCTAGTAAGAGGATGACTTATTATACACCCTCGGCATCACGCATGGACCCCTACAATGCTGATGATATCGGTATAGACTTTGTCCCTGCTACTGAAGAGCACCCACTGGCTGATAAGAAGGCCAAGAAGAAGAAGAGAAAGGAGAAGAAGGAGAAAAAGGAGAAGAAGGAGAAGGGGAGGAAGAGCAGGAGAGATTTGGGGACGCTGGAGGAGTTGGTTGATGATTTGGAGCCGGGAGTTGAGATGAGCACATTGGGGAAGCCGAACTTTGCCTTCAGTGGCCATGCATTTGATAATTTTGTCTAAAAGATAAATCATTACATGAAGACATACTGAAAAGATGTGCCAATTTGTATTTGAATAATGTTGGTATGTTCGGGGTGTGCCAGGAAGTGTCTACTGATAGCTGCCTGTCCTCTACCTTGGCCAAAAGGTGGTGCGAAGAACCAGCTACATTTTGCTGAAGCTGGTCCTTTGCAAAGCCTAATCTCAGGTAGTAGGCAGGCTGGTACCAGCCAAGCGATTTCGAACACAAATATAGTTTATCACATACATTAGTATGCAGACAGATATGGCCGGGTACGAATGACTGAGTGGTATGGAATGTCCAGGGTGTGTTTAGATTACAATGATATAGTGCACAGTTAGTATAGGCATGCCTATTTTAAACCATTGATGGAGGTTATTCACTGCACCCAATGACTGATTCTGGTTTTGTACAATTGGGTTTGTGTCGCATGTTATTGAAAGCAACAGTTCTTACATTTTACATTCCCAGCATTGTGTTTAGACGTTAAGCCTTCATTAATGTTCCAAAGATCCTGGCTAAGGGATGACAGCTGTTTAGGGATGTTAGATAGTGCATGCCTTTACCGTATTGTACAGAGTCTATAGTGGCTACATTGACCAATTACATGTATGTGTATATAGGATAATACTGCAAATAAAATAAAGTGCCTCATAAAATGACAGTATTGTTGTCAGCGTTGGTGAGAATTGTGAATCATGACTATTTTCTCTACAAAAGATTAAGAATAATTGTGGCAGTGTGATAAGAGTATTGGCTGTTCAGTGGTTACACTATTTTTGTTGCTGTTACACGTTCAAGATTGTTGCATGTTTGAAACGTTATGTGTATTATTTTGAATAAAACTATACCTTTTCAAATGTCTTCTTTTGTTCGATTGAGTATAGGTTATGATATTAACTGGACAGTTGGGACTATTTCCTATCTGAGAGCAACATACTATGAAGTCTACCTTTTCTATCATGGTGTTAAAGCCTCAGTATCCTGGCGTTTGGACACACCTTTTTGCTCCTATACCTTGCTAATTTGCATTGTAAGACCCGCCTACATGTCGCTACAGTTCAAGTTATGCAAGTCTAAAGGCACTTCCTATGCCTTTGAGTGTTTGTTGCGATTACCTGCTGCATAGGAGGATGCCCTACCACCCACCCTGCCATGCCAGCTCTACTGCACGTCGCCTTACAGATTCGGCCAATCTACTTAAGCCTATCATCCACCAAACTATACCGATTTAAATAGCAGAAAGAAAGTCGTGAATCTTTTCCCCTACTAAGTATTCTAAAGCCTATCATCCACCAAGCTCTGTCGGCCGTTTATACAGCCGACAGAGGCCTGCTCAGCCGACAGAAACGTTTGGTGGACCTTGTAAAGGGGGGATTTGTCTGCCGACTTTGGAAAATCATCAAAAGTCGGCCGATTTAAGCCATCGATTTTAGGACCCTCAGCAATATCAAATATATTTTATATTGTCAGAGGAAAAAGGGCTGACTTAGACCCGACTTAGAATACTTACCGTAAAACCTCGCGTATAAGCCACGGCTAGTACGCGAATCAGATTGCTGGTGCGGCTTATAGGATCGGCACAGAGTCCAGGTGCGGCTTATACACGAGTTTTTGCTCCTATAGTTCAGTACTAAAGCCAGCCTATTCAGATCGCTGGTGCGGCTTATAGGATCGGCCCAAAGTCGGGGTGCGGCTTATACGGAAGTTAGGCTTATATGCGAGGTTTTATGGTAGTAGGATGATCTAATCTGTGTTTACATGTTGTGTTTATGTTATGCATTTTATGACCGACAGACAACCTGGTGGACCTTGAAAAATTAAAAGAAAGTCAGCCGAGACAACACAAACCCAAGATAAGATGAGAAAAGGGGGAAAGGGGAAAAGATTACCGACTTTCTTTGTCTGCTATTTAAATCGGTAAAGCTTGGTGGACAATAGGATTTAGTTGGTGTTAAGTCGGCCCTTTTTCCTCCTACAATATCAAATATATTGTTACAAATATATATTGTCAAGGGTCCTAAATCGGTGGCTTAAATTGGCCGACTTTTAAGGATTTTCCTAAGTCGGCCGACAGCGGCCCCCTTTACAAGGTTCACCAAACTTGAAACACGTTTCTGTCGGCCGAGAAGGCCACTCTGACTGCTATACTTGGCTACCTGTGCTACCTGTGTACAGACCCCTGTCCCTTCCTTGCTCCCCACAGTGTTGTAGGTATGCAGGCCATGTGCTTTGAGGACCGCAGCAATGTTGACACAAAGCAGAGGGGGGACTTTGCTAAATGTGGGTATATCTCCAGTTTAATGCAAAATTGTGTGTTCTACATCCCAGTAATATTATCTATTATGCAAATCCATTAGATTATGGCAGTATAATGCATTCAAATGCATGCATTTTCACCAGAATGCTATGCTCAAAGCAGAGGGGGAACATAGAGTTGACTACCCTGTTTCTGTGAACAGAAACACCTGATCTCCCCCCCGAGGTTTAGCTCAGTGGTGGCCCGTGGTCGGCTGTCTATTCAGCCGACAGAGCTTGGTGGACGATAGGCTTTAGAGGTACCTATATATGGGATACCTCCTCTACAGGCCATTATGTAACAGAAGTAGGGCGGCACCTGACGACCCCTGTTGCATATGGGAAGGGAATGGTCATTAATTCACAATTATTAAAACTTTAATCTATCTCACGGTCATTCATGCCTGCAATGGCCAGTGCCTATGTCTGGATATTGTACATGTCATACCTTATCATATAAAACAGGTAAGAAGCGTAATCATTTTAAGGATTACGTGTGTTTTTTCTCAACAAAGTATTATCCAATAATTTTATGTTTGATAAAACAATGATATTATTTGATGGATTATACAGTTAGTGCCCAAAATTAGTGGTAATGCCACCCCACCCCCCCCCCCCCCCCCACTTTGTTGAAAATGACCACTCCCCATGTGAACTAGTACTAGTACTCCATGTGATTATCCCAATATGCACAGGTCTGCATTGTACTACAGGACTATTTCCCTGAAGGAAAACACTCTAAAGGTCATGGTAGTTTAGATCTATCTGTATCTGAGATGGACCATGAGAATAGCACCTGTGAATATATCGACCAAGGGGGGAAATATATCAACAAAACGCATGTATAAAGGTAAACATGAGTATGAATATGGAGCAATTTGGTTGTAATCTGGTGGCTTTCCTTGCCTGCAAGAGCAGGCCCTGTGATCTATCAGTTACACACTGGACCAAGGGCCTATTACATCGTGAAGGTAGGCATTGCAGTCATAGCTATGACAAGATGTTTGAATGAGCAATCCATATGCCCTTATGTCCTTATAAGGTACATGGTATTCGAGGCAGGCAAAGGGGAGGGGCACAAGGGTGTCACGGCAATGCCCTCTAGTGTTGTCCGAGTATGTCCAAACAGGAGGATACTGGGGCTTTAAAGCTGTTATTGTAAGCAGAAACACTAGTTTGAACACTAGGCCTATATCATATTTATCTTCAGCAAATGAGTGCAGCTATTATTCTCCGGAGAGAAGCTGGTGACTTATCTTCCGGTGATTTAGTAACTAACATACCGAGGTAAGTTAGGGTCAGGGTCCCAAAAGGCCCCAAAAATAGGTGAAATCATTTGTGTATGTCCCTTAAGACTACGCAAAGTATGCAATTTAAGACTACGCGAGGTATGCAAATGTCAAGGCACCTGGTTCAGTTCGTCCTACCAGCCACCCAATTATTGGCCAATAGTGACCATAACTGGATTCACAACAATTACATGCCTAACTCCCTAAATGTTACTAGTTAAAGCTATAATCGACCATTATATACATTAGGAGTTGATACAAATTAACAACGTGTATGTCACAGCATTAAGAAAAATGGTCTGGTCACCCTTCTTCAGGGGTCTATGTAGGCCTACCATCTGCACATTGATTTTCATAGGGAGCACTCCCCGGGAGTTTTGTTTAGTTTAAACTGTAGCCAGAAGCTGGCTTTAAAACACTGTCGTGATGATCGAAATAGTCTGAATATAGAAGCAGGGATATACTTCCCAGGCAGCATTGGTCCCTGGGGCCCATGTGTGTTTTTACTTAATTGCACCAGCTGGGTTTGCCCATATCTGGGTTATGATCCTTTTTGTCCAGTGCTAAAGGTGGCAGCCCAGACAGGCCAGCACAGGAAAACTTTTTTTCATAAATATATTGTAAACATTTCAAAACATGCTGATATCTTATAGTTTGTGCTAAAGTTGAATAAATCTGGGCTCAAGCTGGGCACTTCTAATCTGGGCTGATCCATCTGGGCCCCCACTTTTAGCCATGGGCATGCAATAAGGACCAGAACCCAGATATGGGAAAATCAGCTAAAATTTTGTCTGGGTTGTACGCTATGAAAACGGTTGGCCTTCTGATCTGTGTGCAGAACCAGTGTTTTTACACTACGTACCTTAAAGCCTCAGTATCCTGGCGTTTGGACACACCTTTTTGCTCCTATACCTTGCTAATTTGCATTGTAAGACCCGCCTACATGTCGCTACAGTTCAAGTTATGCAAGTCTAAAGGCACTTCCTATGCCTTTGAGTGTTTGTTGCGATTACCTGCTGCATAGGAGGATGCCCTACCACCCACCCTGCCATGCCAGCTCTACTGCACGTCGCCTTACAGATTCGGCCAATCTACTTAAGCCTATCATCCACCAAACTATACCGATTTAAATAGCAGAAAGAAAGTCGTGAATCTTTTCCCCTACTAAGTATTCTAAAGCCTATCATCCACCAAGCTCTGTCGGCCGTTTATACAGCCGACAGAGGCCTGCTCAGCCGACAGAAACGTTTGGTGGACCTTGTAAAGGGGGGATTTGTCTGCCGACTTTGGAAAATCATCAAAAGTCGGCCGATTTAAGCCATCGATTTTAGGACCCTCAGCAATATCAAATATATTTTATATTGTCAGAGGAAAAAGGGCTGACTTAGACCCGACTTAGAATACTTACCGTAAAACCTCGCGTATAAGCCACGGCTAGTACGCGAATCAGATTGCTGGTGCGGCTTATAGGATCGGCACAGAGTCCAGGTGCGGCTTATACACGAGTTTTTGCTCCTATAGTTCAGTACTAAAGCCAGCCTATTCAGATCGCTGGTGCGGCTTATAGGATCGGCCCAAAGTCGGGGTGCGGCTTATACGGAAGTTAGGCTTATATGCGAGGTTTTATGGTAGTAGGATGATCTAATCTGTGTTTACATGTTGTGTTTATGTTATGCATTTTATGACCGACAGACAACCTGGTGGACCTTGAAAAATTAAAAGAAAGTCAGCCGAGACAACACAAACCCAAGATAAGATGAGAAAAGGGGGAAAGGGGAAAAGATTACCGACTTTCTTTGTCTGCTATTTACATCGGTAAAGCTTGGTGGACAATAGGATTTAGTTGGTGTTAAGTCGGCCCTTTTTCCTCCTACAATATCAAATATATTGTTACAAATATATATTGTCAAGGGTCCTAAATCGGTGGCTTAAATTGGCCGACTTTTAAGGATTTTCCTAAGTCGGCCGACAGCGGCCCCCTTTACAAGGTTCACCAAACTTGAAACACGTTTCTGTCGGCCGAGAAGGCCACTCTGACTGCTATACTTGGCTACCTGTGCTACCTGTGTACAGACCCCTGTCCCTTCCTTGCTCCCCACAGTGTTGTAGGTATGCAGGCCATGTGCTTTGAGGACCGCAGCAATGTTGACACAAAGCAGAGGGGGGACTTTGCTAAATGTGGGTATATCTCCAGTTTAATGCAAAATTGTGTGTTCTACATCCCAGTAATATTATCTATTATGCAAATCCATTAGATTATGGCAGTATAATGCATTCAAATGCATGCATTTTCACCAGAATGCTATGCTCAAAGCAGAGGGGGAACATAGAGTTGACTACCCTGTTTCTGTGAACAGAAACACCTGATCTCCCCCCCGAGGTTTAGCTCAGTGGTGGCCCGTGGTCGGCTGTCTATTCAGCCGACAGAGCTTGGTGGACGATAGGCTTTAGAGGTACCTATATATGGGATACCTCCTCTACAGGCCATTATGTAACAGAAGTAGGGCGGCACCTGACGACCCCTGTTGCATATGGGAAGGGAATGGTCATTAATTCACAATTATTAAAACTTTAATCTATCTCACGGTCATTCATGCCTGCAATGGCCAGTGCCTATGTCTGGATATTGTACATGTCATACCTTATCATATAAAACAGGTAAGAAGCGTAATCATTTTAAGGATTACGTGTGTTTTTTCTCAACAAAGTATTATCCAATAATTTTATGTTTGATAAAACAATGATATTATTTGATGGATTATACAGTTAGTGCCCAAAATTAGTGGTAATGCCACCCCACCCCCCCCCCCACTTTGTTGAAAATGACCACTCCCCATGTGAACTAGTACTAGTACTCCATGTGATTATCCCAATATGCACAGGTCTGCATTGTACTACAGGACTATTTCCCTGAAGGAAAACACTCTAAAGGTCATGGTAGTTTAGATCTATCTGTATCTGAGATGGACCATGAGAATAGCACCTGTGAATATATCGACCAAGGGGGGAAATATATCAACAAAACGCATGTATAAAGGTAAACATGAGTATGAATATGGAGCAATTTGGTTGTAATCTGGTGGCTTTCCTTGCCTGCAAGAGCAGGCCCTGTGATCTATCAGTTACACACTGGACCAAGGGCCTATTACATCGTGAAGGTAGGCATTGCAGTCATAGCTATGACAAGATGTTTGAATGAGCAATCCATATGCCCTTATGTCCTTATAAGGTACATGGTATTCGAGGCAGGCAAAGGGGAGGGGCACAAGGGTGTCACGGCAATGCCCTCTAGTGTTGTCCGAGTATGTCCAAACAGGAGGATACTGGGGCTTTAATTTAGAGGGGATGAAAACGATATCGTTTATTACTGATTTGATTATTGACTACACACCCGGCCCCTATTTGAGAATCACGCTAAGAAAGGACTCAACTAAATTGCTCCTAACAATATAGGGCAAAAATGTTGTACCTTAAGCATGCAAATGACTATAGTAACATATTCGGCTCTATAAAGTGGAGACGTCCATTAGTAAAGTAAAATAGCTGTCAATGCAATCATCTGCCTACAGAGGGAGTCATTACTATCGGCCCATTTTCTGCAGTTCTGCCCTACACTGCCAGGTGATTTACAACTTTTACAAAGTGTGGGTAATCTGGAATGAACAGAAGTATTGACGTTCTACAATATGCCATGTAAAGAAACATGAAGGCCAAATGAAAAAGGGAGATCAGGTCACCCGACAATGGTCTGCTAAACATGGTTAACATGCGAATTCCAAGAAACTTCATGATATTCAAAATACATTAGCTGTGGGGTTAACTGCTGGAAAGCCTTCCATATTGCTTCTCCTGTATAGAAATGATACTACGTAACAACTTATCTACCTCAGATTTCTGACCATGTTACCTGAAAAAAATAGTCTCATCCCAAATACAACTAACACCAGAGTTTTTAACTTAGATGCATGGTATGTTTAATTTGGGCTCAGTGGAGAATGCTATAACAATATTTCGAAACGGCTAAGCTCTATATACCCTAGCTCCTGAGATATGGGCCATCCTTTTTTAAAGGGTAGTAGGAGAATATGGGGTCAGGATTTCCTACCAACTACTACATGTATGTGTTATTATCATATTTCATACTACACATAATTACTACTGTACCAGGTCCGTAACTAGACCTCTTTGCGGGGTGGTTCGTTTTTGGATATGGTGGAACTTGACATGATTATTTCAATGGTAGAATGGGACTTTTCAAATATGAGGTGGAACTTTGTGTTATATATTTAAAGAGAAAGCTGAGTTTCATGTATGTAATCAATCCTTCATAGTTTTCTCTCTAGAATCCTAAATAATTGTCTGATCGACAAGCCGTAAAAAATGAGAGGTGGACAATTTTGTCCTCTTTCCATTCAGCTAGGGTGGAACACTTTTCCTGCTTCAGGGTGGTGGGGTGGTTCGTTTGAAACGACGAACCCCCCTTAGTTACGGGCCTGTGTACATTATTTCTAATGGTACAGTCAAATCATGCATACATCCCAATAACTTTGTATGTATACCTTGACATCCTCACTTGTTTTTAATTGATCTTTTTCATGTTCAATGTGCTGTCTAGCAATGTTGTTCAAAACATTCCAAGCCTAGCAATATTCAAATGCAGTGGCCCATTAGAGTGTTGGATGCACCTTATTATTGGTTTAAATAAATATGTTGCATTTCTATGACATTCAAAACAGTCTGTGCCTAGCAACAGGCATGTGGCATGGCTTTAATAGCCTACACTGTAAGAAGTAAGTACTGTACACCTACAGCAAAAGTTCCCAGGTAGCAAGGGTATATTGGGCCAATGTCGGCAATGATCGACTCCATCGCAATCGTTATACCAACCATGGCCCATTGTAAGCAATGCATACATTGGTTCAACATACAAATTACAATGATGGCCCACCTCTGGCAATACTGATAATGGGCCATCGCTGGGTTGACCGCTGGCCCAGAGCTGGTTCATGCTTGATATCATTGATATTGACCCAGTGTTGGCCTAGTGCTGGGACACTTCAGGACCATCATATTATTTCTGATGTTGGACCAACATCAACTCTATCTACACTTGTCCAATATTGGCTGTGATCTACACCAGGGGGATTCAATGTTGCCTGAAGAATTTCTTACAGGATGGCTCCTACTTTGCCATCATATTGGCTTATAAACGTGATCCCCAGTGTTTAAAGGTCAGAGGAAGTTCATGGATGAAATTTGATATCTAAAAGTGCCATTTACTGCATGACACCCATGGGAATTTGTCAAAAGTAATTTGAAGACACCTCATGTGTGGGTAATGGAGTTAGATAAGTCCTAAAAGATAGTAATGCAGTTTGTATTATTTCTAACCATGATGGGATAGAGATCAAGATGGATTAAAAAGACAGAAATGGCATTTTCTAAACTGATGATTCTTGAGAGTCATGTCTTAAGTATGCTTGCACATTCAATTATACACATGAAAGTAACATTGGGCCAACATGAAATCAATATCCCTTTATCCGAGCATGGGACATTACTGGGCCAGCGGTCAAACCAGCGGTGGGCCAATATCAAAATGCCATTATTGGCCCAATTTTAAGTGGTATATTGGCCCAATCATGGCCCAATGTACATATGTTACCTGGGATGCTGGCAACTTCTGTTCCAGTAGATTTTGCTGTAGGTGTACAGCAGCTGACTTGATGTACATGTACAGTAACTTCTACTGTAAATTTACAGCAACATCTATTGTAAATTTACAGCAACGTCTACTGTATATCTACAGCAAAAGTTACTGGCAACTTTTGTTCCAGTAGATTTTGCTGTACATGAAAAGCGACTGGGTGCTGTAAAGTTCTACTGTAGGCAAACCGCAGTTTCATATTATTATCATCATCAATTTACATCAATTAATATGCATGCAAGGAGAGTACCTTTCCTGCATTAATTCAATTTGAGCTAGGATGCACATTACACAATGTAATGGTTTAATCCTGCTTTAATACAGCTGAACTGTTTGTGATACCAGCTTTTCTCCCAGTCCATGCACTTAAGCATTTAACTTTTCCAACCAATGTGGTGTCTATTCTATACTTTTGCTGTTTTTTGTATTATTCAACACAGTTATGCAAATATCAATACACTTTATGATAACTGCATTCAGTCTCTCTCATCCATTCTTATTTTACAATGTCTTAAGAGTTTGTGAGGCTTTATTTGACTCGGGAAAGGGTTGGGTGGAATAATTACTACAAAAATGGTATACTGCTGCCCCCTAGTGACAGAAATCTACAGCATAATGTACTGTAAATGTACAGCACATTGTGCTGTTTAAATACAGTAACTGTTTACAGTGTAGCAACAGCATTCAAAAACATTCCATGCCTAGCAACAAGCATGTGGAATGGCCCTTTAAGATACAAATATTGCCAGTAAGCACACCCAAGGATAGCTGTGATACTTTTTATTGTTGTATTAAATCAATACGCTGCCTTTCTATGACATTAAAAAACACCCCATGCCTAGCAACAATAATGGGGTACACTCTTAACAGCCTAGCAACAACTTTTAAAAACAGTTCATGGCTAGCAACGAGCATATCTAATGGCCCTAAAAGGGCTTCAAATGTGATCTACTCTTAGTAATGATATCCCAAGAACTTTCTTATTCAAATTGTCATTCATTGTGAATCAGTATATTGCACTGACAGCACTGACAATCATTCCACGTCTTGCAATAGGCATGCTCAATGAGACTACAGAGATCTGACAATATTATATAGACCCCAAGAATTCCATTGATGTTATGCGCATTTGGCTAGGAATGAAATGTTGCTAATCCGCAAACACTATGTGCCAGGCAATGGGGATTACAAGTATGCATGGAATCACACCTTTCTTTAGCAGGGTAAAATGGCATCAAAATTACCACCTGTTTGGGTTTAGCTCACAAGATTACAATTCACGATAATTCATGCATGCATATGTTGATAAGCCTGCAGCTGTTGACATCTGATTACTCTTTGATGTGTGTGAAATCCATATGGGGACTTTAAGCCCAAACTTCAGTGCAGATACAAAGTACGCCGTTTTTGATCTTCATGACGTCAATGCCCTACTCCCCATGATAAGGAGTGTGAACTCCGACTTCTCAATTAGACATAGGCCTCATAAGAGGGTATGTCAATATAGAGAGATCGAGAGGGATATCTACTGTTGTGACTATACATGGGTGTCCTCATGAATGACCGTGTCGCCGTGTCAATTTTAAGGGGGAGTGGCATGTCGCCGTGTCGATTTTTATTCTATACATTCTGGTCTATTTTTCTGTGTGCATCGATTTTTTAAAGGGCCGTGTCGCCCGTGTCGATTTTAATTGTCGTGTCGCCGTGTCGCGCGTGTCGAATTTTATCCATGTATAGTCACAGTGTTATATTGGAAACCTGGGTTTTCTGTGGCTTGATTATCCCACTACTGCTTTTGAACTGTCAATCTATCAATCTCAATTTTCTTTTGTAAATGCAATTTCATTGTGTGTTGCTTTCCTGAATGTTCATTATATGTTCATGTTGCTAAAAGTTGGCTGACCTTTCGATAGACAGGTAGTATTCATTGGGGTTCAGGCGGCTCCTTAATGCTAATTGCACTAGATTCGAAGACAGAGTGTAACCTTTCTAAAAACCGGATTTTCATCCAGGTACATAAACTGCTCGTGAATATTTAGGTTTTGCAGAAACGGTCAAAAGGTTATTTGATATTTAACCTTAAACCTAATCATACAATAAACTAAAACTACTACTGTATATCAAAGCTTAGCACATGGCACAAATTCCGACTGCTTACTTGATTAGGTATCAGTTAGCTGTCAAGTACAGATAGACGCTCATCTAAATTATGTCATCTGGTCAGATTAACCACAATCTTTTTATCTATAATATGCTGACCTGCAGATGTACCCCTATTCTTCTTTGCGACAGTCAAACATTCTGTTTACACAGGAGAGGGAGCACTTCCGGTTCCGGTCAGATTTAAGCGCGAAGTCCGAGGAGGAAAGACCAGTGCCCACAAGCAGCAACTTCTACACCACAAAAGGAGGAATTTGACAGGTAAAGACCTTAAAACTCTTTTATATTTGTAACATATTTGCACATTTGAGGATATTAGTTGATGTATTTCTTTAGGTTGCCGAAATTTGGAGGAAAATGTGACAGAAAATCCGCCGGTGGGTGATATTTGGGGATTTTGGAAATCAGGATGAATGGTCATCCAGATGAATGTGAAAATTCTCAAATGTGCAATTATAGTTCAGTTTTTCACAATAATTTGGAAAATTGTCATCCAGTTATAGTGAAAAATTGGAGTTTAGATAGTGTAGAGCTTAGTTGCTGCTAGGGGCTGGCATGATTCAGCAAGACCAGTCATCCATCTTGGATTTCTGACTGAGTCACTGATTTATGTTGGCTTTTTATTTGTTATGTTGGCTCACAGTGCAGTACTGCTGCTTCATTTGTTGAGGAATGTTTCAATAGCGAAACGAGCCTTCATAAGGAATAAAATTGTGATGGGATAAACTCATATCTGCAGAGATAGAAATTTATCCTATTATACACTGTAGATCTCTGTTTTATTAGTGAATACACTTTTAAAATAAAGAACCAGGAAGGACTTACCACTGTCTTATGCATAGGTCAAAGACAGAATAATATCTACTACTACCTGTCATACAGCTTGACAGACTCTAGATATTGGTTGAAGTCAAGACACTTAAAGCTTTGCTTGCTACTTTGTAGTTGACACCTCAGTTATTCTTTTATAACTCAGTTATAGAAGAATGACATTTGAGGTTGTTCTCCACTCATACAGACTTGAGTGAGGTGAACTGTCAAGTCAGTGTCAGGTGTGTCTTGTTGTACTTTGTACATGTTTGGACCAGTCCTTACCAAGACATATACCTTATGCCCAAAATTTCTTTGAGGCATTAAATAACTCAGTTGTGTTGATACAGATCCACACTGAGTGCTTGTGTTGAATACACAAGTTTACCCATACCTTATGCCGAAAAATTCCTTGAGTTAGGCATTTAAGAAGTTTGTGTTGTTGTGAAATGAAAACACAAAGAGACTTAACTGGTCCACCTTTTATAGGGTCTCAATTATGTGCTTAGGGTTTGTGACTGGTAACACAAAATACCTATACCTTATGCCGAAAATTTCTTTGGCCTTGTGTTTTAATCCCCACCTTAAAACACTATTAGCACACATGTCTCTTTGATTTGAACATCAAGATGACTTAACTCATGTGGAGGTACCTTGGGTTTGGACTAGTTTCCAAAAAGACCCACACCTTATGCCCAAAAATTCCTTGGGTTTCACGTCACAGACGTCGCTGTCAGTCACGTCATAGACGTTGCCTCTGTCAATCACGGCGTAGACGTTGCAGCTGTCAATCTTGTCCTAGACGTTGCTTCTGTCAATCACATCATAGACGTTGCGGCTGTCAATCACGTCAGATGTTGTCGCTGTCAATCACGGCATAGACGTTGCTGCTGTCAATCACGTCATAGACGTTGCTGCTGTCAATCACGTCATAGATGTTGTAGCTGTCAATCACGGCATAAACGTTGCTGCTGTCAATCACGGCGTAGACGTTGCAGCTGTCAATCACGGCATAGACGTTGCAGCTGATCCTCATGTAGGAGACGCTCGCGTCGCAGACGTGGCCGCTGGCGCTAGCGTCCCAGACGTGGCCACTGGCGCTCGCGTCCCAGACGTGGCCGCTGGCGCTCTCGTTCCAGATGTGGCCGCTGGCGCTCACGTCCCAGACGTGGCCGCTGGCGCTCGCAGCCCTGACGTAGGCGATGTTGCTCGCATCCCAGACGTAGGCGATGTTGATCACATTAATGGTCTCACGTTAATGATGCTCACATTGATGGCGATCTTGTTGATGCCAATCATGCCCTAGACCTAGCCGCTGACACTTGATACTAGCTGGCGCACATTCAGTCTATGTTAGGGATGTCGCAGACATAGCCGCTGTCGCTCAAGAGAGTTGTAGCCGCTGGTGCGCACGTTGTAGACGTTGCAGCTGTCAATCACGTTGTAGACGTTGCAGCTGTCAATCACGTTGTAGAACTTGCAGCTGCCAATCACTTTGAAGACGTTGCAGCTGTCAATAAGGTCATAGACGTTGCAGCTGTCTTTCACGTCGTAGACGTTGCAGCTGTCAATCACGTCGTAGACGCTGCAGATGTCAATCACGTTGTAAACGTTGCAGCTGTCAATCACGTTGTAGATGTTGCAGCTGTCAATCACGTTGTAGATGTTGCAGCTGGCTTTCACATCGTAGACGTTGCAGCGGTTAATCACGTCGTAGATGCTGCAGCTGTCCATCACGTCGTAGACGTTGCAGCTGTCACTCACGTTATAGACGTTGCAGCTGTCAATCACATTGTAGGACTTGCAGCAGTCAATCACGTTGTAGACGTTGCAGCTGTCAATCAAGTTGTAGACTTTGCAGCTGTCAATCACGTCGTAGACGTTGCAGCTGTCAATCACGTTGTAGACATAGTAGCGCGCATCCCAGACGTGACCGCTGGCGCTCTCGTTCCAGACGTGGCCGCTGGCGCTCGCGTCCCAGAAGTAGGCGATGTTGCTCGCATCCCAGATGTGGCAGCTGTTGCTCACATTAATGGTCTCAAGTTAATGATGCTCACATTGATGGCGTTCTTGTTGATGCCTATCATGCCCTAGATCTAGCCACTGACGCTTGATACTAGCTGGCGCACATCCAGTCTATGTTAGGGATGTCGCAGACATAGCTGCTGGCGCTCATGTTGGAGGCATAGATGCTGGCCTCGATATCAGCTGGCGCACATTAAGACTATGTTCTTCTAGGACTTCGCAGATGTAGCTGCTGGCACTCACGTCTGAGGCGTAGCCGCTGGCGCTCACATAAAATGCATAGCCGCTGGCGCTCAAGAGAGTTGTAGCCGCTGGTGCGCACGTTGTAGACGTTGCAGCTGTCAATCACGTTGTAGACGTTGCAGCTGTCAATTACGTTGTAGACGTTGCAGCTGCCAATCACGCTGTAGACGTTGCAGCTGTCAATAAGGTCATAGACGTTGCAGCTGTCTTTCAAGGCATAGACGTTGCAGCTGTCAATCACGTCGTAAGAAGTTGCAGCTGTCGTTCAAGTCGTAGACGTTGCAGCTGTCAATCACGTCGTAGACGTTGCAGCTGTCTTTCAAGTCGTAGAAGTTGCAGCTGTCAATCACGTCGTAGACGTTGCAGCTGTCATTCACGTTGCAGACTTTGCAGCTGTCAATCACGTCGTAGACGTTGCAGCTGTAAATTATGTTGTAGACTTTGCAGCTGTCAATCACGTCGTAGACGTTACAGCTGTCAATCATGTCGTAGACATAGCAGCTGTCAATCACGTCATAGAAGATTGCATGTCAAATCGTCGTAGACGTTGCAGCTGTCAATCACGTCGTAGATGTTGACGCTGACAATCACGTCGTAGAAGGTACAGCTGTCAATCACGTCTTAGACGTTGCAGCTGACAATCAGGTCGTAGACGTTGCAGCTGGCAATCAGGTCGTAGACGTTGCAGCTGCCCATCACGTCGTAGATGTTACAGTTGACAATATACTCTTAAGTATCCAATTGTCTAAGCCCTCATCCACGTCACAGACGTAGCCGCTGTCCGTTTTTGTATTTGGTTTGGACTAGTTTCCGAAAAGACCCACAAATTTGGATCACTTAAGAGTTGTGGATACTTGAGTGCACTTTACCTGGTTAGGGTTTTGTACCTCTTTGTTTTGGGGAATCATTCAGTTGCAGCTGTCAATCATGTTGTAGACGTTGCCGCTGGCATTCATGACGTAGACGTTTGCACCTGTCAAGCAAGTCGCAGATGTTGCAGGTGTCAATTACATTGTAGACATTGCAGCTGTCAATCACGTCACAGACGTTGAAGCTGCCAATCATGTTGTAGACTTTACTGCTATCACTCACGATAAAGACATTTGCAGCTGTCAAGCAAGTTGCAGCTGTCAATTATGTTGTAGATGATTTATGTGTCACTCAGGTAGTAGCTATTGCAACTGCCAATCATGTTGTAGACGTTGCAGCTGTAAGTCGCACATGTTGCAGATGTCAATCACGTGGTAAATGTAGCAGCTGTGAATCACATTTGTAGATGATGCAGCTCTCTCTCATGTTGTAAACGCTACAGCTGTAAATTACGTGGCAGACATTGAAGCTGTCAATCATGTTGTAGATATTGCAGACGGCATACTATGGCGTAGGTATTACAGCTGTCAATCACGTCGTAGACGTTGCAGCTGTCAAACACGTAGACCTTGCAGCTGTCAAACATGTCGTACACGTTGCAGCGGTCAATCACGTCATACATGTTGCAGGTGTCAATCACATCGTACACGTTGCAGCTGCCAATCATGTTGTACACGTTGCAGCTGTCAATCACGTAGAAGATGTTGCAGATGTCAACCATGTCATAGACGTTGCAGATGTCAACCATGTCGTAGACATTGCATCTGTCAATAACGTCCTAGACGTTGCAGCTGTCAATCCGCCGGCAAACATGTGATGACAATCAAGTAGTAGACGTTGCAGATGACATTTATATTGTAAACACGTCAGCTGTCAATCACGTCGTACACGTTGCAGCTGTCAATCACGTCTTAGACGTTGCAGCTGTCAATCACGTCTTAGAAGTTGCAGCCGTCAACCAGGATGTTGCATCTGTCTATAACGATGTAGATGTTGCAGCTGTTAAACATGCCATAGACCTTGCAGCTGTCAAACATGCCGACACGTTGCAGCTGTCAACCACGTGGTACACGTTGCAGCTGTCAATCATGACGTACACGTTGCAGCTGTCAACCACGACTTTTGAGGTTTGCCGTTTCCACCGCTTGCTTTCGGAAAAGGGCAAGGCTTTTGGCACTGTTAAGGCTGCCAGATGTGCGTTGTAGGGTTTAGTGAAAAACCTTGACAACGGGAAGACCATGGGCACCCACTATTGGGTGTGCAGGGCCGTCCGCACCGACTATCGAAGGAATCCTCCTTCTCCCAGATATAACAAGTTCTGGGACATTATGCTGGAGTTCAGCATATTCCAGCGTTGGGGTGCCAATGAAGGCTTGTCCACCCAGTTCTTAGGATTCAAGCTAAAGATGCTGACTCTGCTGGTGTCGGGCCAAAGAGGTCAGGTCATCCCTGCGCTTGATCTCCGCAATCTGACTTGGCTGGATTCGGGGTCTGCGCGTTTCGTTCTGAAGGGTCTGATGAAAACAGCGCGTACGGGGGAACCCCTCAAAGAACTGGTCCTGGAACTGTTCCACGAGGAGGAGACTCTGTGCGTCGTCTGTGCCCTGAAACGTTACGTGCGGGTCACGGAGCCAGTCAGGTTGGACAAGGAAGGGCGAAGGAAACACTCGCTCTTCTTGTCCTTCCGCAAGCCATTTGGCGAGATTGGGCAGGACTCATCAAAGCGATGGGTCCTTGCGGTGCTTTCCGCAGCTGGGGTGGACACCAGGGAATACCGAGCTCACTCCACCAGGGGTGCCAGCACCTCTGCGGGAGGGAGACTCGGTGTATCGACTGCTGTTTTGCTTAGGCATGGGTCTTGGAAAGGTGCCAAGACCATGGCTAAGTACTACAACAAGCCTATCGTGAACCCCAAGCCTCCCAAGACGCTAGCCAGGATCCTCCTGGAGGACTCAATCGAGTAGCTGGGAACAAAATTTTTCAGAGCCTTTTCGGGGAAAAGACACACCTAAAAAGGGGAGAATTTTGGCCCTTTTGCCGTAACGATAGTTTGTATGAACTCTATTTGGCTGATCATAGTCATAAGCCTTGCTAGAGACAGCAGGATCTGTATGTGATAAAACTTTTTCTATGATGGACAATTACACTGCCACAGCTGTGGTGAACTGTATGGCAGTTGTGCCTTCTTTGCTATACAGCAAAATGTCATGCAACCTAGTCAAAACCATATCACAAGGCAATAGAACATCACCTTTAGGTGAAATAAAGTATCTATTTTCTGTTATCCTATATGAGAAGTTACAGTCCTTTATGGGAGAGTAACATTATGGGAAATAAGCAGTGAATCTAGCTGAACTTTGAAGTCTCCTGTGTAAACAGAATGTTTGACTGTCGCAAAGAAGAATATAAGATTAATCGAGTACTTACCATTTATATAAGTATGAAGATTAATCGTTGTTCTTCGAGTGACAGACAAACATATCTGTTTAGTACACAGGCCCACCCATCCATCCCCAGGATGAAGAAGATTACTACTAGCGGTATAATCTCTCACCTACTCATGAGGGTGCTATTTAGACTAAGTAAAAAGAGCACTACTGTGTACTATTTCCAGATGTTTTACTTTCAGCAAAAGATTCACTGCATGTGGGCGCTAATCTGACCGGAACCGGAAGTGCTCCCTCTCCTGTGTACTAAACAGATATGTTTGTCTGTCACTCGAAGAACAACGATTAATCTTCATACTTATATAAATGGTAAGTACTCGATTAATCTTATATTAAGTGCTACAAGTATTCATGGATTAAAAAGAATGTATTGCCTAGGTTCGCAATTATGTTCGCAACTTTTTTTGCGTGACTTTTTCGAATATCAGAAGTACCCTTGCCTCTAAATTCACTATGAATAATAGCAGCTTCAGCAGAAAATAATTTGAAGACAATTGACAAAAATGTCCCGATTAGATTTAACCTGTTTGAAACACCAATTAAGGACCCCACTGGAAATAATAAGTTTATTCATTTTACATCCCAATATTACCATTTAACTTGTCTCAATGCAAAAAAAAAGTCATTACGTTAAAATTTAAAAAGACAAATTTAACGTGGGACCACCTATCACCACATACTTCTAAATACATTAGAGTAACAACGGGAAGGGCATGATTCACATAATGTGAAAGTATTCTATAGTATCCGATTTGGATGATAGACACCTTGGACTTTGTAAGGTCATTTGTACGGTCAATTTATTGTCCTCATCAATTGAAGTCGCCATTATCTCCGATATCTCTGTGGGCTTGGTCAGTAGGCATACCATGCTGGTACCTGAACACCTGCCTATAGTACAAGTGCCTTATCATCTTTATTTTTCAAATGAGCTCTAAACCAGCGGAGAGAGGAGTGCCCTACACGTGGCTCCACCTGTTGTTTCTGAAACTGACTATGGTGCTAAAGTCTATCTATGCCTTGCTGACTAAAATACACTGCGTTGATGACACAGATTGCATTGTAAAACAGGAGCCCTTAAAGAAGTAAGAAAGTGTACAGGCAGTGGGCATGGAGGAAGGGACGACGGAAGGAAGGAAGAACGGATTGAATAAGGAAGGAAGGAAGGAAGGAAGGGAGAAAGGAAGGAAGGAAAGAAGGGAGAAAGGAATGAAAGAAAGAAGGATGGTCTGCCTGAATGAGAGAAGGAAGGAAGGAAGGAGACAAGAAAAGAATGAAGGAAGAATAGAGGAATGTAGTAAGGACGCAGGGATTAATACCTGTACCAAAACGCATTGTGGAATACAGGAAGCAATAATTATAATAAGTATTTACACGTGACAAAATCTCCACATTCTAGTTATGTATAGTACAGTTTTAGCCAATAAATTAAAGGGGCATTCTCACAACTCGCACTTAACCATCAGACTAAGACTTTAAATTCTAGTAGACTAGAACAGTACTAGAATTTGGAGTGGGATACGCTCGGTGATTATGCTACTCTAAAGCCACAGGAAGCAAGATGTGATGTGAGATTTCATTGACCAGTAAATGGTAGATAAACTATAGCCGTATATGGTGAACCCTACACTGCTCCCGACCAGCACGCAGTAGTAGCTATCTCATTGTGTGCTGAGTGAGTGTGAGTATGTGTGTATATGAGAAGGGGGGAAGAGGATCCAAAGTCTGCCCAGCTGGGGGGCCTCTCGCTAGCAGGGATCACACTGATGTAGGCCCCCAATCTGAGCGGACCCTGACCTCTGATCGATGAACCACGGATAAAAGCTTATCCCTCCAGAGATCAGCTGGAGAGGACACGCGCGGATTGTTGGATGAGCACGCCTATATGGCATTAGCGTAGTGGACACTGCACAAGGCACATGTTATAGTATAGAGTAGCTACCAGCTGGACAATCGGTGATACCAAGCGACCTATTTGGAGAGGTGAGCAAGAAATGCTCCCAATTACAACACAAGGAAGATGCAGGCTTTGCAATCACTTACTCGGTATGTATAGAAATTATACTTTCATTGAAGTGACATAAATTATAGAAGTTATATTACTATATTTCAGAGATCTGTGCTGGACCCAGGTCCTTTAGCTCCGTCTATTATTTGAGGCCACTATTGAGTTGTGTTTGTTCTATGCGTAAATAGCGGTACATCTGTTACACTGGAAGTTGTTAGTGACAAATCGACTTGAATGGAGAAGCTATATAATAATTCAGGGACACAGAAGTTACAAATAGTAAGAATGGGGAGATTCCATTGGAACGTTGATATAGAAGAGCTGACCCCACATGATTTAACTAGGGAAATACTTTAATTAGAATAAGATACGTGGCAGAGGAGGGGAACCAACGGACGATAGAAAAGAGACAGACAGAGACAGGGAGAAACAGGTATTGATAGATAAGTGCAATGATATAAGGATAATCATAGAGAGTGCATGAGGTGGTCAACTAACAGAAAAACATAGAAGCACTACAAAGGAACACAGAGGCAGGTACACAGGTAGAGAAGGGGAGGACAGATAATTCAGACCTTGTCTGAGAGACAGATAGGGACAGAGAACCAGGGAAAGAGAAAGATAGAGAGAACCAAAGAAGGGGGGGGGGATAAATGCCAAGGGATAAATAGAACTCTAGGACACACTTGGGAGAAACAAAGGGGAGGCCAACCTAAATATTCAATAACAAATAGGACACACACATTGCCTCGTGGTACTGGGTTTCACCTCTATAGGCCCTATAGCGATCAGTACATCTGTACTATCTCTAAAACAATGGAGGAGCTTCCATGGTCAAGGGTCAATAGGCCCTAAAGACCTTCCTATACTTATCCTTATCTGCTAATCCCAGCTACTGACGTGTACTAACTAGTGGTTATAATCCATGCTTATTCCACCTGTCAAAGTCCAGGGCCAGGGTGATATTAAGCATCATTAATAGAGGTGCATCTAGGGTTAGGTTAGCATTTTTGAGGTCCCCTAAAAATGTTATAATAGCATGAGTATGAATACTTCAGGGTTTCTGAGTAGCTATGAAGTATATATTTGATTACATCAGCTCTGTAAGTTATTTAGTATCAGCCCTAGGTCCCATGTATCAAATACACTGTCACAGTTGCCTGTTTTATAGGGCATGTGTCATAATTCCCAAACTGAGATGACAAACAACGGAAATCATAGAATTACAACATAATATTTCCACGATCTAAAAGTGTCTATGCTCAGTGGTATTGCCCACTGGGGCTGTATTGCATTGGATGAATACATGCAACTGAAAGTGATGTTTTAATTTACTACAGAATCAAAGACTCAACAATGAAAAATGATTTCAAAGTGTTTTCCTTTTGGGACTTGCACTTAGTTCCCTACAGTTGTAACCTAGTGCACCACATTATATTAGGGCATGTGCCCTTAACCTAGTCCATCAGCACCACGGGTTTTGTTGGTTGTGTTTTTCTGTGGTTCCAGGAACAGTGAAGGATACACTTACTGTATGTTCTACTTAAATACCACAGATCACATGGTGGAGAAGGTCCCCTATCTGTCATGTGAGGATGGCCAAATACAAACAATGAAACATTAAGTGCATAGTTGGTCTTTCTGTGGTTATAGGAACGTTTTGCTATGAATCATAACAACGATATACCCTGGGCCTGGGCTAATTGAGATGACCAGGGATGGATGTAAATGTATTACAATTGTCCAGGGGTGGGCCCTGGGTCTATAGATTTCCCTGGATGGCAAGAATTTATCAACGGAATTATAATTAAAAGTCAGATTTAGCATGTATAGAACATTAATGATAGAGACCATATCATGAGAATGATTCATATAAATGTAGGAGGTCATGCCTGTGCACCTATCCTATCAATGATAACCATTAAACTTGGTCATACATGAGACTAAACTGTGATAAGAGATATAGATTTTTGCAAGAGTATCTTATGCTGGGAATTTCCTATGTAGGCCGTGCACACAACTGTTCGATAGGAATCTAGATCAGAATCACGAGTTAACAAGAATACAACTAGAATTATTACATTTTATTCTATTTTGTGTAGGAGATATCGATTCTTCAAGTTGTTAAACAGGGAGATAGTCAGCAGTATATAAAGGTTTCTCATGTGTATATGCTATACTAGAATAGGAAAACACACTAACGTGCACAGGCCATACATGATACCACTAGCAAGACACAGATCTGTACAGGCTACAGATATATTGATGCTCTTGGTCCTGCCAATATGATGTATCAATCTAGATATGAACGACCTACAAAACTAAGTCAAGATGTAGACAAAATAAAGCACTGTCTACATGACCACACTTGGACCGATGTTAATCTTTTGCGTCTTAGGGAATCTTTCTGGGCTAGTTTCTAAATGTCGCCGTCAGTCATTGTATCAGGCCGTTTTGCTATCTCCTCTCACTCTCCCTTTGTCTCGCATCTTGTATTTCCTGTTAAATTAAGGTTGATTTCGGGTCACCATATATATAGCAAGTTCATAACAGAAAATATTTTAGTTATTAGCCATTTTGAGCTATTACCTCGGTCAATAAACAAGGGTTTTATGGTAGAATATTGAAGAATGTTCCAAATATGGTGGCCATCTTGGATTTCGGGGGTTCTAAGGAAAACTCGCCTTGGCCCAAGTGGGTCAAAATGAACTAGCAGCCGAAATAGTGTCCAACCGCTTCCTCTATATCCATTAATATACCCTACTGCACTCCATATTGATTTGAATAATATTATGATTTGATATGTGATTGATTATTGCCTTCTCCTCTCTTCCAGTCACCAGCTGGTGATGAGCAACTCGTTTGTGCTGGACCAGCATGACTCGGTATCAGAACCAGGAGACTCTCTCTCCGTCCTTCATCACAACTACCCCTCCAGGTCATCTCTCACCCCCACCTCCAGGAGGAGGTCCCTGCCCCATGCCCTCAAGAGGAGTCAGAGCCTCCAGGAGGGCCTCAACCACCAGCCAATACAACACAAACACAGTAGCCACCCCAACCTTGCCCACAGCACATCCAGGTTTGACCTGTGCAGAACAGAGACTCGCCGACTGACAAGTTGGTCTGAGTATACCGTCAGAAGGACATTGGTGAGATTTCGCACCCGGAAGTCAGTTACCAGGCATCCACTGCGCAGGCTCAGTGGACAGAGGCGAGTTCCGGCGGAGACCATCAAAGAGGCTTTGGACCATGAGTATGAGGTAGCCAAGTCTGAGGAGGCTGGGACAGGGGAGAGGCTGAGTGCCGTCTTGTTCTGCTGGTTCTATGGCTGGATCATGGATGTCTACTACAACTTCACAGAGCAGGGCACAGAAAGGTCATTTGTTAAGTGGGTGCTGGCCTCCCTCCTTGTGACCTTCGGTGCCCTTACTGTGATAGCCCTGACCTGTTTTGCCCTTCATCAAGTGAACTTTCTCATCCTCTTGTTGCTCAACAATGGTGTCCTCTATGTGGGTTTATTAGCAGGGTTCCTTGTAGTTATCCTAGGTTCTTTAGCTATAGTCAATTTTGACTGATAGTCAATCTTACTATTGTTTGTTTGTTTGTTTGTTGATATTTTGTGATAAAACCCATTTTTGATGGTTTGAAGAAGTGCTTAATACTGGACTGAAAAGGTGGACATGAGTCATTTGAAGGTCACTAAGACTTTCAGAATACAACGATATGCATTTTCGCACTTTCGATCGCTACACAGATAGCAAGCATTGAGGAAAGGGAGCCCTCATTCCCCTTGACCCTCTACTGGATCCACCTGGTACAGGACGGTGAGGATAAACGAGCAATGGGATAGACTCATTTATTATCATTCAACTAAAAGGAAATGCAAAAAATGCATAAGTTCGCTGAGTCGAACCGCAAAAATCTGACAGTCAGTGCAGCCATGGGCAACCTTGACGGCATTTATTAGCTATATATAGTAGGGTTAATATATAATATATCATGTTATGATATTTAAAAATATTTATACATTATATTAGAAGAAAGCACATTAAGGTACAGTAATAATATAAGCAGTGACACTTATGCACCTATAGTCACTAGTCACTTGAACAATGACACTCTTATACATGGTATGTGATACCGTCCGAATAGTGTCATTGTCGATAAAGTTCCACTCATATCCTGGAAAATCATGTCAAAGACAGCAAATGAGAAACGATGGACATTTTGGGTAGCACTTTGTATAAGACGACTCACACAATTGTTGTGAGATATCCAGAGCGATTCAATGAAATTCTAGAAATGTCTGTATGAACAAATAATGGATTTTGACATAAATGATAGTAATTGACTGGAATACAACACATTATGTGAATATTATTATCAATAATGCAATATTTATAGATTTTCTACTCCAAACATTCAACTATTACGGTAAGCGTGTTTTGTATAGCAAACAACGTGGATGTATCAACTCTTGCTTGCTTGATCAAAGATGAACAATAATTATTGTGACATTTATTTATTTGTTTCATGCATTTCAAAAGTGACTCACATGTAATAAATATGTTATACACATATTCGTGTGTCTCTGTTTCATATTCTTTCTCTATTGTGGAACAATACACAATTTTTCATGGACAATGTACAAAATTTGGCCCCCAAGTGTGTTACATACTGGTGATGTATCATTTAACACCACCCCTTCTGCTTCTAACGATGTTGGATAGAGGTGACTATACTTATGTAATACATGCGTCATTCTAGCCTGAGAGAGCCTAGGTGACTCTCTAGTTGAGGGAACATTCACAAATGACGTCACCTTTTTTAGGGTCATTTTCAGGACCCCCCCTCCGCACCCCCTTGTCACTTTTTGTCACCTACCAGCAATAACCCCCCTAAAAAAGACGTCACTTATTTTGAAGACCCCCCCCCTACCAGCTAACCCTCTAAATACAGCCTTATATACACAGTTCAACTTAAGACATGACAGTACAATCTAATCATTCATAAATATACATACTAAACCCTGAATAGCCTATATATTCTCCTCACTGATATCTGTCAGTCACACAAAAGTGATGCAGGTGCAAATAGTGACATCTTTGACCGGGTGACGTTTTTGACCGGTCAACATATTCAATGGGCAACCTCAGAATAGTCTTAAATTTGAAGTTATTCTTGTCCTTGATACATAGTTGTATAGTGTTACATTAGCTTACTGTCACTGTATATGGGTTGAAGCCCGAGTGCTGGTCAAATGCGCTGGTCAAAAATGTCACCAGATCAAATACGTCACCATTTGCACCTGCATCACTTTTGTGAGACGAGGTCATATTTGTCCAATACATATAGTAGCATGTACATAATATTATGTCACTGTGCCGACACCTATCGGGTAATTGCAATTACCCGATCCAACATGGCGGACTGTGAGTGTTTCTATAGTGAGCTAAAATAGTTGATTACACTATATATGAGGGACCTTGGAGGCTGTAAAGTTGTGCATTTGTAGTATGTATCATGCTCTACCATGGGGACTTCCAATTGTATAGTGACATGCTGTAGAATAGCTGTGAGGAGTGGATTTAGAATTGAAAGTACTAGGGTAATTGGATTGGTCCAAAACAACAAGTACTAGGGTAATTGTAGAGGAGGTACTAGGGTAATTGCACTTTCACTGAAGGGGATCTCTGACCTGTATCATCACTTTATGGCTAATTAAGGCATTTATGTGACATGCATACATGATATTTATACTACGTGAGCAGTACATATTATGTAAAAGCAATAAAAGCCACCTCTAAATGGACAGGTTGAAGAATATGACTACATTATTAATTGGAACGGATGCCAGGTACTAGGGTAATTTTAAAATTAAGATCCTTGTTCCATGTACTAGGGTAATTGAGAATATTAGGTTGCAGAACCAAAACATCTTATACAAGAAAATAGAAGGAAAAAGTAGAAGGAAGGGAGGGAAAAAACTAATAATTGAGGGGGGGATCTTGACTGAAAAAAAAGTAATATATTCCAATTTTTTACCCCAAGGATGGGGGGGGGGGGTTAAATGTTGACCCCTCTAGCCCCCAACCTGTTTAAAATGAGCACTCCCTTAGTAATATTACAGGTCAGGTGGTGAAATTTTTTACACCCCCCTCTAGAGTGTGCCGAATATTTTGCACACACCCCTTGCTGAAAGTGCCAAAACTTGTCATCCCCCCCTTTGCACTATAGTAACACACTGGCTTTTCAGCTAAAAAGGGGCATATCTTTTACAACCCAACTGCTAATCCCACCATCCCCCTGTAACCAATAAATGAACACTCCCTTATCCTAGTCCATTTCACACCAATCATCCTAGTAGTACTAAGTACTGTTCAGATCAATTACCCTAGTACTTTTCTAAACAATTACCCTAGTACTATCCTGTAGCTTTGGGAACAATTACCCTAGTACCGCACCAACAATTACCCTAGTACCTAGATTTCTTTTCTGGCTGATTTCTATGTGATATCAGTGATTCCAGAGGTTCATCTCTTGCCTACAGAAGCAGACACAGCCGAACTATGATCATACATGTTTTCATGTAGGCCCTATGGAAATACAGTATTTACTACAGAATTATCAGAAATGTGTTAGACATGGTTGACTAAGAGTCCGCCATCTTGGATCGGGTAATTGCAATTACCTGATAGGTGTCGGCACAGTGATATGTATTGAGGACTGGTACTAGTCACTTTCTGCACCATGTGATAATGGCCAATTAGTTGCCATTCCAGCTAGATAGTAGAGATACTGTTACATTGATAATACTGATATACTCAATATCAAGGGAATTCCCTCATCTTAATTAGTCATTTTCTCTTATTTTCTATCCATGTTACATATTATTTTTATTCATAAATATGGGTGGACTTGAAAAGGTGATGTCACATAGACCCTAGGACCCCCCACCCCCATGTCACTTTTCATCACCAAACCCAAAGTCCCACCCACCCCCTAGCAGGTGACGTCATTTGTGAACGCTCCCTGACCTAAGGGAGTCACCTTAGGAGTCATATATCTCTCTGGTTTATATGACTCCCCCACGTGACTCCAGAGGTCAGCCATAGAGTCAGGCAGTCTTGACTCCCTTTTGACGCTGTTTCTTCTCTCTGTGCATCTTTGCTAAACCTAAAACTTCTCATTTTATTGGTCGTGAAAATCTTAAAAAGCTAAAAGATTTACCCAACATCACTAAATTGTCATTATTTAAAAAATTAGAAGGGAGGGCATTCTTTGCATAACAAAAACTGAACTGATAATGACTTTTAAAATTGGACAGATACTGGTTCTATAATATCAAATAACCACTCGATAAATAAGATTTTCCCTTACAACTCATCTCATGATCCTAAAAAAAATCCTTAAAAAAAAAATCGACCGACCTACCCTAGTTTTATTTGGCCATGTTACTGGAACACAGGTTATTTTTTTGTTTGGCCTTATCAATGTTGGATAATATCTTCAACATGTAGGCTATACTTTCAATTTATGCATCGTTTTAAATCTAAAGAGACCATTTCTGTCAGCGTAATCACATAACCGAGAGCCTTATAAATCAAATAAAAGTGGGGGATACTGAAGTCCGCTACTTTCATCAGGAACGTACACCTACTATGTTAGAAACCACCACCAGGAGAGGTTTGGCATGCTCAAACGACGCTGGGGAGAAACAAGCATAACCTGATAACAATGGGCATTTCATTTTTGGGCACGGGGGCTGTTGGAACATGCCAATATAAGTTAAATAGTATTATCTAATTAATTATGATTACTATTAATATAATTATAGAATCGAGCACTAAACACTTCCATGGCCAGTTGCTCATCTTGTAGGGCCCTACGGGTGCCTACGTTCATCTGTAGATCTATGTTATGTTGTACTCATACATAGAAACAGCCATCACCTTCAATGTACTCAGCATCCTGGATCAGCCATGCACTTAGAGCTTAACCCTTTAATGAGGGTATGTTGCCAAAAGGCGACATTAATGCTTGTCATCACAGTGGCGGATCCAGGATCTTCTAGAGGGGGGGGGGGGGGGCAAACCTGGCCAACCTGGAGTGACCGACTGTTCCCGCGTGCACTGCAAGCGAAGCACAGCGGCCAACATGGGGGGGGGGGGGGGGGGTTTGCGGCATGCCCCCACCTTCTCACACAATTTGGGACACAATAATGACTCAGGTATCAGGGTATGTGTCTAGCCTTTATGATTCGGCTTGGAAAATGTCCCTTTCTCCCTTTCTTTCTCTTCTTTCTTCTCTCTTCTTCCCCCTTTTTTTCTCTTTTTTTTTCCTTTTTTTTTGGGGGGGGGGGCACCCCCCCCTGGATCCGCCAATGCATCATGTCCATGCTTCGGTAGTGTATGGACCCTGTAGATTCAGCTATAAAACATGAGAAAAGGGAATACCGTATTACAGCACTACGCCGTGCATAAGGTTTAACACAATCATCTTTATCTTTATTCTTATTTTTCAACCAGACTAATTAGACTACGCATATGTCATCAACACATAAACATCAACATAATCCTTTCCTGGAAACCGTGGATCCGCTTGCATAAAAAGACAAAAACAATATCAACCCATAACCTGTCACTTACACTCATACAGCAGTTCTTTTTTTATTCTTCTCTATAGCGAGAATAACTATCTCGCAATGCTCCTTTATTCTTATCTACCACAGATATGGAAAAGACTGATGCAGATAGTGCCCTCTTTGTCTAAACTAGAGACTTATCAGTACCTAGATGGCAAAAGCCAGTGATACGTAATAGTCCATATATATACGCATGGGCGGTTGCTCGTTGTTGCTGATACCAGCAAGTTAACACTGCAAAGACAAGGAGTAATATAACATATATAAAAACTGTATTATTGCAATTGTGCCAAAGTCGCATCAATGATAAGTTATATACATTAATGAACAACTGATGAAGTTTGAGAAGTACTGTACTTCTATTCTGTACTTCTATTCTACAACATTATCGAGTAAATGAGGTGATTGTGTCCAACAGTGATACAGAAACAACTATAGTGAGTGGCCTAGGACGGGTGCAGCTACACTTAATGACATTGGTAAGGTGGGTTTGTCCTTGCCGTGTGTACATGGAGGGTGTGTGGTCACGTGGGTTCACCACACCCCCTGCCCTGGTCCTAATGCGCTGCACGGGCACTGCATGGGTGGGCCGTGTATAATTATAATGTAGCAGTGCAGACGCACTGACAAGGGCTGTAGTTTAATACCAATATAAAGTCGCATGATGTTTGAATGTGTCGTTTATTAATATCAATTGCATGTTTAAAGTAATCTTTAGATGACATACATGTACAACTTTTGATTTAAGGATTACTTCGGCATACAAAATATAATGCATGCATGGTTCAAGGGGCCCTGTTATGAACCCTGTCTTTGTGGTACAATGTATTGAGAAGTGAATATTCGGTTATGTGGCAGGAATATGAATAAAGTTGCATGTATAGTGTATTACATAACATAGACATCACTGTACTGGGGGAGGGGTATTTATAATACGGTATGCACACACTATATCTATATTTCAGATAACAGCTAGGTATTACCATATCATGTTACCTAACCGTGTAGATTCGCAAGATAGAACTGTATATTATGTTTTATTCCTCCTAATAGTTCATATTTAATATTCTAGGCTAGTAATAGCATCAGTGAACACATATAATATTGATAGTCAAGATATATGACGACTGTCTTATCAAATACACAGAATGGTATTTCTGAAGATTAGCTTGCTACCTTTCCATCTGTACTTGTCTTGGCATCGATTAACCCTATGCTGGTCCAGATTCTGTGTAACAGTGGTGTGCATTAGATATAGATATAACGATTAAAAAAACTCAAAACGTCGATAGAAAAAGGATCATCATACAAGACATTATAAGCTGATGAAGTAACCGTTTAAAAATAAAAAGCTTTACAGAGTATAGTAGAATATGACCTTTCATATATTGTTACATTCACCAAAAGTTTAGCAAAGCCCATGTAAATGACACGGAGTGTTATTACTACAATATGATAACATTAACGTGGAATTTCTTTTCATGTCATGGAAAGTGTTACTGTAAGCGATTTTGTATTTGCTCAAAATTAATACCTAAGTTCATGCAGTGAAAACCATGAAGGTATACTTATACTGCGCAGTACCTTACGCTGATATGTGAAGCAAGGTAAATCTACAGGTGATATAATAGCCAGAATGTAAACTTAACCTCATAACCTCATATGTAATCTTTAGGTCGGCCTCTCCGGAAACACTCCTTGTCAACTTTGTCTCAAATTGGGCCACCCCTTATCACTGCTTATCAGGTAATACGCCGATGTACAAGGCCACTACGTACTGGATATACTCCTGGTACACTGAAAATCCATAGATTGAAAGGGTTAGTCAGTTCAGACTATCCTAGGTTGGTCATATGAGTGTTAGTCATAATGGCAAAGTTATATTCAAAAATGACTGAGGGGTCAGTCAGTAGTGGCTAACCTAAGTTCATCATTGGTGTGTTGTATTTGTATACCACTAGTTGGGGCCACCTGTCATGACCACTCGGTGGCTCCCCCTGGAAATAAAAAGACTAAGGTGGGTTGGTCAGTCCTGACCAACCTGACAATAATAACTGACCTATGTTGGGCGTATAGGGATCCAAAAAATGACTAACTAGGTTAGGCACTAGTGACTGAGAGGTTGGGCGTATAGGGAGCCTAGGAATATCAGTGTAGTCGAGAGGCAATATCATTGATATAAGTTTAAGCCAAGGCCGAAGGCCGAGGCTTATATCAAAGATATTGACTCGAGACACCAGGAGTATATATACATATATCTGACATACAGCCCGCTTTCATAGATTGATTGTATAAAATAGGCTGATTACAGCTATTTTTCAGCACAAGTGGCCTAGAAGGATAATATCCTGTATAAACTCCATGAGAAAATGTGGTTCAAACATAGCTAGAAAATGTGGTTCAAACATAGCTGGGCTACGATGAAGATGATGATGACTCTCATCATCACGACCACTATAATTTATTTAGGCTTGATCGAGTTAGCATTTTTAGAGGTGGGGGACTATGTGCCTATACCGACGAGAAACTTTCATGTTCTCCCTCAAAATTTGATCACCTAAATAGGACGTCTGAGGACATAGAGGTGCAATGGCTTCATTCTACCAAAGGTAATGCCAAATGCTCCATAATTTGCAATGTGTACAGACCGCCTAGTGGCAGCTTGATTACCTTTTGTGATACACTCAAAGCCTTGTTTTTACAAAAAGATAAATTGGATGAATATGATGTTTATGTGTTGGGAGACTTTAATGTAAACGCTTTGTTGCATAGTAACGAACGAGATCTGTTGTATGAGACCCTTGAACAATTTAATTTAGTCCAATTAATACATGAAATTACTACCACTTCTGGCACAAATACATGCATTGATTTAATTGTTTCAAATTGCCAACATATCAGTTCATCAGGACCTTTAAATATACACCTTAGTGATCACTTACCGGTACATATAATTAAGTCTAGCGATAATCATAGTCCCAAGCATAGATTCTTCAAGGGTCGCTCATATAAACATTTTGACATAGACTTGTTCCTACATAGCATTGAAAATTGTGATTGGTCTTATTTTGATGAGTGCCAAGATCCCACTGAAGCTTGGGATGTTTTTGAGAATATGATAAAGCGTATGTTAGACATAGTGTACCCGGTCAAATCTTTCAGAGTCAAAGACAAACCTGACCCATGGTTCTCTAATTATCTAATTGAGAGAATTAATGATAAGAATGAGCTCTTAAGAAAGGCAAGGTTGTCTACTTCTATATTAGACTGGCATAGAGCACGTCTCCTGAAAAACACAGTCGGCATGGAAATTCAAACAGCCTGTCAAAACTATTATACAAATTTATGTGAACAAAATATGAATGACTCGAAAAAATTTTGGTCTATTTTAAAGGATATTTTACCATCCTCCAAAAAGAGATCCAAAACGATAAACTTGGTTAATGAGGAGGGTATTCAAATCCCACCTGATGAAACCTGTACCTATATCAATACCTTTTTTGCTGAGATTGGTCCTAAGCTAGCTGCTGATCACATTGCTGCCTGGGAATTTGATGGTCAAGAATGTGAGCAGGAGATGGATTACTTTGATTTTTCTGACGCTGAAATAATAAAATGTGTAAAAGACATAGACATTGCTAAGTCTTCTGCAATAGAATATTTACCCTCCCACATATTTAAAGACGTTATCCTACACAACCCGACTCGGTTTATCAAGATAATACGTTTATGTCTGAGTACCGGTAAGATTCCAAATTCTTGGAAGATTGCCACTGTTACCCCTCTGCCCAAGGGCGGTGACCCGACAGATGTTTCCAATCTAAGACCTATAAGTTTACTACCAATTCCTGGCAAAATTCTAGAAAGACTAATGCATAATAAATTAACAACTCACATTGAACTTAATAGCATTTTGACCAAATTTCAAGGGGGATATCAAAAAGGGAAATCGACGGTTGACTCAATTAGTGTATTTGTAGATGACATATTAACTAAAAGAAATAAGGGAGCCTTCACACTAGCAGCTTTCATCGATATAAAGAAGGCTTTTGATTCCGTAAATTTTACTTTACTTCTGGAAAAATAAAAAAAATATGGCATAAAAAATAGATCCCTAACTTTAATAGAAAATTACCTGTCGGATCGTCACCAGTGTACAGTGGCAAACAACACACATTCTGCCCTTGCCAGCCTCTCCTGTGGAGTACCCCAGGGATCCATATTGGGGCCTTTATTCTTCTTATTATACATGAATGATTGCATTTCACCACTTGACACACATACGACAATGCTCTATGCAGACGACTCTGTCCTGTATGTCTCAGGAAAGGACTTTAACACTGTACAAGCCGATCTCAAGAGTGCTCTAGATAAATTCTTCAAGTGGTCTTCAAAAAACAAATTAACGATTAATTTATCCAAAACCAAAATTATGACTTTTGCCTCCTCCATTCGACTCTCAAACCTTCCAAAACCAAATATCAAATTAGGCAATATTCAGTTAAAACCGGTAAATTCGTACAAATATTTAGGAGTAATCCTAGACGAGGAATTAAATTTCAATCTTCACGTAAAAAACCTCATCAAAAGCATACGTTTTAAAAATATGCTCCTATACAGAGCCAAGAAGAAGATGACATCTGAAGCACTTTTGAAGGTTTATAATTCCCATGTCCTATCAGTTATTGATTATGCTGACATACTGTATTTGAATGCTAATACCACTGTTCTAGATAGCTTGCAAAGACAGCAAAACAGGGGGTTAAAAACCTGCTTAGATAAGCATATTTTGACTCCAACCGAACAGGTCCATGCTCTAGCTAACTTACCCATGTTAGTGGAAAGGCGCAAGGCTCATATAAAAATCTATGCCTATCGTAGATCTCGCCAAGATAAATTCATTGTCAAGCCTGTTAGACAAACTAGATTTAACGAAGGTCCAGTGCTCTCATATTCCACCATTCATTGTTCAGCGTACGAAAATAGCCCTGAGGTATCATGTGCTCAAAGCTGGAATTGCCTTAAGTCTAATATTAGACTAACTGAAACGCTTTCTGCCTTTAAAAGTCTGGTCAAAAAGACATTACTGGATACGATACCAGAAATTGACGAGTAACACCTGAACTTTTTTGTAACAATTTTTTATTTTAAAAGGGGTAAAAATAATCAGCATAAATTGCTTTAAATACATCGATGTATAATTGTCATTTAGCGCCTCTTCCATACAAGAACTGTTATTACATGTACCTTAGATAACTCTGGAAACATTTAAACATATGGTTGGACCCTAACAACAGTACTACTGATGGCCCAACCATTTCTTTATTCGCCCTACTTTTATGAAGTTTCACTTATGTGTGTAGGGGCTAGGGTTATACGGGGTTATTATATGACGAGTGCTGTTGGATGCTGTGTTGCGAGCTCAGTCCGAACCCTTCAGTCCGACGGTAGGTGGCGACACCTACTCCGGGCTTGGGGTATGGACAGAGGTCGCTATAGGCTTCCGGTCTGCGTGTGCGCACGCAGGCTGGCTGCCTATATATACCCGGCATCTGACGGTACTCGTCGGTTACTCTGAGCCACGCTGGTGAAGAGACCCCGTGATCATATCGGCTGCTTAGCCTACTGACCCGTTCCGAACTCTATAGGGAGTTCGCACACTTAGTGACTGCTTGTTTAGGTTTACCTGAATAAACCTGATATTGCAACCTGTAACACTTGATCCGAACTGTGTCGACTTTGTTCTTTAATTGATACTCTACCAATATCATAAAGATACGAAAGATCGTTTATTACATGTGTATATGAATATCGAAAGCATTGATATTTGATCATCGTTGTCATTGTTCACAGGTAATATTTTATTACCAATCTGTCAAATGGTCAAACTTTTCTGGTGAATAAAGAAAATATTGTTCTTAAAAAATCTTGTTCTTTTGTCTCATTGATCAGCAAATAATCAGCCGCTTTGCAATATCAGAGCAGTTCTTGAAACGCAACACAATCTGCTGTGAGGAAATATGCATTGGGCTCACAAAAAACTGAGCTATTACGTTTTAAATGTTTTCAGGATGAGGCAATTATTCTTTCTACTTTTGATTAAAGTATTTATTTAAGGTTAAGACTTGTCTTCTGTTGCTGTAGGTGAATCCCCAGGAGTCAGCAATAGGCCACCTAAATATGGTGGTTTTTTTTGCTAAACCTCTTTTTTTCTACACTTCAGTATAGTCACTTGTGGCCGAGAATTCTGATGCATACTCAGGAAAGGAGTCTATTACTGCGCTACTGATACCGATTGTGTAATTTGTAAACGGTTGTACTTGGATATAGCAAACCACAAACTATGACATTAATGTTTGAAATTGAAGATTATCAATATTTGATAAGATAATAATATTATATGAAAAAGTAGAGCTGTTACACTCCTCGAACCTCTAGAACAATTGCACTCTGTGCACAGATCGAGGCCTGGATAAAAGGATTTCTTTTCATTAGTTCAAGAACATGAAGTAGTGCTTGTTAATTGATCTGGTTGCCTGAATTGATTTTTGCGATAGGTGTGCAAGGACCCATGCCATAAATGATTATCTTAATGTTATACATTCTCAGAGATTACACATGTCACAGTGGTTGTCATCGACGTCTTAAGGACTTTCCTTGTCTGATAAGACGTTCACCCTGGATGTAGGTGTGCTACTTGAGGAGACAGTTTTTATGATCTTCAAGCACGAATCAGAAACAATGGGACATACTTCCAAGTTCGACGCATATACAAAAAGGCTACATTATAACAATGGTAATTTTTACGCCTTGTTTATGGAATAAGTGTGGCATACGTGTGCATTGTCCCGTTAACCAATTGTTAGTGCATATTTTGGCTTTTTTGTGGTCCTTGCTAATTGCTCGAACTTTTGTATCAATTATATGATCAGGCGTCGTTTGACAGAGGTAAGGGATCATCTTAACATTAGGGGGATTAACGTTAGACTGTATTTGTCCTCCTCCCAAATCCATAGACAGGGTAGATCCCTACCCTTGAGCGAAAGTCTCAATTTCAAAATAATGGACCTAGATTGGTCAAGGAGTGTACGGAAAGCATTTGAAAGGGAAAGGCATGATCATTATATCCATGTAAAACATGTCGTTGGAAATTGAAAAGAGGAAATGGCTCTTTCTTAACATAATTATATGAAGCAGGAATATATATCTATATATGGTTAAAGCGGCATTCTCGCCAAGGATGTCTCTTTTTTCTGGTACTATTATAGTTTTCTAGTGGGTGGAGCATAAGTTGCGAGAGTGAGGCCTATACATTCTAATGACGCCGGTTCCAAAGAGATTAATAGCAGCATAGAAAATCCGGAATTATAGATAAAATTCAATGAATGTTCATGGTCTTTTAAAGATCTGATACAATGGTTTCAATGTGCTCTTTGCCTAGATTGATTTTCAATAGTAAATTATCTGATCTGACATACGTGATCAAAAGATTATCTAATCATATACGTTAAGAGTGGGAATTCTTGCGAAACCGAGATAAGGATTTTGAGTAGGCGTCGTTGTCCATTTAGTAGGACAACGAATCATTTATTTAGCTTACATAACCTAAACCTTTGGTCAACTGTATGTAATCATTTCCATTTCAATACCGATGGTCTATAAAAAGTCCATTAGAATTGGTGTTTGAAGGGCTAGAAAACCAGGTCTCACACATTATGTGATACTTGGTAAATCTATAAACAATTCCCGTCCATTCTTTTACATAATATTATGGTACCCAAATTAAATCATACTTCCATTTAACCCACTGGTTGTTTTGTGGCTGTCAGAACAACCACCGTTGTATCACATTTGCATTGTGTAGTCACCACATTTCTTTTCGAGATTCCAATAAGAATCATTATCATAAAAATAGATTCGAATTAATTCGGCTGTTCCTATTCGACAAACTGTTTGCCTTCAATCGATTGATTGATATAAATATATTTATTACTGCTTATGTTTGTGTCTTAGCCTCTGTTCAAAGGCTTTAGTAAGTTAAACTTGATATAGGTGCGCGCACCTTCAATTAAATCTGTTTCCTGCGCAAATTGGTATCGATCTTGTATTAATTATTTGTAAATTTTGCAGGGATTTTGAGTAAATTGGCAATTCATGTCAAACATTGCCATCCTTCTCATAGACTATGATGCCACTGATAAAGCATCATCTTCAAGAAGCAGTCTCAAGAACCATAATATTGACGTTACTATCTTATAAACAAGGACCGATGTTTCAATGCAGAATATTGACAACCAAGGTCTGGTGTTTAGCAACATAGTTACGACCCTTGTCAATATTATACAATAACGTCGCGACCAGTGTTCTACTTATGTCATTTTCTGCCAGATAGCAGATACCGGAAAGGTCCTTGACACTGTCATAGAGAAGCATTGTGTGTACTGCCTGTCAGATAGGGAAACTTGGAGATGCAGATAGGTGGTTGGCAGGTACCATAGATTTATGCACACTGATAATATTATAGTTTATTATGATATAGCTTTGTTTGATAACACAGCAACTGAGCATTATGATGTATTAGTGCAGGTATCAACACAGCCAAAAATAATTTTCTTACCCCAAGAAAATACTAGAATCAAGATTAAATTTTCTCGATTCAAGGAATAAACTCATTCTGAGTTTTTACGTTTATCTTGTTTTCAGAAAAGGGAAGCTAAAAAAAAATCTTATTTTTTTCTAGTATTCTTCTAGAAACAAGTATTCAAGATTATTTTTCTTTAGGAAATTTTCTCAAAACTGGTCATTTGTGCACCAAACAAGATTATATCTTATATTCCTGAAATGATAAAGTTCTATTTTTAGATTTAAGATTGCTATGTCTTGAAAATCTGCTCAGTTAAGAATTAACCTGAAACCATGTGTCCACAGTGTCAATTAGGGTGAAAAAATATGCAAGTATACTCTATTATGTGATGGTTATGACCATGCTAATTAATGCCTTCACCAAATTCCTTCCATTATTTGAGAATTCTATAGGTGTGGAATGTGAGTTCAGTTAGGTTCCATATAGGGATCAAGTATACAGACTGCTGAGTAAGAATTATTTTCTTAAATTAAGAATATTAGTTACATGTTGTGCCACAAGAGGCCACCACTATGCAATACAACAACTTTCTTATCAAACAGGGTATACATTTCTGCCTCAAATTAAATCCCAAAGAACCAGAAGAGGGTAAAAATATGTGGGAAAAGTGAAATTTGTTAGGGATTAATTCAATGTAAGAACCCTTGTTCCAGTGAATGAATTATAATAACTATAGGGAGAAATAATAAGAGACAGCATTTGCTTGATAATATCATTGAAATAAAGGGAAGGATTACCTGCCCCATTACATGAAGTGAAATGACTTTGAATTAAAGTCTGTTTGCTTAACCCCTTCCACGCGGTAAGCCAATATATTGCACAAAATTGCATTGAGTTACAAGAAACCCAGTGGTGAAGGGGTTAAACTTCTATTGTAGCTACAAAAAGCCGCGTTTAATCTGGTGAACCTCTTTCTGATGTTCTGGCATCAATCCTTTCTCTCTACGACTAAAATTAGATAATATTATAATCATACCCCTTTCCCAGGCAAGAACATCAGTCCTGTTCATTTACTCGAATAAGAAATCAAAACTTACTTAAGACAAAGGTTTTCTAGAAAAAAGGTCCATTCCGTAAGAAAGATTTTCTTATTTTGAGAAATATGTCAGGAAATATCATCTCGATTCCAGTATAAAATACTTGATTTAAGAATTTCTTTCTTGTTTGTTTTTCTTGTTTGCTTTTCATACCCTAAGTATATTAAACTCAATCATGCTTTCAAGTAAAATTTTGTTATCCTACGGACAAACTTGTTTTAAGTTTATTTTACTTAAAACAAATAATATTTTCTGAAAATGAGAAAATTATTTTTGGCTGTGAAGTGAAAATATTGAAAAGTTTCTTTTAATGGTTACAAGATTAATATCATTGTTTCGATTTTGCGTAATCAAGTGTCAATGTTTATTATTAGTTTCTCCATACTATTCTGAGGGGGGGATCTCGATTGTCGCAATCTATATAGACAAGGTCTGCAAACACACTAGATGTGATACAGTTTCTTTGAAATACAACTGCAATCCATTTGATATTCACAAATATATTGTATGATAATTAAAACAACAAGCTGGGAAATATGTGTTCACTGTCTTTACCCTTTGTCATAATCCTACAATCGCAATCCTATAGAGGGCGCTGCAGTCGAGAGTCATAGCCATAAGAAGGTGCCCACTGGAAAAGGTGTAGTTCTGCGTGATCAATGTTAGCAATAGTACATTACATTGAGGGCAAACGCAAGATGGAACAGATTATACAGACTACAGATGCTATTCTCAGTCTCACTGGGTACGTGATGGAATATTCAACATGATCTTTGGTGATTGCCCACCCCCTGTCTTTTCTCTTCCTCGCATAGATCTGGTCCCCTCCTGTTAATATAGGACCATCTATCGTTCTATAAACTCAGGGACTAGAGCCTGTCTACTCCAACTTGATCCCTTACTCACCTCACTGCTGCCACCTTGAGGTCCAGGCACCATGTCTCTACATTACTCATTGATACTGCATTTGGGTCTAATGGTAGTTAACACTGCTATACTGCTAAATATGATACATTTTGTTGGGCTTTTCTGACTACAGATCCAGAGAGTAATGCTATAGGCTGGGGTAATTAAATGCTGCCTTTTTTGTTGGAAAAAAAATCAATTTATCTTCATCTGTTTCCTTGAACTTAGCATGGGTAAAAGTCACAAAATACATAAAGCTCCCAGTACACTCCAACAATGAGACTACAACTATGCAAAACGAGAAAAATTTATATATTTGAGGTGTTATGGTCGTTTCTAAACTAGGGACTAATGACCAGAAATAGTTTTAAGGTACTTTCTATATAGAAAACAAACTATTTTGGTGTAATTGCTTCTAAATGCTCCCAGTCACCCCCGATCTGAAATTCAGAGCTATTCTTCTGCAGATGGAGAACCAGTGCTTTCATAGTCGGGTACATGGTCATACCACTAGCGCCTAGAGGTTGGCTCCCATCTCGTTGTGGTGAGGGTATGGCAATAGCTTAAATCTCGCGAAATTAGAGTCAAAATGGCCATGGCACCAACGACCGATTTCATCCTTATGGCATCCATGCATTTTCATCACTTCTCACTCTGGTCTATCCATCCACACTTTGCAGTAGCCACCGCACATCTGTCAGTGTTCCCGACTGGTTCCTGACAGGGGGTTTACATGCTGACATTGTTGGGGTGACAGGACACCTGCTGTAGGGGTCTGTGCGGTCAGGGTGGTGGGCTGACTGCAGGGAATGTTGTGTTTACCTTTTCTTGTGTGTGGTGTGTATGGATGTGGTGTGGGGGTTTGTTTTGACTTGTCTCCAGTGAGTGGGAGTGAGCCGTCCAGGGGAGCAGCTCTATACATGCAACTACAGGTCTACTTGGAGAAGGTGGGTGTATCGTGTATCCAAGATCACCTGGAGAAACTTCTATGCTTTTAATGCACTTGTGTTAGATGCAGACTAATCCGAAGATTTGAAGATGTGATGTAGTTTCATCGCGATAGATCCTGGTGATAACATGAGCTAACATATTAGTACATGTGAATTTTTCTATAAAGTTGTTTCTAAAAGTCATCTGCATATTGTGTATGTTTGCTGTAATGTTGATTCAAATCTTCAGCAGGTACACCTGAAGGGGGTTTACACATACATATATGCTGCTTACATTTAGCTTTAGTCATAATTATTGCCATCTGCTATACATCTAGTTCACACACTTCACACCAGAGGGCAGGAGCAGCTTAGATGACGATTTCCAGGACCTATTGTAGGAGCAGACTGGCTGTCACAGCACGGACATCCAGCTACTTTCTCCCCTCTCTTTACTCTCGCGTTCCATTTATGAACAATTGACTCCAATAAACACAGAAATGATCATACCATTGGAAATCGATGATTTCATTCTATACACTATCAATTCCATGCAAGTGTGTACAATGTTGAACAGTGCTTTAGGTTAGTACATCCGATGTGCAGCACCAAAAAATTGATTTCCCTAAAAATGAGTCAGAATGTTCACAAATAATATATTTGACTTCCTATCTATTCCATTTCCCCTAATTCCCTCTGATTTTGCTCTAATTAGATTTTATTGCCCAAAATATGGTCATTTTGGAATAAAAGCGTGCACGCTTTTATTCCCCCAATTGAAAATACACTAGAAAAGCCCATGTTTGGGGGATATTGGATCCCATTGTGACCTATTAACACCCCAAGATTACATTTAATTGACCTCTATTCTCTAAATACTATACTTTTAGAGTGTTTGTAATACATTTAAGCAATATTTAGAATTTGAGGAAAAATCGGATATACCCACTTTTATTTGCATGAATAAGTGAAAGCGTATGTGCTGCATGTCCAGGAACACTCTGTAGGAGAATAACTATTGTCTTGAAAATGAATTTATTTGAAAGCCATGACATAGTCTTACATTTGTGACCTTGACTGGGAATATGGGTCTTATTGGTCCAAATATGGATTCAGAGGTTTAGGTTTATTCTCAAAGCAAACTGTCTTGGCTTTCAAAAAACACTCCTATTGTGGGAACCTGGTCATTATATGCTGACCTATGACTCAACATATGGTGCATCATGCCGACTGGATGCCGGGCTGGGAGGGGTTTGGCAGACCGGAGGGTAAATTTCTCCCTGCAGTTTACAGTAGAGTGATAGCCACATGCTGCCTCACCCCCCCTGTGCTCCTGCCACCCCCCCCACCTGTATTTTATATGGATAGCCCTTGCAACCAGCTTCAATATGCCACCGGTCCCATGTCTCTAAGACCATCGGTTCACGAGATAGAAATTGATATGTTCTTGTCCAATAAAGATTGCGAAGATTATTCACCTCATCCGCAAAACTTAAAATCAAGATATTTCAGCAACCGCTGGTCTGATTGTCTCGGGACTTGAAGCATTGGAAAGCAAATATTGTCTACTTTTTGATGGATTGATCACCTAGCCTATAAATGTGATGTCTTAAGCTTTCTAAAACCGTTTGAATTGCGGGAATCGGACAAATATTGGCTAATCTATGAGTCGATATGTGAATGTTTTGTTTTTTTTTGGTCCGCAATCTTTAAACATCATTTTCTGATTGTTGGGACTCAGAAAAATAAGACTCGTTTTCCTAGTCAGTGCCACATTTACTGATGTCAGACTCTTTCCAACATACTTTTTCGGGACAGTTCCTTTAATCCCATTAGTGTTATGTACAGAGAGATTTACGGCCTTTAAGTTAAATAGGTACTTTTAAGTATGCAAGCTGGTACACTGAAACCTACTTTTTTGTAACTAAGTATCTCAGAAAAGTATTTAGCCTTTCCCTTATTTTGCTATCTGTTCTAGTGAGGAATTTGTCGTAAAATACAAAGCACAATCCTCTACTTCTGGTACAGGGGAAGATATTTGCTCATTAAGTGCTGATCCCAAACTTTAGGATGTTCTTTAAATAAAACATTGCTGAAAGTCACAAAATAGGTTGGGATGCTACTGATACACTGAAATAAGAAGATTGTCTTTAACTATGCGAAGAGTGAAACATATAATATTGAGCTTGTGTACCAGCTTTAAAGCAGCCACCGCCATCCAATGTTTCTGATGGATACTAGAATTTCTGTTAAAAGAAACCTTTCAGCTCGGGATCTGAACTCGGTATGTAGTGGGAAAGGGGTAAAGTGTGTTGATCTTGGTCCCCAAGTCTAGATATCTACGGCCTGGGAGGTGAGACGGGGTGACGTGATATATGGGGTCTATATAGCGACGTAAGTGGACTGGGGCCCCTTTTATTGGATCCAAATAATAAAAACAACATGTTCATGTCGTGAATCATACAAATCATTAATATATGTGACAGGGGGCTTGGGTCTCAATGGGAAAACCATATGGAAGTTTCCCTATGTTAACTGTTCCCACAACAGACAGGAATACCATCTTTGATTTAGGTTAAAGATTAAATCTTCTTTTTATTATTAAGATAAATAATGCATATTCATTCAATCACGAGGATTTAAGGATACATGTACATCAGTGGCATTTTGCCATATTAATAGTATACTCTATAATCTGGAGGTCACATCAGTTTCTTTGTACATTTCAATCACTCAATGTTTTCATTTTGCTACGGACTCAACGTATCACTATCATTTATAACTGTCTGACTGCAAGCCACATAAATATAATATATCAAACATGTAGAACTGATAGGAACCACAAGCTGGCCTGCTGCTATGCATGGCTGGTGGAGAAAGAGTGAGTCATGTAGTATATAAAAGTGCTGGAAGTTAGAAAAGGCAAAACCTGTGTTTTAATGAAGAAAGGAGCCATGCTGAAAGGATGTTTCGCGCACAGCTGCACAAAGCATCGTTTCTGTGTGGCTGCTCACAATAACACTTTACCTTATCACACACCAATAGTATTAATCAACAATTACGAAATGTTAGTTATCTAAACATTATATCAATCATATTTCACTTCAAACAGTAGTTATCATTGGGAACTGATTAATAAATGAATAATGATAGAGAATTGTGTACATAAACATAATTATCCTCCCCCTATCGGAGGATATCCAGTGAGACACATCTATTAAATTACTGTTGAGTAAACAGGCGAAAATAGGGAATTCCTAGCTTTTTAAAGGTACAGAATGGAAAGCAGTCACAGCCACATTCCCCGTCTGAAATGGTGACGTCATCGACGTCCACATATCACGCCATATACGTAATTGACGTCACATCCGGTGGGTAGTGCCACCTGGCGGGTTGTTGAGACATAAGACTCCGAATACTGTTATAGAACATCACAGTTTGTGTCATCACCACAGAAATGTGGCAACCAACGTTTTGTCTTCAGGGAGCGGTCAGTATTCAACAACACTGTGGGATCGGTGGCTCTTCGTGTGAGTTTCTGCCAGTACACTTTCCCCACCCATGTTGTTGAATAATGACCACTCCCTTATTGTCATTTTCCACCCTGCTTCAATCACCACAATAGTGTTTTTAACGTCTCTACTCGGCATAGGCCCTTTTCTTTACACATACTTCCTCTCCGCCATTATCAGCAACTCCTTTTTCGAATCATCAAACCGAGGTGAGTTTAGGAGGTAGAGTCTACACCACGCGCAAACGTGCAAGTAGGCTCCTTGGCATTTTGTAACCAACCAAAGTTTACAAATCCGTTGCTTTGTTTGCTATTGCTAAACTCACCTCAAAGACAAATGTTCACGACATGGCTAGTTCCAGACAGTATATTGCTGTCAGAGCGCCGTTTTCTGGGTGAGTCTGCTGGTTTTGTTGGGGTTATTGTTGGTCACACACGTGTTTCCATTTATACCCCTGTGTGCTACTGTCTCTCCTAACGTGCCAGTACCCCCGGGATCATCTTGTTTCCTGTCAGGTTTCACAGGAGCCATACAAACCCACACAGTATCTCCTTTAATACGCTCCTTTGGGTTACTCCGCGAACTGTGGTTGTTTTTGGGGTTCCGCCTTGTCGGATCCCTACAATTACTATGGTTACCATGGTTGTTTGGGGCATGCACCTTTGTATTTCCATGGTTACCATGATTGTTTTGTGAGGTGCCCTGTACTCGGTCCTTTGAACTTCCATTGCTATCATGGTTGTTTTGCGGAGGTCGCCTATTATTTGGGTTACTTATTTCCGGTATGTGCGCGGTCGGTGATTCGTCGACAGGGTCACGCCAAAGTGTCACATGATTATCATGACCATTTCCCATCACGTGACCATTACCATACACTTCCGGTTTTGAAGATTCAATCCTGAAGAATATAGATAAAGATACATCATTATCAAATTTAGAGAATCCTATATATGTAGGACTTTAAAGCCTCCATAAAGCTATGCAGGCTCATATGGCGCCTTTTATAGCCTGAACCATTAACCGAAATCCTATCAAATATGACACCCCCTTTACAAATGTTAATTAAGTGTCCTTTTCCTGTCTACCTCTCACTCTTATAGACAGATTACAACCTCCATCCAAGTCAGGTGTGCAACAATGGAAACCACACTTACATGATAGTTGAGTCATCCTTCGGTGACGAGCTGTATCTGACTTCATACGCACCACGATTTCTAGAAAGAATTTTAAACATGACGTCATCAACAATGTTCAAGTATGTCAACCATCACCTATGTTTATACTAATTGATAATGATTGGCTAGAGGAAAAGGACGCGAGATGATCGGAGATGGTCCCACGATAAGACTGATAGAGGGTTGATGAAATAAATCTACTAGAGACAATAGAAAGCACGTGCATCAATAAAGACCACTGTGCTCATGGATTTATAACGGTCGATCGAGATATACAAATTCTAAATAATAGTTCAGACTCAATCAGCCGTATATTCACGTGGACAATACCTATAGCCGATTTCATAAAAACGTCGATGAGTAAGTGTCTAAAGAATTGCCTCAATGTTTATAAGAGAAGAATGTAAAGGACCTTTTGGTGCAGAAGGGGATGGGTCAATCAATGTCAGCACTTACCTTTTTCTTCGACATAAAAAACACAAGCCTGCTATAAGTACGACAGGCAGAACGGACCCAATCACAATCCCAATGATAATCGCCAGCTTTTCACCTAGACAAAAACAATAGAAGATGGTCAGTGATATTCGACATATCCTCCTTTAATAGTGCTCAATAATATGGCTTGTTCTGGGGATCACAGGGGGGGGGGGGCAAACGAGTGATAAATAGACCAAAAGTGTAATAGTTATCGTGCATTTATTTTATGGGTAATACAATATGTCTTCAAGAATTCCATTTTTGCTGCAGGTTACTCTTTATGGAATGCCAGAAGTTTCCTGTGCAAGGGTGGCCACAATTATGACACATTATGGTTACCATAGAAACAATTTTGTACAACTATAAATGGAGCATACTAATATTAGTCTGCTTTTTTTGGAATTTCATCAGTACCTCAAAACTGAAAACAGCTAGACATTAGAATTCCTCCTAGAACTAAATTTATACTATAATATAACATATTTTCAGGTTATTCTAGTCATAAATCATATATTTGTTATAATTGCTAGCATTTTATTAGTGTGTGCAATGCATTTAGATCTTTTTTTGCCATATGATTTATACACAAATCAAGTCAAGTATGACAAGGGATGCCTACAATTTTGCCGAGAGAATTTCAGCTCAGAATGTATTATATACCATCCGATAAAAGTATACTGTGTCACCAGCGAAGATGTCGTATAAGTTCATGTCACGAGAAAAAGCTATATCTCAATGGGGCATTAGGTTACACAATCTCACTCAATGCGGCTGTAAAATGGACCTAAATATTGCTATGAACTACTATAAGACCCACTAAATTGTTTCAACAAAACCGTTCTGAGCTCGTTGGTTAGCGGCCTAAGAAGTGGCACACAATGGGAATGTCATGACACATGATATTGGTTTGAAGTGGGTGCTGAGAACCCATGGCTTATCTCAAAATAATATATCATTTATCATTGGGAGGGTACTTACCAGACATCTCTCCAGTTGTTGTAGCAATAGACGTGGCACCACTACTCGACGTCTCTAGTGTGGTGGGCACTGCAACACGGAAGATATTATTAAACTTCGGATAGATAATTATATCGTCCGCATGATAACATTATATGGCATAAATACCTTCTTCTCGTGGTGCATCTGCAGGCTCATAAACAGCGGAAACTGATTCAAAAGGCAATGAAGACTAACAACGTCTACTCAAAGCCAGGATGGTTCAATAGGCCAATGATGCCATCCACGCCCGGTATACAGTGCCGTTTCCCTATACTACTTACACTCCACAGCCAGTCTGACCCCGTTCCTACGGTCATCTTTAATACTTGACCGTCACTCTAATATGACTATGCTGTAGGGCTTGTATCTAATCTTCATTTTCACACCACGGGGAACGTGTTTATCATCGCCTCGTATATCATTCTTCGGGTAGGCTACATCGATTGCTTATGACTCGATACCATGCGTATTTATATATTCTCAGGTGCTAGATAGTGCATTTTTAAACGTGACAGCCTTATTTTGTAGCCCTCTTACCCATAAGTGTAGCTGCTGCACTGCTGGATAGACCTTGTGACGTAGTCGACGACGTCACAGCTACCGTACTGACGTCATTCGTGCTCACATCCCTACCGGAAGTTGTCGTCACGACATCAACAGTGTCTGACGTTATACTCCTCTCAGTAGACGGCGGTGGTGTTGACGTGACTTCTAGTGTTGATGACGTAGCTTCTTGTCCCTGTGTTGACGTAGCCTCTGTGGTTAAGTATGTTGTACCCTCTGGAGGGGCTCGAGCTGTGGATGGGGATGATACCTGCTCTGTGGATTCCTCGGACGATGCTGATGACGTAGTTATGGATGATGTTGTGACGGGGGAGCTAGAGGAACTCTCCGGAAAAAGTGACTTAGTGATGCTCTTAACTGACGTCACAGATGTCTGTGAAATTGTGTGAGTTGACGCTGTCGTTACGTCACTGGTGGTGGTTATGATTTCCGTTGTACTTTGAGGCGGAAGTTCTGAAAATGAAAATGACTGATTAACAAATGATTTATCAGGCAGTCACTGATGGGGGGAAATACATAGGGTCATAATAACTAATTAGGCCGACCCAGTACTGTACTACAGTAATCAAAATGATAACATTTCCCTAGGTTAATTAAACGTATTTCTCAGCTGATTTACGTTTTTTGGCCGTTTGCACAGGCTTGAGCAGCAGGCAGATCAAATAATTATCATCAGCGAATGTGGGCATTGTCTCCGCTTACAAATCTTCACCAGAAAACAGGCACCTACCTATGCAGGAATAAACGTGTCCAGACCAGCTGGCGTTCACTGCACAGACTAATGACGTATTGTCCACAGACGTGTAGCCTACGTCACACGTGTACGTCACGTTCTCCCACAGTAGCGTGCTCCCATACACTGGAGTAGCGTGCGGTAGAACGGGCGGGGTGCCGCAGTCCATCACTGCAAGTAAAGATATACTTATTTAATGTGGAGATTCAAGCAGAGTTCTTATACTTAAGTAATTGGATGATCGTTCTCAACGAATAAGTGGAATATGTTCAGGATCAGCATGCATTCCACTGACATAAATCGGCCGAGATTCCGTCATCAGATGAGATTCGTCTATAAGTTTAACATTATAGACTTTCATCGGATGACCAAATTACGGCCGACCGACGCCAGTAGAATACGGCAAAACTTTTTTTGCTATAGGCCCTATGAATTCCGCCTCGCGTGGCTCTACGTAGCCTCCTTTATAAAATATTTGATAGTCATGCACCCGTTCTCCAAAATCAGGGTAATGGCCAATAGTATGTTAATAGTCGTCGCTCTGCTACAAAACCGGCTTATCCAAAAGTTGCCATAGCAAAACTCTGTAGCTATGTGTAGAGCAGTTGAGATGTGACATGCATGTATTAAAGGTGTCAACTGAGAATATTGTGTATTATAGTAACTAGATATTATAAGGTAATCTATTTAGTCTAAAGTTACTTTTATTAGCTGATAGCCACACGCGGTATATGGATAACATCACCTATTAGTCTAGGTTATGCTTGTATCTTTTAGTACAGACATGGATTAGATAGGGTAAACCGGAGATAGGGTAGGCACACCAAATTACATAGTAATGTGTTAGGCTATTACTGATAAACATCGGCATCATGACTTGTAGCAAAATAATGGTATGGTCTGTGTTGGTTTTATGACAACTGCCACACACATAGTAGGTACTGGTTCGTTTTAAATAAGACAGGCCCTTGATACAATGTACATAATTATTCCGATACCCCTATGCTTAGCGTTTATTCAACACCGGCGCTGATTCAAATACCCCGTACTTAAACGAGTCATTACGATACATGTATAGCTATATGTCCCATGTTACTTGACACATTTCCAGCTCTCTCTCTCCCTCTACAGGTAACACCCAAAATTCACCACAATCTATATGCCAGTACCTGAGCAGTATGGGACGGGCTCGGTCCATGACCCCGATTCACTACAGACGGTTGAGCTGCTCCCGTTGATGTTGTAGCCCAGGTGACAGGAGTAGGTGATGGTGGTACCAGCAGGGTAGTCGGTGTCGTCAGGCGGGTCGGCCACCCCATCCACTGGGGTACCTGGGTGCTTACACACGATACCTGTTATAGCCGAGAAGAGTGTCAGTTGAATGTAAGGTATCCTCAACAGTCCATCTATTTTAACCCTTTGGGGATTAATACATTGTGCCTATAGTGTCGCCATGACGCATGGATAGAGCGAGTAACTCGCTGGTACTTCATTGGTACATTGGTACATCATGTCGACAAATGAACACGATGCATCATGCCATCCTCCAATGGATTGATTTAGATTTAATAAGAATAATAGATTTAAAACGTATGTACTCTGTGACTTTATTACTTGCTCCATTCGCACTTTCTGAATTTTCTGCCAGTTCATGGTTTCATTGTAATGATAATTTGATTAGTTCAATTACATACAAATTTTATCAGCAATAGTGTGTTAAATGAATTTCTTGTATCATCTAGTTCAAGCAATGCAAGTCTCGTACAGTATGTCATTGGGATGAGACGCTACACTACTTACGCCTGCATTGTGGCTGTGTGCCTGTCCAGGTGGCGTTGTAGAGACAGGTACGTTCTGCTGACCCCATCATCCTGAAGCCCTTTATACAGGTGTAGTTAGCCGTGCTGCCCACCTGCCGCCCGGAGTGCAGCACCTCACCGTTAGGGATGGTCGGCAGAGACTCGCACAGCACCACTATACAGGGGGAAACAACATGGTAGAATGGGTATACCTATACAATACCCAGTGAATACTGAGGCATTTAATGGAAGTTTGTGCATAGTAGTTCCTTAATTGGCAATGCATTCATGTGCTTATGCCATATGGGAACGCTCACACATTGCAATACCTATTTTGGGACCTTTCTCGAGGCACCTAGTTTGAATAAGGTAGCCTCTACAAATTGCCCTGGTCGTGTATCACGTGCACTAAACTCAAAGACTCCCCTGCCTTCCGGCAGGTAATGCAATGTAATTTATGAATGCTCCCCATCATTATTACAATCATTGATAATTATCAGGCGTCGAGATATGATTCGATGTATTCGGTTTACCTATCAATCGAAATTGCAGTGTGTTATAATGGCTCTTGACTGTACACTAGAATATGAACTATGAGAGGAAACTGAGGATATAATTATGAATTTCAAAAAGAGTATAATGTCCAGGTTGAACTGTGCGACGCAAATCAGCTATACCTACATTCACAACTAGCTATAGTGCCATTCCAACTTCCAGAAGTCAGACACATGATGACGTCACTTCCTGTCGGACGGTAATTGAGATCGCACGTGACTTGTGCTTGAAGAGTTGAGTTGGGGGAATCCTGGTAGTAAGTTATGTTGCCGTGAGATATAGGGGGCAGAGGGCTGCAATCTGCAAAATATGAAATAAACAATCTTCAGGCAAAACTCTTAGGTGCAGGTTTCATATAAGTTTAGATTATTGGCAATGCGATTCATACGGTCCTGAAGTGAAAACTTTCACGTGAGTTGGTTGGATAGGTCTTAATCTTCCAATAGTTAATGTAAATGAATACTCGCCTTGCCATGTAAATTCCTCATTGTACAATGTATGTATAAACTATTGAACAAAGACTGTAATATTGATCTGATTTTTAGATTCCATCCTGAATACTCTAGTACCATCTTGGCATTGAATGAAAAACGTCTGTATAGTATATGAAGCTTTAAATGTCAATAGAAATCTAAACTCAAACTCAAACTAGAACAAATCCTCCTTACCGCCTTATTGCAGCAAGATATAAATGTAGAAATAGAAAAACCCATTGTTTCTTGTTTTGACCTATTTAGTGATTTAGAATCTATTGGTCTGATTAAATACTGTACTGTCAAATCTCCGAAGTAAGACAGGAAAAGCCCCATATGGATTTAATTCTGAAAAAGGCTATTGCTCCAACTAATCACAAAGTTATTCTATCTGGGGGTAAAATAGTCAGTCTCATCACACAATGCATGAACGTTCTGTCTGCCAAGTGTCTAAAGATTTGCTGATGTCTAAATCTTACCTGATGTCTAAATCTGCCTGGATGTCTAAATCTGCCTGGATGTCTAAATCGACCCCCTGGATGTCTAAATCGACCTCCTGGATGTCTAAATCTGCCTGCATGTCTAAATCTTCCTGGATGTCTAAATCTGCCTGGATGTCTAAATCGACCTCCTGGATGTCTAAATCTGCCTGGATGTCTAAATCTGCCTGGATGTCTAAATCTGCCTGGATGTCTAAATCTGCCTGGTTGTCTAAATCGACCTCCTGGATGCCTTCAGCACTTGGCCGTCAGAGAGGTGTGACAGACAGGGACAGGGCGTTCCGTTGGCAGCAGGTGTCAGAGTACCTCTAGGGTACTGGAGGACACAGAGCTTCACGTCGACACTGTTTGTGTAGGCACCACCCCAGACACCTGGACATACGCTACCTGACTCAAGGTTAAACCAAAGACAAAGTAAGGTCAAGCTAAAAGCCATCAGTTTATGTCATGTCCTGTGAACACAATGCTGCAGGGGGCTGTGGCATTATACTGATGACGCAGGTAAAGGCTGCCTTGGGGTGTAGCCTGAAGTAGGGGATCCACACACAGGGGGCTGTGTGTACTAAGGTGTAGAGCTTCATGAGTTCACGTTGTGTGTCATAGATCATGTCTGCAGGTAGTACAGTAGTGTCAATAGAACATGATTGACAAGTTATCATGGTGGTCACTTGGGGGTAATTTTAGATCATAAAAAGCCACACCAAATGTAGGCAGAACCATTCGAAAAAGAATAGTGAACACAAGTTCACCGTACATCTATATTATTCCAACATCTCTTCGGCGTTTGGACTCAACTTTTTGATACATGAGTATAGATATTGCACAGAAAGAGGTATTTGACAACAGTGAGAAAGCCTTAAGCAAGAAAATTGCCAACTGTGGGAAGTGAAGTTTACCTCCAGTATACCCCCACCCCCTACACCCCCTACACCCCCTACACCCCCTACACCCCCTACACCCCCTACACCCCCACACCCAGCTGTATACGTCACAGCTGACTGGTGGGGTATCTGTCCGCGGTCCGGCTGGGACGCCATTGACAGAACGGCAGCAGAGCATGTCGTGTGACAGGGGCCACAAAAGGAGATCCCTGCTGACAAATGGCGGCAGGGGGACGTGAAGGGGTCGTCCTGACGTGAACATACATCAAATTGATACTTTTGTGGTGTGGTGTGAGGGACTGCCTCAGCAGCACGCCCCTCACATGATGCAATCTGCCTGCAGAGGGTTTCTATAACATGGGGTAGATTTACTGTGTGACACAAGCCCTGGTAGATCCACTATATGGGGTAATATAAAGGTACGGCCACTTATAGTAAGGGGTTGATACGTGATGCAACTAGAGGCACAGGGTTCGTTGCTCATTTTTGCCAGCATTTTAGTAGGCCTACATCAGCGAAGAACTCGTCATTGCTCTATTGCTAGTATTGGTGTATCATGCTGACACTTCAAGAGTGCATCGTCTCCGTAGGTTAAGCATGATGCATTGATTCAGCCCCAGCGAGTTATTGATGCGACTGCGACAATAATGCACTGTGCATTGAGACCCTATGCTACCATTAAAGGGCTAACACCGGCCATATTACTTCATTCTGATGTCAGGCGTCGAGCGTCCGTGCGTTGAGGCTGACAGGCTGGTGTGCACGATTGTCGGCTTGTAAGGCTGTCTCGGCTGACACGTGTCGTAGATAACCTGTGTCTTATGGACTTTTGCTGACCCTTTCTTGTTTTCTTAACCATTGTCATTTGTAAACGTTATTTTTCTATTTCTTTGATACATATGTGATGTTTCAATTTGAAAATAAAGTTGTAAATCTTTTTAGCATTACACCAATTCGGACATTGCAGGAGAGCTTTGGACAGAGTATATTTAAATATGGACTGTTTTATCGTACGTGGGGGTGAATGACCTGAAATGGTGCCAGTCGGTTATAGTATTTTCACGATTAGCTGATCGATCTGGTTGAGCCACTACCCTCCCGGCTTCCGTCTCGTTTATAAAACTCCAGAGTACAGCTGGTGTATATATTAAGTTTCTTATGACGGTACGTCAGATCCAGTCTCAAGCAAACATACCTGCATAGTTCCTTCACTCATATAGCTTTGAAGTTACAAAATGAAAGTGATCGATCGATTCTCTCATGACATTATTCCTTTCACCATTACATTCGATTTCTATGGCAACAAAATAAGTTATCAGAAATGTACGGAGCTATAAAAAGCGATGATGTACCAATTTGAAAAAGCAGTGTTGCAATCGCGAGGATTTAACAGAACATTACTGCACCCATTTGATTAAGGTTAGTATATCAGTTTGGGATGACCGGAATTGAATTTTAGTGATACTTGCTAAAACTGTTGTAAACATGTAAATGGAGTACACACTTTCTATTACAATCATACCTAAATGATTCTATGTAAGGTATCAAGTCACCACAATCCACAGCTTTGCCAGAGAACCCAGTAGGCCTGGTCAGCCACATGATGTGTGCTTCCATCTGTATGTAGATCTAAGGATAGGTTTCAGGTCCTGAAGGTATCAATCTCAGGCCCGACTCTATGATAGTAGAGTCTGGGCAAACTCATATAAAAAATTTGTTTTACTAACTTGCCCTCAGGAGTTGACCAATGACATCTTGTACACCAATTCCTGTGCACAGCCTGACAGGAAGTAACAATATAAATATAGCAGTTCCACCAGTCCCATTTGCAGCCCTTGTGGCAGAACAAGGTACTGGTTGAGCGAGTCTGCGCAGGTATGGGATTACAATTATATATAGCTCTGTAGACACCGCACACAGATGGCACCTAGTGTGTTATAACAGAATAAGGGATGATGGGTAGACAACATTAATTTCTACTGCTAAGGAAATATTCAGTGAACCCACTGAATGCATATTTCTGCATTGAAATATTGCTCTCAGATATTCAATACTTTGGCATATGGTTTAGAACATCACCTTGCTCCTCACAAGACCAAAAACCCAAATTCGACACCGCAGCAGCTGGCATACCAACTTTAAGGGGGAATACACACTTGTGTGCCCGTTTCTCAAGAAGATACTCTTTTCTACACAGTTTTACACATGTTGCAACATGCAGTTCCATAACGGAATCCATAAGGAGAGATAAAGTTTATTGTCCATTGTGGTAAAGCAAAAATTAAAAGGAATATCTCTGATTGTACTGCCTCATTGGAAGGCTTATTAATTCAATTTTAAACATTATAATTATGTAACCTCAAATCACACTTTCTCCTCGTTTGTCCGCAATATATCTAAGGTGTTGTTTCAAACATTAGTATGTGAATGATTTCTCCCTCACTAGAAAGCTACAAGCATGCGATGTACCAGTCTAAACACCGGGACACACATTTTCGCAATGCAATGGTAGCGATGTCATTGCATATAGAGAAGGAATGAAAAGTGGCAGTATCACCTAGCTGACATACATATATATATACATGTACCTAATTTGATGGCCATAACAGACGGTCCAGAGGAGCTTAAAATCCTCATAAAAGGCCATTCTCATAATAAGCCCTATGGAAGCCCTCGGCAGCCGGTAATAGGAAGCACGTGGCCATTAAAAGGCGCTGATACATGTATACCCCCTTGTCCACTGTTTGTAGATTTGGGATATTTATTACATAAATAAATATAAACTCCAGTCGTGCGTTTACGGTCTGTTGAGGGTAGGTCTGCCCCGTCAGCCCCTCCCCCCACCTCCCCTACAGCCACCCACGTTGACGGGACAGCTGAGGTATTACAGCGGGACATGGTCTGGTGGCAACGTTTTGTTTGTGGTGACTGTAGAAGTAAAGAAAGTGTTTAACTCTACATAGGGTAGACATCAATATCATATCCATGTCTGTGTGTGTCGGGGTGGTGAGGTGTCAAGAAGGGGTTAGATATACAAACAAAGGATTAACATGAATAGAATAATCAGCAGTATATCAAAGTGAGATGTCGTTTGAATACTGGGAAGGCAATATGGTAAACAGTGGTAAAAAATTGAAATCCCCTCACATATGTAACGACATACGTGTGTGTACTGGACTACATATAGGAAGATGTGTCTTGGCCGATATGCATGGCGTATGGCCGTGTTTGCATGGATACAACATTATGTATCGGTACATACATAGCGTATTCCATCCACCCAGTGGAAATCATGTTTACAACAGCTATCTATGAATGGAAAGCCCTGGAAATATAGGTTAAGGGGATATTCACAAATTGTGTCACTGCACCTCTTCAGGCTCCACCTATCACTATCACTCTTTTTTTGAGAATTCCTAATAAATCAGCCTAGAGGAAATGTTCATAGATGTGTAGGAAGTTAGTTTCCTTTTTAAATACTGATTAACAAGTTACATTTATGGTGTGAATCAAGATGAATCATAATGGGCTGATACAAAAGACAGTGCTGAGTGCGATTTGTATGCATGCATGTTGGATAATGCCTTGTAAACCCCTACTACATTACTGATTCTTTTGTGGCAAATGATTTAAAAGTTTAATCGATCGGTATTATAGAATCGTGTACGGATGTGGGACAAGTTAGTTTCATTTTGAATGCCAATATATAAAGCAAACAAATGACACCTCTGGTATATGGGAAAACATAATAATAAAGCACTAGCAATGATCCTATCAATAAAATGGCATACCAATAGGGTTTACAGGTATGTGGGAAATTGGCTTTTAAAACTGATATATTTGAGATCCAAATGAAACCTCTGTGGTATGGGTTCTCCAATTTTAATAAATTGGTTGAGAGGACATATTTATAGGTGTATAGGAAGTAGCCTGCTGCGTGAGTCCTCCCCCTTGGTTTATCTGAGCCTTCCTTTGAAAACCACAGGCGGCATATGCCAGCCGTGAGGTGAATGGGGGGAGGCAGGAAGAGACGCTTTAACCCACCGACGTCGTACATCAACCCATTTCTGGGGCTGCTCAACCAAGAGGTGGGGGTATGGATGGGGAGTCCCCATGTCCCGTGTCGATTTTAAGAAATGGCCATGCCCAATGTCTATGTCGCTTCATGATGCTCATGCCCCATGTCGATTTAAAGAAATGGCCGTGTCCCTTCTCATCATTTTTGTATACCTTCCGTCGCAGGACGCTATGCCTCACGTCGCTAGGGTCACATGTTAATTCTAATGAATGATCATGTCGCAATGTCGGAAATAGGCATCTATACCCCCATAGAGGTGTCTGGTGGATTTGTGGGGATATGTATAACGTAACAACAGCTGGTCACGCTCTGAACTGCGAGACCTGGCCGATTGCAGCGCTATAACATGGTGGCCGAACAGAAAACTAAAGTACATACTTTTTAGAAGCTGGTAACTTAGCTGGTGTCCAAAAACCCAGGGTCTCCACTTACGGTGACGTCACATATCATTTAACTGTTTTAGTAATGAGCCATGTTTACCGTATACTAATATTTGAATCGTGTTTTGGTTTGTTTGGGTAGTTTAAAGTCCCGGGGGTGACTCTTTGAGCGCAACTAGACATCCCCCCCCCTCCCGCTCCCAAAAAAACAAGAAATCCTTTTTAGTAATGCTATGTATATCTCGAGGCGTCGCCTCCGACGCTTGGAATCGCCCATGCCTCTGAGCTTTATTCGGTTAACCCCCGCCCCACCAAGTCACGGTGCGTCCGACATCCCTGCAGTGAACTGAAAATAATAATAATCTATGGTGGACCTGAGAGGAAGGAGGGCAATAAAAGAATAAACGGTACATTATCACAGACCAGCTGCAGGGTGATCAAAAAGGCACACCTAGACTAATCTACACCCGTCTGTATTACACCGCGCCAGGTAACGTATAACGGCGGCACCTTAGATGTCAATGCTATAAGAAAATGGACACTTGAAAGGCAGACAAGACATACATGAACTGCTTTCCCAATATATGCTTTCCTGTGGTTGTTTTTATGCAGATGCAGGTATGTCCATATATCAGCATACCCCACATAATAGCAGACTCATAAATTAAGGCGTGCTGGGGAGGAGTCGCGGTGTTAAGACCCCAGCATGGTTTATATATGCTGTGCATTAATTCCCATCCCCAGTGATCCATTCTGGATCCTATACCGATTCATAGACACCCTGGTATATCGACCAGGGAAGACACAGGGGGACACCTTGGGGGTTGTCCCAGGCCTCCAAGGGAGGCAATTTATGTGAAGCCATTCAGTGTCCCACACACAGACCGCACACCCCCATGTCACGTTGTGGTGTATCAAAGACAGAGTGATGAGTAAACCTATGGATACTGGTACATTATAGAGAAACTAGGCTACTTAGTCACTGAATCAGAATGCAAAGGGGTGAACCGCTGCCGCTTTGGTTTAGTGGTTTTGTTTTTTTATTTTGTTTTATTTTATTATTTGTCCATAGAGCCGTATGTGGAGATATAGATCAGAGGATTTATGAGGTAGGAGACCAATCCTCAGTTAGTACCTGATGTGAGGAACAATAATGTAGCCGGTGGTGGAGCCACAGTCGGTTATGGGTCTTGGTTTTGGTGAACAGAGGGCATGGAAATATCACAATTATTAGTACTAAAAACAAGTCGATTTAAACAGCTTAGCACACTGAAGGGATTCATGCATATCATAATAAGGTATGTAGGAGGCACTCCCAGCATAATATTTTTGTGACCTTATAAAAGATAGAGTTAGACCTCAGTGCTGATCTGATAAGTCAGTGAAAGAAGTCTCACAATAAGTAAATTGCAACTTTTGCAAATAATCTGATGAAGAGTCTTCTTACAGTTTCTAGAACCATGAGTCATAATAGTAGGTAAGCCATTTATGGTCTATTCACCTGATTTGTTTTGCTCTGTTTCAAAGTGTCCTTAGGATCATATCATGTAGGCAACTAATTCTTACAAGTTTAGTGTCAAGTCTGATCTCTAAATGAATACAACAGTATAAGGCTGATGTTTGAGAAATGCTTGAGAATCCCGGACATACCTGAATAGCCACATACGTGTTTATCTAATAGGAAACATCAAGACGTAGAGGCATTATCACTGATAAAGGACGGTTTCAACATGTCTATATTCTACCTACCGGATAATGATACACTGGTATACTGTATAGACTAGTACCCCCATCATCCACTGCATGGTCCAGTGAATATCCAGGTAGAGAAAAACCAGATCTATCGAGACAAAATAAATCCTTTAAACTTTAGTGTTACATTATCGGTATGGTTTATAGATGCTTATGTGCATTATGGAGACTTCCCCATACTGTAACACACCCGGGAGTATCATCGCACAAATAGCCTCTAGGTTGAAGCTGTAATTGCACCACCTACTATTCATTATAGAGCCAGGTACTTTCACCTCAACTTAGCTCAAGGATCTGATATCTATCAAACAGTCAAGGTGAAACAGCATGGGCTGCACGTTTACCCGCGAGGCAACCTATCATACGCAGATTGGCCTATCAACTAATCGAGGGAAATGGCCAGGCAAGTATTAGGTTCATACAGGCATGTACATTTTAGGGAGATAAGAATGTCAAATGCCTATAATGTGTAGAGTAGGGAAATGCAGAGCTCAGTGATTGTGAAATTGGTGCTGAGGTAACTGCACTGAGAAAAATATGAGCGTTAGCCCCTAACGCTGACTTTGTTGCCAAAAGGACACACTGACCAAAGTCAAGCAGTTTAGTGACTTGAGAGTCTGGCATTGCTGGACCCTCTTTTCAGAATTTGATAATGCTGGAGTCTTGAAAGATGAAAGAGAGGCCCCTTAGAGTCTGGCTTTGTCAGACCCTGGGAAGAGAGTCCGGTATTGCCAGACTCTTGAGCAATTGTGAGGCTCTAAATAAAAATAAAAGTCCAGCATTGCCTGACTCCCACTAAAGTGCTTGCCTTTGATAAGTAAGTGCTTTTGGCCATGAGGTCAGTACCAAGCTGACGCCCATATTCTTCTGGGTGTGTGAGTGTCTCAATATCTGCCGATGATCAAAACCCGTGCTCTTGTCATCATCTGGCCATTGCTACTTAATTGAGGATTGTCCTTTGATTAAAGCATACAATTTCATATTCTTGAAACATTGCTTTGCCCTACCATAGTAGTAATAACTACTTTATCTGTATATCATGCTATCCTGCTTTACTTCCTCAATCGTGTATACAATACTGTAAGCAAAGACTGGTAAACAACCTATTATGATTGATCTCTTTGTTCTAGACTATGCCCTTTTTGACCTCTCCTATTGCGCCATTATCAACTATGAGATGACGCTGGACTCAAACTACTTACCACCACCTTTCTAATCGAGATAACACCTGAATAGTACCCATATGGTTCTGTTAAGGGGGCATCCATAAATTACATACGCAGAATTTTGGCAGAAATTGCCCCCCCCTCCCCCTTGTTGCACCATGTACGCACTGGGGCTACCCCCACCCCCATATGTACATACTCAAATCACTGGGACCCCCCCCCCCCCCTCCCCAAACAAAAAAAATACGCACCTTTCTAGTCTATACCTACCAGATGAGTCATTTATTTGCAGTGAGGGGTCAACTTGCCCCCCCCCCCTCAATAAAAAGAGGATAATTGTAGAAATATGAGGGGTATAGAGGTACGTTCCCCTGAATGTTTTGTAATTTTTGCTCGAGTTTTGGCCCAAAAATTGCTATTTATTCTATCAAAATTGACCAAAAAGTACCCCTTATGCGTACACAATGCGTATGCCAAAATGGCCCCAGACCCCCTCCCCCCTGTACAAATCTGTACGCATTTGGCCGGACCACCCCTCCCCCCCCTTGGTGCGTATGTAATTTATGGATGCCCCCTTACATATCTCTATCCTAATAGTTGTCTCTATATCTATCCCTTTTGGCGCTTTATAATACTATCCACAGACATTGATTGGCTAACATTACACTAATCGGTTATGGATATGACAAGGGTGAAACCTTATATGTCACAGAAGGACGTTCACACAATGTTCCCACGCATTAACACCTATAGTGAGGACACTGACTTCCGGTCTGATCCATCTTCACACGGGTGACTTCCGGGAGGGAGGCAGTGTATCAATAACACCAGCTACATTCAATTTCTTATTAACACTATTTTGTAATGCTGCATTTTGAGTGACACCACTTGTGTGGTTTCTGTAGGCAGCTTTATAACTGGATACCACCTCCCACTGGTACATTATGTACACGGCGCCTGGAGGTGGACACCTGGCTATTGCTACATCACGTTCTGTAACAAAGTGTGTAACTTAACCCTTTAAAGGCTGAAGGGTGTGGATGCCTCCAGATTCAGGTACAGTTATGATCTTAATGCACCAATGCACGCAGGCGAGCAAGTTGTTGCATTGGTGCATCACACCTTCCCTTTAAATGTCTATTAACCCCTACTAGCATGACCCATGGCTCCTGAATGCATCATTGACAATTTACCACCCAAAGCTGTACTAATGATATTACAGACAAACGGTCATAGTGCATTAAGACAGTAAGCTGTTCTTAAGGGGTTACGTATGAAACTTGACCCTCCAGTACATGACACCAACACAGATGTAGCAGGCAGCTGACTGCACCTCTCAGCCACAGACCAGGTATAAATACAATAACGTTGCTACAGGCACATGTAATATGAGAGACTGCTGGGGATTCCTTTGAGAGGTTGCATATGATAAGGACATGTAAATATTGTAATATTTAATATTTATAGTGGTAAAAAAGTGATGTTTTTCTGGAACAGGATGGATACTTTCTAGGTAAGTGAGTGATAATATTAATATCCATGTCCTGGCATGGAGGGTACACTATCATTACCAGTAGAATATGGGTACAGCTGTCTTGGGGTTGACTACAATTGGTATTGTCCATACAAGAGCTGAAAAGTGCCAGTCGTTTTTGACAAACGGGTGAAACTACTTAGTTTAAACTCCTAAATGAAACTGAATTTAATAGCTACGTCAACACTTTCTTAGAGAAGGGGGAAGAGAATTTCATTTGAGCGGACGTAGAATATAAAGTTCCAATATCATTTAAACTGGAGACAAATATTTTTATGAATTAAAAAGAGAAATGTATTAATAGGTGTGATTATTTCATTTTGTTCCAGTATTAATATAATGGTATAAGGTTAGTTCCGGACACATGCTTGCTCTGAAGGCATGTATACACTGTAGCGTACTACTATCTGTACAGTGCTGTAACCGTCTGTGTTGGTTCTCCAGCAGGTGTAATATGGGTTATCATTTTGGGTGTTAGGGTGGTGATGAATGTATGACAAGTATACCATGAATCATATACTATAGAGTACTACGCCATACCCATAATGCATCTACCTTACTACATCCTAGTACTGTAACCCACCATTTATGTTAAGTATATACCCAGACCCCGGACCCAGACCCATAGTCCATTCCTTTTGTAATAATTGTTCACCTCTGTCTGACAGTGACAAGTCCAATCGGTCATTATATACCTTTCATGACGTCCCAGGGAACATAATTATTTTCTGTATTGAGTTTTTATGCCTACAATAATACAAAAGAAGTGAACTTATAAAGGCCGGGAAGACGCCACATATCATGTATGAATTCTAAATAAATGCAGTTGAGGAAATCACGGGAAAGCCTTTTTGTTCATTTTATTTCACATAATAGTTTACACGCAGACTATGCGTGTAAAATGGGTCTGTAGAGATCTGAGCAGGTCCCAACCCTAATAATAGTGCTACATACCACCGCACACTGTAAAAAGTTGTTGTTCGTGAACAGCAAAATTTGCTGTAAGTGTACAGTACTTTAGCTGTAAACAATAATACAGCAAATTCTACTGTACATGTACAATTCTGTTACTGTAGATGCAGGTTACGGTAGTGACTTGTAGATCTACAGTACTTTTCCTTGTAATATGTACACGAGAGGTCGTGGGATCGATCCTAGGTCTAGCCACCTCTCATCAGAGATCTTTAGCAAAAAGGCTGCAGCTCATTTAATACAGACAGGGCAGAGGTAGCTTATATCCCAATGTGACCATTTGTATCACAGGCTCTGTGGCGCAACGGATCAGTGCCTGTTTCCAACACCACAGGTGGTGAGTTCAATCCTTGGTGGAGCCACTTCTCTTGTTTCACCTACATCCACCTAAAATTCGTTTTTCCCTCACATGGATGATTAAAAATATCACCAGCACTGGGAGGCGAACCCCAGACCTTTACAAATTATTATTCATCAGTTGAGAAGTAGAGTAGAGATATATCCCAATACGAATGTTTGTAACACCGGCTCTGTGGCGCAACGGATCAGCGCCTGTCTCCAACACCACAGGTGGTGAGTTCAATCCTTTGTGGAGCCACTTCTCTTGTTTCACCTACATCCACCTAAAATTCGTTTTTCCCTCACATGGATGGTTAAAAATGTCACCAGCACTGGGAGGTGAACCCAGGACCTTCAGACTATGATTTACAATCAATTTTGCTGTACAGTAACAGAAGATTCTGCTGTCCCTATACAGTACATAGTGCTGTAAATATACAAAAGCTCACTTGCTGTAGGTCTACAGCACAATCTACTGGAACCATAGTTGCCCCCAGTATTTGGTGTACAGGAACACTACTTACTTCTAACAGTGCATGATAGTCCCCGAAAAGGAGGATAGTGCTAACAGTAGATCTTAAAGGGAAAGTCTGACATTTCTTTTAGAAAAAGAACATGGTCTGATCACAAACCCCTCCCCTTCTACACACCTGACAATACTATAGAGAGACAAACCACACAACACACCTCACCAGACCACAGGCAGAGTCAGGGACTGCTTTAGTGGCCTAGGGGATCATCAGACCTTCCCTCCTCCTTCCTCCCCCTCTAAACTGCTGCAGCCCCAGGCTAGTTGTAGCCGTGCCATGACAGGGGGATAGGGGGATCCCCAAAAGAAGCTGTCACAGTAGTGAATGGGGAGAAGCAGCTTTTACTGGGCTCTATTGGGCATGACTGTAAAACAAGCTGCATGATTGTCCTGGGTGGTATACACGGACATGAGACGCCATTCACAGCTGCACCAACACTTCAGGGTTTCTGATACTAGGGCAAAGAGGTTTCACGTTTTACAACCTTGTGCAGTAATGTATCACCAACTGCAGTTATGTTTTATCAATATTTGAAAACTGTCATTTACTTATTAACGGATTGTTAGCATTTCTAAAAGGAGATACCACGGGTTAGTACCTTGCGGACTGCACTGTGGCAAACGTGCTTCCATTTCACTATACGTCCTATGTAAAAAAGAAGTGACAGATATCCCCTAATGGCCTACGTCCACAGAGCATAAACGAGGATCGTCGGAATACAAATTGCTGACTAAGCAATTTGCGAAGTTTCCCCCCACCCACTCTGCTCTGTCGTCACTTCGCCATTCTTTTTACACGGCCTCTATGCAGCCGTCAGAGGTTGCTATACGGCCGACAGAGGTTGTTATATGGCCAACAGAGATATGCGTCTATTTACATCCACATTGTATATAAATATGCTATGGTATGGCCCACAAATACTACCCACCCCCACTTCTATCCATTAAAGTTTTACATGGCCATGATTTGGCCGATAATATCAAACCAGTTTGATATTATCGGCCGACTTTCTCATGCACCCAATTTGTGTAAACTAAGCATAAATTCCCTAACTAAAATATCATTGCAACGTCCACTGGGTGTACACATCATTTGCACATCGTTTGACACATCATTCACGCCGAAGTTTGTATACAAACATTGTGCAAAATCAAAATAACCAAAGCTTCATTCCGACGAAGTTCCATACTTCATGCTCTGTGGACGGTGGCCATTGGAAACCTTGTATTATGTTGACCCAAAGATGCCCTCTTGTTATGGTTACTTGCATTCAGATCCACAAAGTCCTCTGGTCAAAAAGGCAGTTGGAAAAACTCCTCTCGCTCGAATGGAAAGGATTCCATATAGCGCTGCAGGTTACCACCATGCATTATGTCTGAAAGGTATCGGCTCCATATCTGACTGATCTAAATTGTGGCCATTCCAATATGTTATTGTCAATTTGATATATATATTAATACACATGTGATCACGTCAATGTTATTAGTCCCCAAGCTATTTATGACTATCTATTGAATTCTGGGTCCTACTGCCTTTGACTGCTGCTATAATTATGTTAGGCCTATGTATTTTATTGAGTTTCTCATTCATTCGTCCATTTCCAATGTATCATCATGTGAATGGGAATAGTGAAATGTCCCGTTGTCTCGGTATAATCGCAATATATTAATGCTTCTGCTTCACATAAACTACAGTACAAAGGCACCTGATAGATCACCTTAAGGTTTTCCATGATACAATGTTTTAATTATTGCTTATTCTGCAAGAACCATAACATGAGTATATATAAATAACGTATAAAATGTTCCTATTTATTTCTTCCTGTCACACTCCAGAGTACATCCATTACGCCCCAAAGACATGACGAGCCAAATGCCCTATATTGATGTATTGTTATAAAAGCGAAAGGTACATGCTCATGCCAAAATAATTTCGCCATTAAAAGGTTTCCCACCAGTTCGGTTGTGTAAAACAGCCGATGTGTAACGGAATACGTCAACGGAGTGATATCAGCCACATCCGTCTCTTTTTCCTTATAATTCTATGGGATAATGAATTCTAGGAAATGCCTGTGATCGGAAATAGTTATGCTCGAGACTTTGCGCTGGCCATGCCAGTAATTTTCCTTTTGATGCCTGATCCCAAGACTTTGAAAAAAGGAATTGGTCTTGCCTTGGATACATACAAATGGTTATTGTTATATTCTCCTGCCAAACTAATTATTTATCTATTTTATTTTCTCTGATAGTGAAGGACCGTGCTGTAAGCATACACCCATGAGAAGTAGGCCTACTTCGATGTTTTCCCTAAAATGATGAATTGTTTGCTGTAGTCCCCATGATGTATTAACCACCGCATTATGTACAGTTTACGTTTGATATTCCTGGAATTTATATCAATATGCCTAAATCTCCTCCACTATGAAGATGTGTGATGTGTAAGTACCTATAGTACTTTTGGTATACATGCAGATCTCAGCAAGCCTTTAGTATCCAACTTGGTAACGTCGGAATAATATGCTACAAGTACACTTGGCAAGCCCTCCAAACCCTTTGAAACTCTCACCTACACAACCATTGAATTTACACTCTCACCGGAAAAAATAGGGTTCCAACCATCCAAACTAGTTCTACGCGTAAGTAAGTAGGGCAGGTGCAGCAAGAGGGGCTGTCGCGCCATATTCTAACCCTTCAGGGACAGCATTATATATATGCCTCAAGGCTTCATGGTCATTTGTGGTCATGATACACCAATGGGAGTGTAACAGTCCCATGGAGTGTTATGATGTGTTAAAACTTGCTGTATCTTGTATCAAGATGGGCAAAGGGAACAGTATAGTGAAACACTATGCTGCACTTACAAAATCAAAGGGACACTGTAAAGAGTTAATGTTAGTTTACAGCACATTATACTGTAAATTTACAGAACATTTTGCTGTAGTCGGAACAACAGAACTATTTGCTGTATATTTACTGATTTCTGTGCTGTAAATCAGATTTACAGCAATGTTGCTGTAAATTTACAGCACATGATCTGTACATTTCTGCCACATGGTGGCAGCACTATATGATTTTGTGTATTTTGGGGGTAAATAAAGCCCCCCCCCCCCTCCGTGTGTCAAAACATAGTTAAAAATGAATGTGAGAGAGAAACTTCAGCAAGTTATTGTATAAAGTATTTCAACTTGCAGAAATGTGTCAAATAATGCAAATGTCTGCAAAAGTATATAAAAGATTAAATCCACATTAAATCCTTAACTGTCTGAACTGTGCACCCTGTGGGCCTGCTGACCAGTCTTCGACTGTGTTGGTTTTAAAACTATAACAACTATATCGTGCTGGTATCAAATACAGTTTAGCTGGATAATAATCAAAACCATTACATTGTGTTATGTTTGTTATCCATAATGCAACTGAAGTAATGCAGGGAGGTTCTCTCCATGCATAGCAATTGAAATCGATTAAACAGAAGAATATACTGTAGAATTACAGCACATTCTTCTGTTTAATTACAGCAACTGGGTTGCTGTAAATTACAGCAAAATGTGCTGGAACCAAAACTGCCAGCACATTTTGCTGTAAATTTACAGTGGTTACTTCTAACAGTGTATGCTGCATATCAGTTTAGTGATACTAAAGGACATTAAAATAGTAAAAGAGTCCCTAAACAGTGTGACACTCTTTATATCAATTTAAATAACAGAGAATAAAGGGTAGTCTTTTGTAGAGGTGCAGTAAGGTGTTTCACATAAGCTATCTAATATCTTTGATACCTGAAAAAAGTGTTTCACAACAGCTTCATTCATGCTTATTAAATCCCATTTCGATGTGGCCACTATATATTATTCGGAGTGTTAGTTTAAGTTAAAGAGGACCAACTAAGACCTTCGAATGGTTGTGTCCTACGTTCAGTTCAGTTGGAAATTCCTCCCATTCGTACTACGATAATTGTGTCACTAAAACAGACTACATGTAGCTGAATGGACATTCTTCCATGCAAAAAATAACAGAGACAACACCACTATTTCTAAATCTACATCGACAACTTTTACAATTTCAAGTAAATCCCTAGAAACCATGGTCCATATACAGGTATTCATCTAATAATAGCCAGCTGCAGAGATTCCTAAAGAGCCTTCAGGCTTGGATCTACTTTAATGATATCTCAGTAGTGACCCACAATAATGCTGCGGAATCCCTCCGTCCTCCCGGTCTGTAAGTGTGTGTTTTGGTGCTGTCACCATGTGGAGTGGCACCCATTGTAAAGAACAGTTGCCACTTGTTGGTCATCACTCCACAAGGGTGGGCCATGCTGCTATGGTATGCAGCCGGCGCCTCGCCTTACATATGGCCAACTTCCACTGAACAATATCACGGGATAATTACAGTGTGAGCACCCACATAGAAATGAAATTTGCTCTTGTTTTAATGTGAACAATATGTTTCTTCATAATTATTGAAATAGTTTATGCATGATTCTGCCTTTAAATGTCATATTTTTTCCGAACGTGTGTGATGCTTTGACACAGGGGGGGGGCGTTTCTGTGTGGATGTCATTTGTGAGACTTGTAAGCCATTTGTAAGTGCCCAGAACCCGACCAAAATCATTTGAAGAGGTCAGATGTTGAAGTCCACATATCAGTTGCGGAAGCCCAGAAAACAGTTATAGACCACAGAGCAATTCCCATTAAATCTCAGAAACATCCCTTGGGACATTGCAGGTGACCAGTGACACCAGTCCTATGATTTCCTCAAATTCTATGCTGCCTTTTGGGTAGCATCGCTCTTCCAGGAGAGAGCACACGGCGGGGGTCTATATATACATCGGGGTTAGATACGATGACATCCATCCAAATGGAACTAAAGTCAACGAGTGCGTCCACCAATCTGTTACCAAGTCGTACTGGGGCCAACGCCTTCCGTGCCAACTCTCACAGGAGGACACAGTCAACCGTTAGGGATCCTCTAGGTGCAGTCTGTCAGTCTCTGCCATTTTAGGAAGTTCAAGTCAACAAGATAATACTGTACACACTGTACTGTATATTTTTAGTACTATCCTGGTGTGATGATGTAAAATACATGAAAATGAAGATCTATTTTCCTTACATCCGAATGACCTAGTATTCGGTGTATGGGGTCGCAAAGTATGGCTGATTTTCTATTGCTTCACCGGAAATGACTGCCTTTGTTGAGGAAAGTATTAACTTTCTGTGTCATATAGATTCAATCTTAGCCATTGGAAGAAACATAGTTACTGGGCGACATCTTGAGTCGCCAAAATGTAACATCTTTAGGCCTGTGTCCACTAGGATTTTTCTGACTGATTTGACGCCGAAAAGCACGTTCTATCGGCGCCAAAACGTGCTTTTCGGCGCTAAAGCAGTCTGATAAATCCTAGTGGAAAAAGGCCGATTGGCCGATACAGAGATCATCAATATAAAGATTGATTATTCTGCCACAGGCTGCAGCTAATATATACAAAGTTCAATATCTGGAGAAATGCAATGAATACTATACTATAAGTACTTGTGGAAGTTAGACGTGAAGGATTCTAGCATACTTTTAACTTTAAGGCATATTTCTGCGGTGGGCAGTTCACAGAAAGGGTGTCCTAAGCCATCTGTGTGGCAACTATTCCTAAATCCATGCCCTAACTACACAAACCGCACATGTAGACGTCATATAGGTACATCAGACTTTAGGCCTTTGATATCTGGTTCATGCAATGGGACCAGCTATAAATCTCTCGTCTTGTAACAGGGCTGGGGACTGGTATAAGTCATATCTAGGAGTGTCAGGACAATACCAGAGCTGGGTAGGCAGCTGGTGTGAGTTACACTGGCAACTCTCCTCCATGCAGATATAGCCTGTCACCACTGACGTTTGGAGGAATGCCACCATCTTCAGCTTATAGACCTCCGCTGTAGGGAAGGGGGATAGCCTAGCTACTATAGTATCCTATATGCTAACGAGAGTACGACATTCCAAAGTTAGTAATACTATCATATATTTTTCATAAAATTAGCGTGCGACCTTTGCAATAATCATATTTGTAGAAACCCAATCCTCTCCAGGTTGTGGGATGGTGCATAGTCCACTCGGCACTTAATTCTTAACTAATTATTTTCTTTTAATAAAAGAGGCCTTATTAAATTAGGTACTGCCCAAGTTTATAAGTGGTATCTCAAATATATTTGAACGGTTCATATTCTGGTACAGAGTTTCAGGAAAACGATCATAGCCTACTTTAGGCCATTCGAAATACAAAATTAATGATTTGCTAACCCTAAAATGACTTGGAATAATCTTATAAACACTCTTCAAGGTTGTGTTTATGGGAATTGGTTGGATTCATCACCCCGGCATTATAAATAAATTGGAAGGACTCATAAACCACATCAGAGGGAAACGCAAAATCAATCATTCGTAGAGGTCCAGAAATCATTTGTACACCCCCTGAGGCAATGTATAAAAGCTCCCAAAGTGTCACAAGTAAAATTACTGTTTCTTGCCTAAGCTGTCTGTAGGACTGACACATTGTGCTGTTCTCACAGTTAACGTTGTGCTGTCCTTATAGAATATGACATATCGTGCTGTATGCTGATACTGGGAAGGTGTTACCGGTGAGGGTGCTGACTGGTTAGCCAGATTTTTGTCCCAATACGTGTCCCTACCAATCAGAAAAAGCTTTACGTATGGAATTACATACAGGACATGACGTCATAATGCATCAATCTGGTTCTGGGTGTGAGAACAATGGTGTGGCATATACAAGTGTTAATGGTTAGGTTATTAGTACTTGGATCTATGAGAAGGGTTTATCACATTTTTATACATAAGGCATTTCTGTGATATTGACACAACGGCTATAATGGAACGTTCACAAATGACGTCACCAACTAGGGGTGCATCTGACCCGTTCCATACATTTGTAGTGGTCAATTTACCCAAAAGCAGTGATAAGGGATTGGCTGGGCTAACATTGGTGATGTCATCAAATGTGCTATATCTATTAAACCACTGATGAAGTGATCATGGCTGTAGATATACCGCATTGATTCTGCATATGGATGGATATAAGACTATCATGATTGTCTTGATCTCCATTGATAGGGATCCTCGAGGAAGTCAAAATAGCATGGACATCATATTATTTTCTTGGTACTTTCGGGTGTACATTTACAACTACGAATGAATGTCTACGTCGTTACTGGTGGATAATGATTGATTTATCACTATAGAGAGCCACATTGTAGCTCAACATTTGGAATTCTGAACTGAGGGAATGTGAGAAAAACGTAGAGTGTAATGGCAGCAGGCAGCAAGTCACACATGGTGACAGGTCCCATTCATGACTGGGCACATGTTCCTGAATCACACCTCTGCCACTGCTTTAGGCCGGCAGGGACGTACATTCATGTATCTGGACACTGGCTCCTGAATGCTGCCTCTGATACGGTATTACCCATACATAGGTGTACATTTAGGTACCAGGACTGTGAGGGTGGTGACGCCTGTTGGTAGGGGGGATTGCCATCAGACACACGTCTGCAGCAACTCCGCACTACCCCCCCCCCCGCCCCCCCCCCCCCCCCCCCCACACACACCTTCCCCCAGGGTGTGGGGAAAAGGCCTCCTTCCACAACTATAGGTGAGGACCCTGTATAGGTGAGGACTGTGATTGTATAGGTGAGGACCCTGATGGTGACAGCATGTTATGTGCACGTCCGATCCTTTGAGGACCATATTCAGTATCCTACCTTGAAATTTGTTTTATTAATTTGACTAATTTACCATTGCATTATTAACAGTATTTTGCATCTGCGCCATCCGCTGGATCCAACGAGAGAGTAGTACTGGATCTTTTGTAATTGCCCTAGTCACAATGTTTTAGTGATTGGTGATGAGAAATCAATATTGTTGTCTTCTGATGGGGCCTGATATATAACGCAGGATTGGTACAGGTGAACTAACAATAGGGAAAGGTCCCTTACATCAGAGATGGCTACGGCATCCCTGAGCCCCTCAACTCTCACCCAGCGGTATATAAAGGTGAAGGGAAGGGCAGACATTTAGTCTGTAGATATAAAACACCTCACCTTCATGCCGAACCACTCCCTTAGATGTGGGCTAATATAATCTGACACGGCTAAGGACCTGGTGATTGTAAAACAAACTGTCTGTCTATCTCCTCACCCACCAAAGATATAGGTTCTCTGAATCCAGCACATACTGAGTTGTAGGTAAGGGATACGATGTTGGAAAGAACTATGAGACCTCTCGACAACTGTTTTGGTGCGCCTATGCTATTATTAACCCTATATAATAACTACTTCATGTTTCAGATATGTAGTATTCATAAAATGTTCATAAACCTTTCCATGAAATTCGCGCTTCGGGCTTTGCATATTGAATCCTGGGGTTCACTGGGTCTTTGAGGTATACATGTATATAGATAACAACTGCCGCCCTACCGCCCCACTCTGACACCAGAAGTTGGGCAATTTGACTACCCTGTGTATCTGGATAAGCTGTACATGGACTGCCCGACCCCAAACCACCGCAACTGTTTTTTCAGAGCTGACTGTATCTAAGACCAAGATGTGCTTCTATTATAAATCTACGCCCCTCACAACGTATCAAGAAAAACACCCACTTAAATTAAGGTTATGATTTTGAGTGCTCTTGTGATACTGCAGGGGTTATGCAATCAATGGTAGAGTGGTCCAGAGCCACAGTCACCAATCTCACCAAGCTATTTCAACCAGCCTAGGTGTACTTATCCAGTTCATCCTTTATACCGGGCAGACTAATGTGGTGCTGTTCTCCCATCCCCATCCTAGTTGAATATTGAATCAATGTCAAAGTATGGTCAAACTTAATGTCTCCAGAAATGTCCCCTTTCAATACCCAGTGATACCTGCAATAAAAGAGTCAGCTTGGCCCTGTTTTGTTGAGGACCGTCTGTGACTGTAACCATATACACAGAGAAAAGAAGTAGAATCACTGTGACTCCCGACTTGATCACTGAGGTATCTCTCCCCAGGACACTAAAGTGACTCCCTAACAGTCATTAGCAGGACTCTATAATAACTCTATAATGACTCCTAGTCTAAGACTCCCTCATGATTGGGAGTCACTCTAGAGTCATGGGGAGAGTTACCTCAGAAAGTTACAGTGATTCTACTTCTTCTCTCTGTGTACTTTCTGTGTGTTGGCCTAGTCTAACCGTACCAGTGTACCTGTGTGCTACCCCCTAACTGGTTGTGAATGGTGACAGTTTATTATACCTGACAACCTATTATCTCTCTGTCTAGAGGTCCTTGCAAACAGCTTGAGGTATGATAGATATAATAAGTTATAGGTGCTGTACCAAACGGTTATGTCACCTACTGAACTATAGAGAAGGGGTGGTGTGAATATAATACATGCCCTTCGTGAACTCATCTTTGTGTGTTCCCATATTGCCTTCCTGGGGCAAATGAGTTATAAATGTATGGTACTCCTAGATCACTGATATTGGTAGGCGGTCACATATAGAAATAGAAGGCTGAGACACCTTTATGAGGTTTAGATTTTACATCTAGGTACATTAAGGAGTGCAGGAGTAGTAATTATAGATTACTCTGGGGTAGAAGTATAGAGTACCGTTTGGCTATTGTCAAATATCACCGAGGAGTGTTTGAGAGACCAAGACCTTTCACAACGTGTTCTCTAGGTTCGCCTATCAGATAACTACACGTATAAAATAGAATCCTCTTACACCCCCATCATGGCAAAGGGGTGGTTGGTGTAATTACGGGCTGAGAGTGCACTAGTTATGATCCAGGAAGGTCTATATATATATATATATATATAGTTGTATGTGTAAGACGTAGTACTTTATCTATAACCATTAAAGGGCAATATAATGCCTTTGGGATTTATGTATATTTGTCATCATGATATCCCAGCACCGCTGACTACCGGGGACTGCATAAGTGCATCATGCCGACCCATCAGGATGTCGCAAACCTATATGATCACCACGATGTATAAAAGCAGCCCTGGTGAGATACAGTGCTATATTCGTGCATCATGAGAACTACGATTGGAAAGGGCATTAAATTGTAGCACTATGTTATTCTTAAAGGGTTAGAGTCTGGTGGCAAGCCCAGTTGATAATGTATGTACAGTATCTGTGTTAATCTTGCTCAGTCCGCAGGGTGCTGGGCCTCCACCATATATCACACAGCAGCTACAACACCCTTTTTCTGGGAAAACTATCAGAAAAACATAAATCTGAGCTCCTTTGAATCCACATTATTATGTATACCTACAAAAGATAATAGGTGGGCGTTGTAAAGCCTTTTACACTGTAAAGTCGGCCTCATACATTTGAGGAAATGGATATGTTAATACAGTATATTACATACCACAGTGCTATGCATCAAATAGTTTTCATAAATTATTAGTAACTCAGTAACCTTGAAATGATAGGATGCAATTTTAAAATGCCAAAGGTTGCATATAGGGCTACTCTGTTTAGCGGTATATGAGATACAGTAATCCTGGAACAAATGAATGTATTTCAATAATTATATGGCGGGATCAAATAAACGCCAGTCTCGTATAATTCAATATCATAATTGATTAGGGCCTGGACAATTTATAAACTAGATATACTGCCAAATACAATAGAGTTCTCTTTTATTCTCATGGAAATATGGCGCAACATCCAAAAAATATACCAAACTCCTGTTCCATTACGAGATTGCTCATTCTGCATACATCAGTTTTAGGCAAATTGAACTCCATACGGTTATCCCCGTGGCTGGCACTATATGATATGGAAGAAGTCATGTTCCGGAGAAACTAACATGGGAGTCCATGGGCATACCGTAGAGGAAGTCTTAAACAGAGGTTAATTGACCGAAAGATCTAAGTATTTGAAGTTTCAAACTAGGCTAAAAAATGACCTGATCAAACATCATTCAAGCTCTAATTGATGACTTTTATATTGAGGAAATCTGGAGAGGAGATCCAGTTGCATTACCCTTGGGCCACAGATGTAGTTTATGACTAACGCAGTCATAAAAGTGTCAGTAAGGCCTTGGATATAGGATTAATTCTGAAGTAGGAAAGGGTTGTGTTTCAACATCCCTTGGTTAAAGTATAGCTTATGGTTTAAAAAGGTATGATCACTTACAAGTCCTAAGGGGTCCCACCTTAAAAAGGAAACTCATATGACTATATACTTGTGCCGACAACCTACTAGTTGCTTTGTAAGAAGGGATGGACAAAGATATTTAAACATATGAGCGTCAAATGCAGCTTATCATTTATGACCAACGGGCTAAAGCAAGAATATCATCACCCGGGATTCGCACACAGTGGGAGATGGGAGGTGCATATCCTAGATGAAATCCTGGTAACAGGTTTCATAACATGTAATTAGATGATATCGCATCTGTAACAAGATATTATAGTTCATAGATACATGGCATCATGTCTCTGTAAGTGTAACCAATATTCATTTGGTAGCTCACAGATGTATTATATCATGCCAGTGTCACGGTTATTCACATATAGATGCGCAATATCACGGTTTTGTAACCTATATCTACATACTCAGCTCACAGATGCAACATATCATGTCTCTGTAACCAGTATTGGCATGTAGCTCACGGATGCACAGCATCGGGTCTCTGTCCCAGTGGGCAAACTTCAGTTGATTCAATGTTGATTCAATGTGTGTAGCGACATGATATCAACAGTTGATACAGGGTTGTCATTTTGTTGATATTGATGAGGTCATCAATGTTGATCATTCATCAGTGATTCAACATTAGTATGGCCATTGTGAATCAACAACAAATAAACATAATAAAATGATTTACATTGATTTGATATTGACTGCTGATGCATAGTTTGAGATTCAGTATATTAGATACAGTATTCTTATGTAGACTCATTCCTTTGATTTATATATTTTGATTACAACATCCCCCCCCCATTCCCCCAAGATTAAATGCCAATTCTAGCACCATCCAGGGTAGGGGTACATGATAGACCTCTGATGATCACACTAAGAGGCGTTCACATCCATTTCAAACTGACCTGGTCATGACTGAGGCTTTATCTATTATTCTTAGCAACATAAAGGGTGTCTTACTAAAACCATGCATGTATTCTTGTCATTTAATTCCAAATGCCAACCAAATGCACACACCATAGTTGCCAATGACATTAATGACATTTTGATCAATTGTATACATTGATGAGAAAATAAGAGCTTACAATTAGGGAAAAGTGGTGATGTAGCATGGAGATAGAAATGCTAAGGAGTAGGTTGTGGAGGCACCTAGTGGGAAAGGTGGGACACCCCATGGTTGATTCAAGGTTGATATCCAAACATTGCGTCAATGTTGAAACAGGTGTTGGTTGACAACTTTGAAATTGCAACATTGCATCAATGTTGAAAACAGGTTGATCTACCCTGTAACCCTATATCAACCAGTTGTCAATCTTGAATCAAAGTTTTGTGCCCACTGGGGTGTGTATAGTTTTAAAACCGTCTCTGCCGAAAGGCAGGTCGGCAGGTAACTGGACCCATACGGATCGTGCCCGTGTGTCTCTATAACTGGTATTTACATATGGATCAAAGACGTATGGCATCATGTCAATGTCACATGGATTTTTCACCATAATCTGCGCAGACAGCCAATGTTGGGATTCTGTGCTGCAGAATTTACAAATAGTGCAGGATTAGAGCTGAACGGGACAGGCATATCAGTGAAGATGCAAGCACCTTTTCCATTTCTAAGTATCTATATTAACCCATTGTTTGAATAGAAGAGCAACGTAATAAAGAATGATGGTTCGTATTCATCAATCTTTTAAAAGTGCCACTGTCCAACTAATCTAGATCTATATGATATAATTTTTTGAATCTCGTAGACATTTGTAAACCGTATACTGTAGATGACATTCTACACAAATGGGTGAATAGTACCCAACAGCTGACAGATACATGACATCATGTCTCCCTAACCAGTATTGGCATATAGCTGACAAATGCACGACATCATGTTTCCGTAACTTGTATTGACATATAGCTGACAGATGCATGGCATCATTCATGTCTTTGTAATCAGTATTGCCATAATCATAGCTGTCAAACGGATGCAAGGCATCATGTCTCTGTAACCGGTATTGACATAATTATAGCTCACAGATGGACATCATCATGTCTCTGTAACCGGTATTGACATAATTATAGCTCCCAGATGGACATTATCATGTCTCTGTAACCGGTATTGATATATAGCTCACAGATGGACAGCATCATGTCTCTGTAACCGGTATTGACATAATTATAGCTCCCAGATGGACATTATCATGTCTCTGTAACCGGTATTGACATAATTATAGCTCCCAGATGGACATCATCATGTCTCTGTAACCAGTACTGATATATAGCTCACAGATGGACAGCATCATGGCTCTGTAACCGGTATTAATATATAGCTCACAGATGGACAGCATCATGGCTCTGTAACCTGTATTGACAGACAAGAGTTCAGAGATGCACAGCATCATGTCAGTGTCACCTGTATTTACATATAGCTCACAGATGCATGGCATCATGTCTTTGTAACCAGTATTTACATATAGCATTTCTGCATGACCCTGGTGTATTCTGTCGGGGACATGGAGGGACATGGTACACCTCCAGTCAAACACACAGAGAGGATCTCTACCTGCTCAGGTTACACCACCCACACAGAAGTCACTTAACATCCCTCCTGCCTCCCCACCACTCCTCCATGACTTCTACACTTAAGGGGCTAAAGCTCTATGTAAAGAACCAAAATAAACCAACACTCTGGCATTCCAGGCACAAATCCTGCCTTTTCCTACTTGAGGTTCTACTGAACTCAAGTTTTTTTCTATCAACTTAAGATTCCCTTTATGTTCAGGATATGTATACCAGACATTTTTAACCTATTTTTTCATTGCCTTCCCATTCTTTTTCCATTGGCCTTTGACCTTCAGTCTATATTAGCATCCGGTAGTCACCAAAAGAAGCCAAACAGTTAAATATGGCACGTTGACATAGTGCTGAGGCGCATGTAACGTCAGCTAGCCACTAAGACCATGTCAAATAGCGAGAAGCTACAAGGCGAACTTGGACCAGGGCCCTGTTGCACTCACAGAGGAGACAAACATGGACCGGGGCCCTGTTGCACTAGGAGAGAAGGCCAACCTGTACCAGGACCTAGTTGCACTATGAGAGGAGGCCAACCTGGACCAGGGCCCTGTTGCACTGAAAAAGGAGGCAAATATGGACCAGGGCCGATGCAATAGGGGAGGTGACCCGCAGAGATGTAGACATTTAATTAAGGATGATAGTGTGATAACCACTTCTAACCATTATTAATGTGAATATCTAGAACATCAGTCGCTAAGCTTTTGATGTTACATTGCCTTAAATCTTAATAGTTCAAACAGTTGTCGGATGTGTGCCCGAGACACCTTTTTGTACTCACACTAACCCCATCATGGAGCTGGCAGAAGGGCAGACATCCAGCCCTGTTTACATGAATTACATGAACGGCATGTTAATATTGTGGTTTATCTCATACCCAATGTTGGCCAGGAGTTCCGTCGGAGAGCTCAGCCAAAACACAGTTCTCATAAATTGTGTGACCGCCAGACGGCTTGACCCTCTCATATAGGCTATAATCCAGACTATAATGCAATGGGCTTTGTTCAGAAAAGCCTGACCGCATCCCCTAAGCCGACAGTATGGTTAGAAATGGCATTAGATCCATTATATAAAGAACCTACTAGAAGCGTCATATCTTTCATAGTATGGTAATCTGTGTTCTTATAATCGTATCACCCTATCACAAGCTGTACATACACTTCTGTACTGAAGACGATGGCCCTAGATCCCTAAATTCGATATGGCGACATGGCCGTTTCTTAAATCCGATATGGCGACATGGCCATTTCTTAAAATCGACATGGGACATGGCCATACTAGTGACATGGGACATGGGGCATGTCTTACGTCCGACATACGGCATTGGCCTTAGTGACATGAATGAGAATAGCCTCATAGTTTGCAACATATATTATAATGCTCTCAAAACTCGCCAAAATGCAGAATTTTATTCTGAAGAATTTCAAAAATTCTCCATATGGGCATGACCAGGGCTGCCAACTAGCCTAGTACGATTTTCTCATAAATCTGATTATTTAATAGTCTTAATAGTCAGTTAGTTAGTGACACTAGCGACATGGGGGTTTCTCTAGTGACATGGGACATAGGGCATTTCTTAAATCCGACATGAGGACCCCCCCCCCCCCCATCAAGGGCCCCAAGACGCGACCATGACCTTGGTACTAGTCAATATGGAATTGACCGTACTCATGTACAGTCAATGATAGATCCTACAGAGGGTTTGTCTTATAAACCACTGGTATACTACTGGTAGACATTTTTACGTCCCCCCCTGTAACTAATAAATGAACACTCCCTTAAACCATAAGCTGAGGCTCCACTAGCCGATTTTCTGGTCATTTCTAATGAAAGGAAATATGCTAGATCATGGTCATTTAACCCTAATGTACACAGTTGTTTGTGGGGGTTATATGAAATCAGCAAGCTGACAGATTACACAGAAACTGTTTGATATACATTAGGAACCAGTATACTCTCACCTAGCACCAACCCCGGCACCAACCCCAGCCTCCATCATTTACTTCTCTTTTACGCACCAAGGCTTCAATGGGACGGACGGGATGCATTTATATATAAATCATATGAACCACTTAGAAAATGATCTACACTCTAAAAACAGTGTGTTACATTTACACACTTTTCAACACACTTTTCTGAAGCCACTTTTAACACACTTTTTTTGTAACACACTACACACTTTTGGCAAAAGTGTGTTGAATCTAAAAAGTGTGTTGGTGTACAAAGCCATGGTATTGAGGAGGTGGGGGTTGAAATAGCTGTTCTACACCTCACAGAGTATGTCAGGTGCTGTGGCTGAGTGGTCATGGGGCTGGCACATGAGTCCTATCCATGCAGGTTCAAATCCCTTGACAATTATTGTTTTTTCAATATTAAGTATGATTACTTTCTATATGGGTTAAGAGTTAAATTAGTATAGTTTTATTTAATTTCTTGTCAGGGCTATTCATGTTCATACTGTGCATATACTGTGCGTATCACTTTTTAAAGGGTTCTTATATCTAGGAAAAGTGTTTATTGAACCACTCATAATATATAGAAAAGAGGGATTAGAAGTATTATATCAAAACTGAGTTTGTATTGACAGTGAGCAAATCAGTAGTCCCCCAGCCTGTGATGGTATACAGACAGGGTGTGAGAGACTGACCTGCCCCCATGGCCATCCCATGGTGCACACTAGTTAACCCCCACTGAGCTGCATGCTGTACTCCCCCCACCTTACCCATGTCACCGCCGCCATCTTTTCCCAGTAGAGGCATCTTCTTATAGTGTGTTTTTTATGCAGCTTATTATGTGTGTATATATGTGTCCAGAGGTTGCTGCATGGCTGGGGGAGGGTTAGGGACGTCATGACCGGGCGTCATGAGCCGTAGGGGGCAAGCGTTAAGTACATTTATCATGTCACACCAAACGTTAAAAAAGCCGTTTAGCGTTAACACATAATATATGGCTTATTCTAAGGAACGGGTGTTAGGAATTGGTATGAATATGACATAGCGTGATAAACTGCTCTTTGTCTCTCAGCCCTATCTTTAGAGTACCAAGGGAATGTTCACTAATGTCGTCACGATCCATAACGGGGGAAGGGGGGGGGGGGGGGGTCCTTGGGGTATTTTTAGACGAATCGTTGTATCATTTGTGAACGTTACGTTATCTCAAATTTCCCAAGGGAAATGCCGACTCATAAGCACGTTCAGGAAACTGCTATCCGCTGATTGTCAAATGATAATTCAGAAGGGCTTTTATGTCCCATTATCGTACTGATCCCTAGATGTGAGTGCACTAAGATAAATGTATACATGGAGGTATGTATGGGAGAGGGCATTATTTGACAACATGGTGGTACTTTCAGTTGAGCAAGCGGGGGTCCGAATTGCTATAACACTCAGGCCACTTCCTCGAAAGTGCATGGCAACATGAATTTGGTTAATGCCCCGCCCTACTACGTGTAACGCGAGTTTGTCAGGACATACTCACATGGGAGCATGGACAAAAAAATCTTTCTAATCTTAAAATCCCGAAGTTGATAACATTTAAGATTATAACATGTATTTAAGATTATCGCTGCTCACCATTGCCTTAAATACTGGTAAGATGCCGCCACTATACTAGCACTAGTAATATTGTTGTATACATCGGGGGGTTCTGCCCCCAAAACGCTGTTTCTTTCTTTTTCTTTTTTCCCCTTTTCATCGTTTTTAAAATGCTACGTGGGCTATGTGGAAGGAGGCCCTCCCCAAGACGGTGGTGCCCTCTGGTGTTAAGATAATCATTGTTAAGAGTATCGATTTTAAGATTATTGATTTTAAGATTACCGCTTTTAAGATTATATATCAAGATTGGAGAAATCTTCTTGTCGACGCTCCCACGTGAGTGTATCCACTTGTGCGTAAGCGATGACCCTTTTGCTTTAGATGGGTGACATCGAACCAGAAGAAAAACCATTATTGAGAAGTGTGCAAATGTTTTGACCGTTTTTCTAACCCCATGCACTCCCTTTCATTTCCTGTTGTTGAATAATGACCACTTCCTAGACCCTAACTCTAAAAGGCCCACATATATATATGTAGACAAAAACCACAGGAACCTAGAGCTATGTAAAGTTATGGAGGTAGAGACTTAACTTGACAAAGGCGCCTCCCACGCAGCGACATCCTGAACAAATAGACACTGTGATAATTGGACCTAATGATGGCTCCTCATGCCCAAAGGTAGGAGAGGTGCTGGGGTGGGGACGTAGACACATAGATAGCTCGGGGTAGTATTGTTGCAGTTGTATGATAGTTGTAGTTCAACAAGTGTTGTATTTGGGAAATAGGAGGGGGCGGGATTGTGTGAATTGATCATGGGAAAGTTTAAAAAAAGAGTCATGGTATGCTGACAATAAAGTCTCCAATGGTGCCTCATGAATCGCAGCACTGTCAAGTAATGCTGCTTTCATGCATGACACCGATGAAATAGCACAGTGCAGTATAGGCTGCCCTTAAGGTACCAGCTACGACATCAAATCCATTAACCCTGGCTGCAAGTGGTAGAAACTGTTTATAAAGGCATATTTATCAGCAGAAAGATTTCTTTTTCCGTGTCCGTCATTCCAAGTGACCAGCAGTAAGAATAAGGGTCCACCTTCAGTCTCTAGTACGAGAACAAGTAGATCCATTATATCAACTCCACTCTACATGATAATCTATGTTGCCCGCGGGTTGCCCCAGTCATTTTATTTATTCTCAAAACATGTACGGGAGAGGTGCTCTAGAGTACTGCCTTGGGCCCTGGTGTGGTTTTTGTCATCTTGGTTTTATAGATCATGGTTAGATAGAATATACGGAGAGAGACGTCATTGACTCATGACAAAACGTCTATATGTTTTACGTTGTTACACGTCCGCCGGGATAAGAGGTGTTGAAGAGTCTACACTCTATAGTGGCAAGAAGGGCTGACTTCCATGGAAAGCTTTGATGGCATTTTTGTGCTGTTCACTGGTCTAGATCCGAGCCAAAAGCTTGATACGTGGATATAACAAGAGATTCAGCAAACCGACCTACGGCATCATAATGGGGTACCATAATCTATTATCATTATTAACTTCAGCATATTCTGTATGTACTACAACCTGTAATTTGATGATGGAAAACGTTTCAAACCATACCGTGATTATATGAAGTTTCAGTTTCATTCCCGTTCTATTTTCTAATTAACTGGAAAATGGTGACGGGCGATAATGAGTTTCAACCCTCTTCCCAGGGCTCATAATGGTGGGTTTTTTTCAGATATACCCTATCATGTAAATAATAATATTGCCCAATATATATATATGCGATCTATTATGTCAGGATAAATTGCTAACTTGTCCCACATATAAGTATACACGCTTTATTTCATACGGTTGCACACGTGTTACAAACACAGTTGCTGCAGTCGCAATCATATCGTACATTGGAGTCTGATGACAGTGGCCTGATTTGCAACATTAGGCAAAACAAATACGTGTGCTTCAGGCAGCCCAACCTATAGCTTCACAAAAGGCAATTTTCCCATGTTTTTGGGTTATATTGTTTTACCTTCATATTTTTCATTGTAAATATTTGATCGGCAAGAACAAACTCCCACTTATCTTAGTAGCTTTTTTTAACGACAATATCCAACGATTCCTTGATATTTCTACTGGCAGTTACTAGTAGTTAACCTGATGACCTGGGAGTCAATGTGTCTATTCACGACTCATTCCTTGTACTTTTAGCATTAAAAAGTCCGACCTACGGTACATACCAGTATTCTTTGGGCCACGTTTCATGAAACACACATTCTCTGGCCTTAGTATCCACACGAAATAAATACTATATCTATAAAATGCTATCCATAACAAAGCTCAGATTCCCGATGTAATCGTTTACTATAGTGATATCAGGTCTGATTAATGTTACTTTTTCCTGAGTACTATTTACGTAATGGAATATGCGGTGACATGAAAAGGCAAGCATGATATATACTACTTTGCTTTGTACTTGTTAAAAAAGTCATGTTAACTTAGTTTCCAACAATATATCAGTCAGCAAACCAGCCAGGTACATTACAGTGTTCAGATTGTATCGCAGTTAGTACAAGATACATGACCACGTATCCAGATTCAGGTTCTACGTATTTCTTTTTCCCTCTTCTTCCTTACAGAGTTTTACCATTTTTTCGGCGACCTCCAGTGGCAGGTCTACAGCGTTTCTACACTGTCTCTGTCAGGTTTTATGGACATTTTGAAATACCCCTGATGCCCAGTCCCCCCCTTTGTGGTTGTTTCATAAAGACAATGTTGTCCCTAGACTACCCCCCTTGAGCCCTGTTTAACTTAGTTAGTTTGAAGTGTTTATTTTACATGATAGCCATTCTGCCAGGAGCCATTTTACTGCTTTGTTTATACCCCCCTCCCCCACCGTGTTCTCCTATACAAAACATTCAAGGACATTTTCATGGTAGTAACACCGTACAATTAAATGAAATTTGACGTGGACAGATCGGATTACCTTTAAGATACAATGTCAGGCTCTATCACTATAAGAACTAACCGATCATTAAAAAAATAAGAAAAAAAAGGGTCACCACACAGTCCATTCCTTAACCAATTTGGTAAATCTTGATACTTGTGTCACGAGGGAAATGTAGGCAAAAAGACATGAAATAATGTGGCGGGGCATGGGGCCCTGGTGCTCAACCATCAACTCATCCTAGTGGCTAGGTATGTTGGGAAATATGGAACCCCTAGAACAAACTGGCATCAACTCACCACTAATATACATCAATAGAGATTTCATTCTGACGTCAGGCCAATAGGCAGTCACGCCACTATAGAGTACATACACATGTCAATATAGACTGTGTGCGAGTCGAAGGGACCTTACCACCGAATACTATACCACCCTGGAGGTGGCCGAGCTCAAGGCCACTCACTGGAGGAATGTAGGCAGCCATGAGGGCCACAGCGGGGAGAGGGCAGGGCCTCCCATTGTCAGTAGCTGTATGATAGACCTGTGGTTGGCTGCTGACTGGGTTAAAGGGAAGATCCTGCGTATTTAAGGCACCGCCACATACCTCCACATCTCGGCCTAATCCATGGGGAAGGCAAGGGGAACGTTCACAAATTACACCTAGAGCCGAGTGATTAGGCTCTTTGGGACCATCTATAAGTATGTCACGCAAATTTCGGGCATTTCCAACACCCCCTCCCCCTACTCTGTGACGCACTTTATTAATGATCCCTTTGCTTTTTGTGAGAAGGGTGAAGGTTGGGGTCTTGAAAAAGGTCCCAAACTATCTACCCTATCTTCTCCTGTTATGGTACAGGTATATTATCCGATTCAGGGAATACAGATGTGGTATAATAGGATGCTTTCATTATTCTGACCCTGCTTGATCTAGGCAGCCAGTCATCTCATTGCAGTATTCTATGGGTAGCTACATGTACCAGCACTGCCAGAGAGAGACGAATAGACAGAACAAAGATGTCGGATCTTTGTTGTGTTTATATAATAAAGAAAACATGGTGGTGCATATTGCCCCACACGTCTAGTGTGAGGGAGTTAGCCAATACAGAGTGCCTGCATGGTGGGTTGGTGTGTGTCAGAGGTGTGACAGTCCTGACTACAGTCCCATACTAATCAACAGCAACTCTAACAATCCATTACACCTCCGACCCAGCCTCCACCCTTCACGACCACGCCTGCTGCTGTGTTCACATTGCTGCTACTCCCTGGTCTGTACCCAGTAACAATACCCTGTCATTCATGCGATAAATGAAACACTGCAGTACTGGCAAATGTATAAGATATTGCATTTCTATGGAAACAGTGTCCACACGCAAAATATTAAAGAATCACTTGCCTTGAACTATTCTAAAATGGGTTCATGACTAATTTCATGTTTATCTGTAGTGAGGCTCCGAATGTCATCAGTAGACTTATAATTATCAGGAAAGCTTATATGAAGGAGTCCTCTGCATTAGCCTGAAGGCGGCCGTCCATTGGCCGAATAATGGGTTTTCTCGGCCGCTTTTCGGCCGCTTTTCATCTAATTGTTTCATTTGGGTGAACGATACAATTATTATTAAGAATACAATGGACTTAGCATAGATATGCGTGTTGCATTCCTACTAATAATTGTATTATTTACCGAAATAAAACAAAACATCGGCCAACAGAACCTAATCCATGGCTAGTGAACGACCCCCTTATCACTGGAGCATGTAAACGCAGCCACATCGGCCCCCGCCCTATAATGTGACTGACTTGATAGATGGGAGACCTAGAAGAGACGAGTCGTCACAAAAATACATCTCACCACCTTCACTCAGACTCATTCTTTAACTCCAGTGTAGAACACTGCTCTTACTACCCACGTGAGCTGCTCAGAGAAACTCGGCCAGAAACTCAAGTCAGTTGTACCTTATCATAATGCCTAACAACCAGATAACCTTAATAGCACCAAAGTGTGCTGGACAATGGGTTCTTACTAAACGAATAAAGATTGGTTTAATGACTTCTTTAAATAGGTATTACGATTTCAGTCGAATACAGACACCTTTTTTGTCTTGTCCTTTCGTTACTCTCTTTATTTTACCTGTTTTCTTTTTTCTACTATGAGGTTTCTAGCTTTTTAGGACAGCCGTAACGTATGGACTCCTTTCCTTTTCCTGTCACTGCCGGGGATCTAGGCATTAGGTCAGGGCCAGGCTGTTAATTCCTTCGAAGAGGGTCCGAACGGTGAATTATATCAACATAAGTTATTGCTGTATCGGACCACCCAGTCTTGACATACCAGAACGTTTGGGATTCGAGGAAAGAACACCTGAACTTTTTACTGATGACTGTGTCTATTATTCTCCACTTTTGAGCCATTTTGAAATAGACTTCAGGTTACAACTTTCAATGTTCAGCATGTCCTTTCACCACAAACTGTCACACTGATTTGGTCATTGGCGATAAATCAATAGGGGAAAACGACCTTGGGTTATTCTAACCTAAACTGGGTGGATTTTCCTCCAAACAATATCTCAAGCAAAACTCATGCCATTCTCGTATCAAAACTCGTTTCTTGAACGTTTTTTAAACGCCATTTCTTGTAGTCAGACTTGTGAAAAACGCATCTTCATTGCACTTGAGTAATGTTTGAGGGTGTATTCACAAAAATTACTTTCGAAAAACCTCGGACAAAGGGCATAAGACTGTGATTATTGGCATATTTCGGATCTGGGGCCTAGACTATTGAATGTGTAATACAATGCGCCCAACCCTTTCCATGGTGGGTCCCTATACTTTGTTCAAACTATAGCTCCCTTAGCCTCCGCCATGGCTTTTTCATAGACATAGTGGCCTTTCTACTATATTCTCGACAAAGTAGTCTTTCTCAGCTCTGTCAGACTATGGTATGAATATGGCGTTAGAATGGACAAAAGATAAGCATAATGGACAGAATCCAATGCAACGTTAACCATAATTATGCCCCTTTTCAAAGAAGATAATAGTACTCCCTAGACATTTTGTACCAGTGTACGCGTCCCTAGATACTGACCACAGGAGCATGTAAAGGAAATACAGATCGTTGAGACTTCTCGCTGAGAACAATACTGCTATTCCTATCTATAGCAGCATGTATGACACTGCGTAATTCTAGACAGTTTCCCCTGCTTGTCTTCAGCAGAACAAACAGTGTGGATAATCCTAGTTGTACATGGTAGCAAACAGGCCTAAAAAGGGACACTATGCTCATACCCCTGTGGACACGGGATGGCCATGAAAGGTGCCCCTGATCCCTCTACCCTACTGGTATTTAACCATGGGGGTTTACACCGTGACCTTGTCATATTCCACAACAAATATTCCCTCGCCTATTGCCTTACGTTTGGTATTTGCAAACGACCTTCTAAGGTTATGAGAAGATTATAATACCCTGGTGGTGGAGGTGAAAGAGGCTGGGGAGGCAGTGGGCATGTTCTTAGAGCTGTGTAAAGCTTGCAGCATGTAGAGTCTGACAAAGGGACGTAGGGAGACGAGGCCTGCTGTGTTAAAGCCCTTTAAGGTTGCCACAAAGCTTCACTTGTCGTTATATGATCCAAAACTGACAATACACAAATGTACAACATACAGTGCATTACTGGTGCATCGTTTGGTGTATCAAACCCCAGGATCCTGATCGCCAACCTTTGGAATCGTAGTATTGGGGGTTACTCACCACGGCTGCAGGTATTATGACTAAAGGACATGGTGTATTAAAGTATCATGCTGCCTTTAAAGTATTACGGCCTCCCCAAGGACAGCTGCTTCAACATGAGCAGAGCTCTTCCTCTACCTCCAGTGGGGATGACATGGGTTGGCATACCATTTTAATGAACTACACTGTAAATAGTGAGCCGAAAAGTACGTTCTTCTATACTGCAGACCAACAATATAGTTCTACTGCTGCCCACGTACACTAATACCGTGGTATAGACTGTAAAACTACAGTATGTTCTACTGTTCAGCTACATTAACTCCTCTTTGCGTTCACTCTACATTTTGGAACTCGTATTGCGTATTAAATCTGCAGTAACACATCATACTTCTAACCTTGTGTGACCAAAACTCGTTTAATTCTTTAATACTCTTCTGTGTCCCCCTCTCTCCCCCTCTTTCGTTATCTCTAATCCCCCCCCCCCCACCATTAATACTCACCACCTCTACACCCTCATGAAGTACCTCACCTTATTTCATGGTAGGATGGGCCATCCCAGCTAACAGAAATACGTTATTTTACGTCAAAATAACGTTTATAACGTTTTGCCGTGAGAAGGAGCCATAGAGAAACGTTATATATAACGTTGTGTAATGTTTTTTGTTCACTGGGATAGCTATGTTAAATCTATGGGAGACGTATTCCGAATTATTGTCTATTTTCCATCAAAATGTCTTTGAAGTAAATACAGGGTTTCAATTAAAAGTAACGTTGACGATGGTTTCTGCACAAGTGGTGCTTGGGCTGAATTTCACGAGGCCGTAGGCCGAGTGTAGTACGACCCAGGGCACCGATGGTGCAACTCTGTCCATCTGGTATATGTACCATGTACCACCTACTCCAGTACTTGTGGAGTGGCAGTTGGCGCGTGCTGGTCCCTTATAAAGAGGCATTACCAGGAGTTGGCATAGGTTCACCCTACCCCGCTCTCCTGTGCTGCACAGTTGGCTAGCTACCCTATATATATAACATCGGGTCACCGGGTTATATTGACTGTCACACATACTCCACGAGAACCTTCTGCACCCTCCCACATGCTACATATACAAATTGGAGGTGCTTTGCATCAGGTAAAATCGACCCATCAGCTTTAAGAAGTAAAATCAGATACAGTGTGTGATGGGGTTCCTGGCATTCCCCTGTGGTCAGACACGAGTACTGAAAAGTACCTGTAGCAGTGAAGGGAGCAGAAGATTGATCAGGGAGAAAGTTTTCAGTATTTATGACAAAAATAGTAATCATAATATTTAAAACAAATTAATTTAGGATCACTCATGATTTGATTATACCCTCACTAAATCAAGAGCAATAATCACAACTAGCTATAGAAACGTTTATCTGTATGCTAATAATCCCACATCAGCCATTGCAGCCCTCGCCAGCACATGACATTGTATTTGTAGTAGTTATACCATAGTAAAGCCCAGGGCAAAATGCTCATTGAGGAACATTCAGAAGAGGATATGTGTGAGCATGGAAAGAGGCCATTGCCCATGTGTTGGCCTGTAGGGTGCCAGCCAGTGGTCTCTCTGGCACAGTCTGGTCTTGGCACAGGAGCAGCAGGATCATATGTGTGCCCCAAACAGCGCATTGAATATGCTACTCTCCTCTATGTATATATATACAACATTTGTGTATGTTTGCATTTCCTATTGTGATAGTGGTTATTTATTAGTATATGGAGTGGAAACATGCTACCTGTGTATGAACGCAGTATCTGTGTGATTGTATTATCAAAATTAATAATACTACATTCTACAAGTGCATTGGTCCACATTGGATATGGTTCTAGGCACTTTCCCGCACACTTTCCTATTTCTCCCTTTGATATAAGTATAGTGAGAACAATGTAAAATGTTCCAAACTTTGTCCAACTTTTCAATCTATACTCAGTCCCAACCAAGTGTCCATATCTGGCAGTGCCTCTATGATATTATTGTCTTTTAGCACCATATCCCAGTGGGCACAAAACATTGAATCAACATTGATAAATAGTTGTCAATGTTGATCAAATGTTGATTCAATGTTGATTCAACGCTGAACTGAATTTTGTGCCCACTGGGATGCACATGATAATATTTATCCCTCCATGCTGCATCGATATACATGTTTTAGAATTATGACATGAACAAATTATATCATAGCAAGAGGCCAAAACGTCCACGTCGTAATGGAGCATCTTACACAGGGTGCACATTCGTATTGGAACACCATGCCCACAGTGCACATTCGTATTAGAACCTGGTGTGCATGTGCTTGTGCCAACGTTTAGGCAATTGAACTCCATAGACAAGTCATTGTCTGATAACAATACACGGTTGGTGATTGTTCATAAGCCAAAATGTTTTATCTTGAAGGACTAGCCGTGTTTTGATATACATTTCTAAGAAGAAACACTTGTATAGCCAGATAGACCCCAAGAATAGATTTGACTTTCAATTTCCAATTCAAAAGTCAGGTTGTATCTCATTGTATGCATATTAAATTGTATCACCAACAGGTGGATATTATAAAGACACTACAATGTTGGACATGGCAGCTAATGCTATCAGGGTAGTTTTATAAGTTGTTATCGAAAAGTGCCTTGCAGCGATGTATTAAATGTAATATCTCACGTTATGATTGTGATCAAATCTATGGGGTGAAACATGAGGAAACCCAATGCCAAATAGTACTTTTAGATGGACTATAGGCATTGGAAGTGATATACCCATTTCATTATGCATGCCCCCAGTGGTGTACACATACATCAAAGGTGTCAGGTAGATGACACTGCATACCTGCAGCACCTGGATGTGGCCATGGTAACTGGGATCTACAGCCTTACAGCCCTGGTACAGGGCTACAGGGCCCAGGAGGAGGCCTGGGGTACCTGGAGAGGCGCTGTAATGGAGTACTTAACTGTCTTATCAGGTTGGAGCCTAGGCCATGAGCTCTGTACATCCCTATGATGCTAAGTATGCCCTCCTGTGTAGAACAGCCATGCATTATCTGTGTATCTTCACACTGGTCTATGATTATGTAGGTAGCTAGTAATCCCCGTGCATACCCTATATGCACTCTCCACATGGGTGTTACTACTTTCGTATTGTACACTCATATTTTCAATAATTGAGCTTCATAATATATTAATTCATTTCATCATTTCATAGCAGAAAGAAGGATCATTGATGTATTGTGCTCCTCATTAGACTCACATAGTTGTCATTGTTGTGTATATAGACAGTCACATGTATCCATCATTATCGTCATACCCACCCTGCACTATTCTTTGGTATTATTACAATATATAAGGCTGGAGATACGCACTACTATAGCCTACTATTTTCGTTTTATTGGGTCCTAAACGGACACCGTTTATTAAAAAGTATTACAGAACAAATCATGTAATGTTTTCATTTGTAACTTGAAGCAAAAAGGGATATGCTTATTCAATGTTTTAACATGGAGTTGACTGATTTGGGTGCAGCAAATTGTTGCTAGCAAATTGTCTATAATACATACTAACTTGTAGCGTAGTGTTCATGGTTTCGTCATAAAATGAATTCGACTTCTAAGATAGCCCGGTTTGGCATCAGTGAATGTACTGTGCTTTAACGTTTATCAGCAGCTTGTGATGTTGCCTCATCAGGCGTGAGAGATGTGACTAGATTCTTGCAAGATATTATAACAAGCAGCTAGCCTAGATTGGTATATATACGTTTCTGGTGGAACATCGTTACGCTATGAGGGCGATACCTAGATACAAAGGGCCTCGGGCTAGAGAAGAACAGAGGGCAGGGACAATGAGACAGCACAGTGCTGTATATACAGTTAGTCTATCCTCCAGCTATGGCAGGCCTTTTTCTACATCATTAGGCACTGAGACTTTGTTGTGAGCGGCATTTTCACCTAGGGTGTTACTAATAGCTGGTGGTTTTATAGCGCTCATTCCTATGGGGTGGAGATTCTGGTGTACATGCTATGTCTATAGGCTACTGCCTATAGCTGCCACTCATTGTACCATAGTGAAAAAATGACACAGATGAATGGTATACTGTGTTGATTTATATTATCGCCCTAGCCGAGGTTATGATGGGGTATCTTGATTTCATGTCTTCCCTTTAGCTGGGAACACATTGTCCTACCCCATCATAACCTCGGCTGGGGCGATGATATATTAAATCAACACAGTATACCATTCATCTGTGTCATGTTTTTCACTATGGTACAATGAGTGGCAGCTATAGGCAGTAGCCTATGGGTAGGTATATTTGTATTGCTGATAGTATTTTCCATCTAAATGGCTTGTCATAAGACAGTATAGTTACTATAACAACAGCCCGAGCATCAGCCTATGACGAGGACGGCTACTCAGCGCAAACCTTTGCCACCTATTTCTGAACAGCTTCTACTAATCCCCCTGTGTCTTGTTGCCGACAGATGTTCACCACAGGTCTCTGTTTGCATTCCTGTGAGCTGCTCTGAGTTGTTCCCCTGCCCTCCCTGCACTCGTACTGCGATCTGTCCTACCACTCCCAATGTTTTCATGTGTCAGAGACATGACGTTGGTATAACTACATATCAGATCGCATATTGGTGGAATTAAAATATAGGTTACCCCACAGAGCAGTTCACCGAGCAGCTCATACAGTAGAACACAGAGCGGCTCACAGAATACCTCATCAGTAATCCACAGAGTACCTCAAATAGCGGCACATAGAGTACATGTATCTCAAACAGAGAGCACAGTACCTCACACATCAGCTCACACAGCATCTCACAGAGTACCTCACACTTCAGAGAGCAGCTCTCAAACCAGCTCACATTAAAGTGACAGTAGCTCACAGATCGACATACACAGTACCCGTACCCCCTCCCGCCCCACTAACAAGGGTTGTAGCATAGAGGATCCTGGTGTAGCCACCTGGTCATAATAGATGTATGGTATGTGTCATGGGGGATAGATGACATATGGCCTGATGTTCTATAACGGCATTTAGAACCTTTCTACACCTCCGACCTGTGTATAATGCTACTCTAATGATACATTTTTAGCAAGCATAACATAATTAAAATTCTTGTGACAGATTAACCAACTGTTGGCAAGGAGACATCAAAGGCACCAACTGGTGTACACCTTCCAAAGGGTTTAACACTTCTCTAGATCCTATCGACGTCCATGGACATAATTTCTCATCTTACAATACATCTAATTCATGTGACGCTCTGCAAGTAACATTTGACCTATTGTCCATGGGGATTAATACACGAGGCCAGAGGTGGTGCTAGTATACAAGATGAACATTGGCAGGCAGAGTGACAGACAGGAATGATGTTTCACACCATTAACCCGTTATGGTCAACATAGCTCTCTATAAACATGCTACACCCCTTTGTCATCGTGATGCATGAATCCAGCCCTGCCGAGTATTTCACCAGTGCTGCATCCAATAAGGACGCCGACCCAACGGGATTGATACACTCCTATAGGATCGCCATAATGCAAGAATGCATCATGCCGATAATGGACATAGCACATGGAAGCACTATGCGGTCCTTAAAGGGCTAATGGATGTCTATTGACCTGTGGTGACAGGCTGAGTACTATCTCATCCTACGGCTATAGATGTGCGTCTTTCTTGTAGCCAACTACAAAGCTACCTGAATTATTCATGTAATGCTTACTATGTGTCCTCCCCCCTACCACCATCTACTCTCCTCCATGGTACTCTATGGTCAGTACACGTGTACTAATATGGTTATTAATCATTTAAAGATGGCAGATATCATGATATCTTGGTGACATACGCTATGGGATAAAATATACAATACATGGGCCTGGGAGCTAATATAAGACTCTCAACTGTTTCAATTTGAATCAGCCAACCACTAGGGGCCAACATTCCAATTACAACTAAGTCTCAGAAGGGATGTCTACAAAAAGAATGCAGATCAAAATATTGGGAGACGCCCCCCCCCCCATTATCCTACGGAATCCCTGGATGCGCCCCACCCCCTGGTACACTATACGGGGTTGTGGAGTACTTGCTGACCTGCTCACATCGTACTTCAGGAATTAGGACAGTGTTTAAGCGTGTCTGGATGAGCAGGTACTTAGATGAGCTTCTCGCTGTCTGGTCTCCTGGTATTCCCGAGCAACTCAGACACACATGCATTCTAACCCTTTAAGGACAGAACACCTAATGCACTATATGTCCCCTTGGCATGATACATTCATGCAGCCCTGGTGAGTAACGCGCCATTCATGCATCATTTCAAATATACAGGGCTGATACACGCCCGAAAGATTGGCATGATGCTAGTACTGTGTTGGGCATTAAGACGACAGTGGAAAATCGCGCCTTGGAACACCATGCAGCCCTTAAAGTGTATGTAGACTGATACCGGACATGCCTCTATAAGATAAGCATAAGGTCGCCGGGACCCAGCGTGAGGCAGCATTGCACATCCATGAGTAATACCTCTCAGGCCAGGAGCAGCTCACCAGTACCAGAATCTACAGTTAACTGCTCATGTAGACATATCAAGGCATTTAGGGATGGGATCCAAGCATCGCTGCCCCAGTCTGATCCATCAAGGCTAGGACCAACTTAGAATAGATGTTCCTAACCCATTCACTATATTCTGTACATGCTATTGGCATGTTGTACACATACGCATGTAAGGTCTGTCGCCCAACATTGGTCTTAAGGTCTTGTGTCAGCCTAAAACTGACCAGATCTGACCCAACATGGCTTAATTGGGGGATAAGCTCGGGTTTCCCCAGTATTCCCTACATTTAGTATATACTCATCCTGGTTTACTGCACTCCGAATACCACAGAAGACACATTGAGGACACAATACTCATAATCATTCGAGCATACTGCGCAGTTTGCTTTCTGCAGCCAGCAGGACCCTTCCCCAGTTGTAGAAGGAGCCTAGACAGGACCAAGACGAGCTAGTTATCACATTCTTGTTTTGGCAAACTGAGACTAGAAGGTCAGAAGAGGAGGGCACCCAGCTGCTCAACACAGAGATAACTGTGATTGGGGGAGCAGCTCAAGGAGATGGTGTTTCACTGAGCAGCCCATAAGTATGGCACTGAACAGGCGTGCTGAAATTTGCGTGGGATGGCCATTCTCCTAGTTTTTTACGTTGTGCGATAAAAAAAAGTTATAACAACCTGCTCCAGATTGCATGGGTGGAAGATAGGTTAGGTCACTCCTGTGACGACTATTCTGTCGATTGTCTCATGTCTATTTGGGTGTCAAAAGTGTAACACATGTATACTTTAGGGTACCTACTTTCTCTTTGCTAAAAGGAAACCTATGCATCAGCTGGGTATAATTATATCCCCGATTTCTTTGTTCAGAGGAATGCCGCATAGATGCACTGAATTTGCAAATCGTATTAATCAAGGTGCATATACTATAATGCGAAGTTTCCATTTTCAGTGGAGTTCCCCAGTGGCCTTATCCCCCTTTCCCGTAGTTGATGAACTGAACTATGCCATGCCCCTTACTGGCATGCTTTACACTTACAGAACGATTCATCACATATCAGCCTGGCTTGAACATGATACCCAACATACCGTGACCAGTGCCCCCAGTGGTCACCTACCCCCTGCCCCTGGTTATAGATGGGGTATCGGTGGTGTCCAGGTAGGGGGTAGGACATACTCAGTGTACAGACAGTGTCAGGTCGTACCGGGCCAGCAGGTGGAGGGGGTGGGGTGAGTGATATGATGTCAGCCCCCAAAGCGCCCCCTAGACCTTTAGCTATGTACACTGTTAAAAATCCCCCGTAGAAAAAGCGGTGATTCACTGGCAACTATGGATGCCAAGCTTTCACCATTTATTTTAGGGTCACCGTTTTTTGGAAGTCACCGTTATTATATACAGGATTTCACCATTATTTTCTAATAATGATTAAGGATGATTAATTAGCTATTGTAGTGGCTCAAACCTTTAAGGATTATTTCATTTATAATTATAGTGGTTTGTGTAGACACACTGGAATTATTCTGCTGTCATGAATATGTTCTCAATTCACTACAATTATCCTCCATGTCTGATTTGGTTACATAAAGACATCTTAGTGACTGGAATTCATATTTGTCATGAATTAGAGTGGGTACATCCGATTTTTCTTCAAATTCTAAATTTTACTTGAATGTATTCAAAACAGTGCAAAGGTATAATATTTAGAGAATAGAGGTCAATTAAATGTCATCAATGGCTGTTAATAGGTCACAAAGGGATCCAATATCTCTAAACCATGGGCTTTTCTAGTGTATTTTCAATGGGGGGAATAAAAGCGTGCACGCTTTTATTCAAAAATTACTGTATATTGGGCAATGAAATCGAATAAGAGCAAAATCAGAGGGAATTAGAGGGAATGGAACAGACAGGAAGTCAAATATAATATTTGTGAACATTCTGCCTCATTTTTAGAGGAATCTATTTTTTGTTCCAAACATCGGATGTACTAACTTTAACAACTAAGAGACATAGATAAGTATCTCATATCACTTTACAATTACAACCCATAAGCAGAAGAATGCTAGGATTGTTATAAAACAACAACTTCAGTGATATGCATATATATATTTCTCATTACCACACAATAGGTGTCTATGGTATCGAAACCACTTGCCGCTGTCCCACAAAGGTAAATAATCTATTTATTATAAATATTCAATCAAACTTAGTTTTAGACTAGAATGTTGATGAATATTGAAAAAAAAAGAGGGAACTATTTGATTTCTAACAGATTTAGTCCACTTATCATAGTAGAAGCTTCACAAAAGTCTGGTCTTGAACTAGGCTGCCACCTAGTTGGAAAAGATGGAACTTCCTAGACAACGGAATTTCACCGTAAAAGAAATAACAGTGCTTTACCGTAATGGTTTACGGAGGTTCAATGTAAAATCAATTGTGCTGACGGTGCCTCACTGTAATATCAGCTAACGGTGATGCACCGTTAAATTTAACGGTGGTTCTCTGTATAATCAACGGTAATTTTTAACAGTGTATGTAGAGCTCTCTCACAACTTCACAAGGTTCCTGCATTCACATGCCGCACCTGGCCACGAGGCAATGTCCCGTGAATGTGTGGTTGAAGGGGGGGGGGGAATAACTGGGATCCGGGATGGGGGTCTGTACAGGTGGGCGAGAGGCCCAATGCAGCGCAATTCCTAACTCTCTGTGCATCACGGTTTGCATGGATAGGATTCTGGAAGTAGTACGTGCATTTGGCTCATGGTTATTTAAATTTATAAGATATGAGAGGGGGAGGGGGCATGTGACAGGAGACAATGAAGCATAATGGTTCCTACAGTGGCACAACCAGTAAAATATGATGAAGCGTGGAGATGAGTGGTTAGTCACAACATGTGGACATGTGCTAGGTTTATAGGTTGGAAGACAGGTTGCTTGATATAAATGGGACTTTTAAGGCAGTACATCGGCCCAATGATCTATGCATTGTCATGAACCGATGATGGCTAGCTACCTAGATTGTCTAAGTGAATTGTCGATGTGTAGAAACTGCACATATCTAACACCGTTTCCAACCTTGATCAGTATGATGCAGAAGCTAATATTCATGTACACTTAGTAAGCTATCCTTCTCCCTGCCATGCACCCCCATCACCCACACATCTTCCTGTGCACGGCTGAGGACCTCGCCAGGTAGGGCTGATCCAGGTAAATGTATGTGTGAAGTAGGTGGGCCGTGTAAGGGGTCTGCCCTGGTCGTGGTCTGTCCTCTCCATGGTCAGCGAGGCGGTTCACACCTGGTATACACCTGGGCATGGGTCTGTACACACCGATACGTGAAGTACAGATACAGGTACATCATACAGATGGTATACACACAGATGCATGGATTTATATGCAACCAAACCCAACGGTCCAGCATACCACCGATGGCTCCACCATTTTCTGCCATATGTCTGAGGCATGATGCTTATATTCAATATTTATATATCATAAAATAAACTATATTCAAATCATAAACTTCTTACAAGTTTTTTTTCTACAACTACAAGCAGAAATGTGTCTCTCACCCTCATTGCCCAAAATACCGATCTCCCGTCGTGTCATTGAATCAATGGTGTGATCAGCATCGGAAAGGACTTGTATTCAGCGAACGATCGATTAATATCATACATTCACTACCACTTTCTTATCTATATATTTGTACTAGATTGTATGCACTATCCTCATCCATGTATCCAATAGGCTTCTTCCCTCTATATTTCTTCCACTCAAACATGGGACCGGGCATGGGAACCTTTAATGCCTTGCGACCTAACCTGTTCCACACGTAGGTATATATGTTAATGTATGTGCTCATTGAAGCCTTGATTTAACGAGGTCTGAGTCATCAGGCCACATTTACAATAGTAGAAGCTAAAAGCCAGGCACCCACTTGTGGCCTTATAAGACGATATGGTAGATGTCACCAATAGGTGGTGCTGCATGACACTTGCCTTGACAGCGGCCTTTGGTGCTAATAGTCACATACATCATGTACTGGGGAGCCATTCAGGTAGAGACAGACAGCTTAAATACAGTCAGTCCTGGGGATGTCATTGGACGCGCCACTTTTTGTGTGGGGAGGTTTATGTAAAAGGTGAATTATAGTACCTCGATATATCTTAGTATAAATGTGTGTGGGAAAAACACCGAGATAGGTATTTCATTGTGGGTATATGTCATTATGTAGCATTACCTACATAAGGAATGGATATTGCATTGCTGGTAGATCTCAGCCTCATGAAAATTGGTATGGTCGGTATTTCTGTTTAGGATATGGGATCCATATCGAATATTGAGTACCCGTTCAATGCAATTATTGCAGTATATTATACACGCACAGTCATTAACTGCAGTTTTTGAATTCCCTTCTTCCTTCTTCGTGCCTTCTATTGAAATTAAAATTGATGATTGCAAAATTCAGGTTTTGATACTAAGAGAATACAAAAGGGAACATAGGCTGACAAAGGGATAGAAACAGAGACATGCGGACGTACAGAGAGAGGGACAGAGAGACAGAGACAGACAGAGACAGCGACACAGAGGGAAACTGGGTGATTTAGGCAAACACACAGCATAAAGACAGATGGAAAAAACGAAAGTCAGACAGACAGATATTCAGAGAGACAGGAAAAGACAGACAGAGAGGGAGAGAGAGAGAGACCAACGGACAGAGAGACATAGTTGAGAGTGATGTTTCTGTGTCACTAAGGCCTTTGTCCTGATTCTTGTTGAAACATAAGCTATTCTATTCAGCCTTCTTGTAGTTGTAATGTCTCCCAGACCTAACTCTCCCCTGCCCAGGTTTGGTGGCTCCGTCAGAGCCTGTAGTGATAGACATGGATGGAGGTCAGACCTGGAATCCGCATTCTTCTAACAATATGTCCTCACACACTCTATAGTAACTCTAACTGGTTGCCCTGAGTAGGCTGCCATCTTGTCCCCTTTTAAAGGGATTGCAAGTTCCTATAGACAACACGGGTATTGGAACAGCGGATGGGGGGGGGGGGTAGGGACCTTGGCCCAGGCCAATGATAGACATGGGGACCCTGGGGACCTTCCCCCACTCTCACAGAAAGAAATACACAATTCAAAATGACACCCTCTCAAACTTTACAAAGTCAGGTTGCTTCCTACACCTATGTATAACTACCGCATATAATTAAAAGCATGCGGGTGACCGTCACTGACCGCAAGTACTTGGTCAACTACACATCATTTCTTTTGCCTCCTTAAATTGCAGCCGCTGCTATACATTCTTTTATACTGGCACTATGCTGCCCCATTCAGCTGGTTACACCACTATTGTATAGCAGCTCAAACTGTGGGGGAGGGTTCGTTCACTGGGTACTTTCAGATTAGTCCTGCTGCCATTGAAAGTCACTCTGTATCAAGTGACTTTGTCTAAGTGCTTCTGTCCATGAAGGCAGCCATCAGACCCAGGCACTGACTGAAAGCTAATACTACAAGCTACCCTGGTGTGGAAGCTGAGAAGCAGCACGGCTGCAGGCTAGATGTTAGGTACTGGGGGTGGATCAGCTGTTCTGCTGCTCCTCTTATGATGAATATGGGTTATAGAGGGTAGGAAAGATCGGAATGAGGCCATGGCACTCTTTGAAAAGGATATTGCCCGGCACTCTCTGTCTCTGTCTTTCTTTCTGAAACGTTCCCTCTTTCCTCTCACAATAACCTGCAGCTTCGTGTCCCACTTCGTGTGCATATACGATCTTTATCAAAACACTATTGCGCCGCTATAACTCTTGTTTGCCATGTCATCATCCTACTTTTATGGGTATATATGTGATGGCCAAGTAAACAACGCATATATAATGTTATTGCATTGCCTCATTGGTTGTAGATTCCTTCCAGACCCGGCTACATGTGTCACTCAGTCACTGTAACCATTTGTGCATGTAGGCTACTACCCGAACACCACATCAGGTGCAAGTCTTTATTTTATTACATCCCCATAACATAACCCTGAGTACTCACCTGCGGCAACCTGTGTTGTAGGCAGCAGGGTGAGCAGCATGGCAAGGTAGAGCGGCAGCAGACCCAGCAGCCTCCTGCTGAACCAGCCTGAAGACGAACACTGCTTCCCTACAGTAGTGGGCGTGGCACAACCACTGTCACAAGTGGCGGCAACGTTGGTGTTAACATCAGCAATGTTGGTGTTAACGTTAGTAACGTTGGTGGAGGTACTCAGAATACAGGCAGTCCAGGCCCGGCCTGGGTCCATCGGGATGGCGTGGACCAGGCTGGGTGGCTGAGGCCTGCCAGTCCCTCCTGGATGCTGGATGCTGGGGAGGAGGGGGCTGTCCGCAGTACCCACCCAATCACTGTGGCCTCCTGTGCTGTATTTACAACACGAGGCCTGCCTAGTAGTAGTAGTACCCACGTGTTGAGGCCCCCGTGCTGGGGTGCAGGAGTCTGTGCTGTGAGTACTGGAGTCCCTGGTATCACTAGAAGGGCACAGTGTAAGGGCTCTGTCTTGTACATGTAATGTCCCTCCTTGCACATGTCCGTCCTTGTTCCCATCTGCAGGGGGTAGGTGTATATCAATTATACATTGTATATCACGTAATGGGGCCGGTGAGTATGCACTGCTGTTCTCCCCACATTGACTGTTTTTGTGGCATTGCTGTTCTTTTACAGTTACAACACTGGAGCCTGCCGTCAACCTCCTCCTCCCAGCAGCGGCCGCTGTCATAAGGAGGCAGCTGCTGCCAGCTTGGGCAACAGCAACAGCAGCAGGAGCAGCAGCCGGGGCCCTGCAGCAGACCAGCTGACCAGCAAAGCCTTCTGGGTAAGAAGGACATGACTCCAGACACCTACACCCAGCCCCGCCAGGATAATCCACCTCGGTAATGATGGCCGCTAATCCCTTGCTGATCCACCACCTCCTCCTGTTGGTACTGGCCAGGCCTCAGTCAGCCCTCCTGGTCGGGGGATAGCTCCTCCTGTGGAGTTAACACCTCCTCCTGTATGTAGCCTCAGGGTAACATGGACACGATGGGGAGTTACATGTGAAGACTGAGACTCAGGGTGTGTACGCATGGTCTGTATGTAAACAGAGCATACTAGATAGGATACTTCCTAGCAGTATGTGTATGGGACAGCTACTAATATACTAGTATGTACATATAACTGTGCTACAACTACTACCGACATTGATACCAGTGAAGGAAAGTTGAGAGCAAGCTTATAAACACTCCCCCACTCACTGACCCGTTAATATAAAGGAAGAAGTCGATGGTCGGTGAATGTATAGATCTATCCAGTACCAGTTAAACCATATCACACATGTACCTGAAGTCGCACACAGCATGCTTTGGTGGTAATCCTCCAAAGTTGGGCCTCCTGCTCCAGTTCCTTATCACCCCTTGTCCACTCCTCGGCAGAGGAAGGATGGGGAGGAGCAGAATAACTGGAGTTGAGATCCAGATAGGTCAGACGGAAGAGGGCCAGGCTGGGCTGGGCTGAGTAGGTAGTGTGTAGCCTCTCCAGTAGTGTGGAGATCCTCCAGTCCGGAATGAAAGTGGTGTATGGGTGTATGATGTGTAGGACGGCGTAGGAGACGGAGGAGTCCTTGTCTATAGGTTAGAGACCCTGGTGGGACATGAAATGTGTAGACACCGAGGGTGGTGTTGTACTAGTACTGGTATAGACAGTAGTGGCGGAGATGTCAGTACTGTTAGCCTACTGCTCTGGATGCCATCTCCTGTGTGTCTGTATGTAAGCAGGGCTGGGAGTACTAGATATTAGCAGGTAGTAGTGTAGACACCCTCCTCCTACCACCCTACAGCCTGTCTGTATACATACTCCTCCGCTCCCGCTGCCTCCTTGAGTAGTTGTGGTGACTGGGCGCTTCTCTCCTCTATACTGAATACCCAGATACCGCCGCCCTCCTATCCCATTTGCTATGGGGGCACTAGCTGCGATGGCTGGATCGCTGCTAAACTTCATGTCCAATGAGTTGGCAAGCCCGCTCTACTGGTTTGTTTGATGAATGATGATTTCAAACTCCAATTCAAATGCCAGTTACTATACTCACCGTTGTTACACACTCCGCAGTGTTGTATTAGGAACAAAAGAAAACCTTTTTCATATAATTAATTGCTTTGACATGGCACTGTGCTTCTCATGGGTGCCTGCATTTCGTAATTGTCATGTCACGTGAAAAAGAAAAACAGTTGACGCTTCAGTTTTAGGCATGCAGATAATTGTTTCTCCAGAGGCAAAGGCTAATGTTGTATCTGATACCAAAGTGTGAGAAACTAAATTGAGAATTATGAAAGATCCATTGACTTTCCGATTTTTAAGCCCAAAAAAGGTGTGAAATGGTTATAGGTAACCCCCTATACAAAGTAATCAATCTGTTAACAAAACATGTTCATTAGCTTCTTTTCAAATATGTCTTACCGTTGTATTTGTCCTTTCTGTACTTAATTCTCTCCAAAGCAGCCTGATAATGGTAGCTTGGTATCTAAATAATATTTTATTCTCCCATTCAAACTGCTTTGTCTAAAGAGAAATGTAATGCAGGATACTAGGGGATGAACTAGGTAGATGATCTAACAATATTGGTTTTCTATTTGTTCCCAGGTTTCCACCCACGTCGTTGACTGGTATTGTAGGTTTTATCATCGGCTGTAAATATGGAGGATTGGCTCCTTTTGCTATCTAATTCTGATCATGCGATCTATTTTCTAGGTTGCCATTTACATGGCTACTTAACCCAACCTTTTGACCCAATCTACTCATTGGTTTTTACGGGACCGTCATCTATGAATCTAAAACGCTACCACCCTGGAGGTCGTATTCCCTGCATTCTATCAAGACCCCGCCAACAAGTTGGACATGGCACATACATGGCAGGGTGCTGTACTGCCCTCTCCACCATCCCCCGTAGCGGCAGCATACCGTCATATGTCACCACATAGCACTGGAGGAGGCACGGCCCTGGCCAGCAGCCAGACAGGACAACCCATCCCTGACCACTCATTACGCCTGGAGAGGCTGGAGGAGGGGGTTGGAGGTGTCTGTGCTCCCTATAGTGCATCCAGGGACGGCTGGCTCATTGGTTGGAGAATCTCCTTAAGTGGAGAGAGGCATCATCATACCTTTGTATCTTATTTCACATCATCTAACACAGCTAGGATTAGTACTAGCCAGCCTATAGTCTGGCCTAGCGCAGACTATAGTTGATACGATGCCTGACTAACCCATCATCGACTTTAGTTGACACCATCATGGGAGGACTGACGTCGACACACCAATATCAGGCACATTATAAACAGTATATAGTAATTCCACTATCTTCTGGGAACTAATATTTCTCAGAACTCTACCACATACAAAGTAAACTAGTTAATCCTCAGTATTCATTTGATTAATAACACTAGCCTTGGCTTGGTGCAGTCCCGTAGCAATGCATCAACTTTCTAAGTAAACCCAGCGATAAGAAGACGCTGGGAACAGCATGCATGGTGGAGAGCTATGGAGCACACCAGCAGCTGGTTAGACTGGTGACAGAGGCCGTTGGAGGCTGCTGTCTGAGATTTGTTATACTCAATTAATAATGGGCCAGGTGTAATATCTCCCGATTCGCATCCTTATGTGTACATAACATAAGATATGTCACCGTGTAAATCCATTGAGGCGTATAATCTTACTTTGTCCTGTCATTCTTACCAACAACAATCATTTTCGTGACTTTGCAGTAAATGGTTTTGTCAGATATATCTGGTTTTGTCAGAGATATCTGGCCATCTGGAGACTTACATCTTTTATTTTCACATTTTTGTGAGACAGAGCCTCACAAGGGGTCATTACCTCGGACGGACATCATCGACGTCATTTGTGAACGTTCACTCATCTGGGTGACATGACAGACACCCCACCCCCAAGTTCCCTATAGATTCTTTCCAAGACCTCTTCAGTCCTTGCTGCAATATCCACGAACAGAATATAGCTTCTGCCTGTCTTATCCTGGGTGTCTTATTATGCCCTACCCCCGCCCCTCCCTCAGCGGCCTGCTGCTCACAGCACGCCCATCTCCGGGAGCTGCAGGATCAGCCTGCTCTCCCACTGACACCTCATTTATCAGCCATTACCGCGGCCACCGCCCTCCGCCCTCTCTGTATGGACGAGCCTCTACACGGGTATTACCCGGCTCCCTGTGGAGAGGCAGGGTCTCCATGGAGGAGGCTGGGTGGCTTGGGAGGATCGGAGTCACAGGAGGAGGCTAGGGGGGGGGGTACTAGGAGGAGGCTGAGGACCCACGGGGGAAGCTAGGGGGTTCTCAGGGAGGGGGTTCTCAGCGAATATTGGGGATCTCGGAGGAGGTTGGATCGGGAGGAAGTCAGAATCCTGGGAGAAGGTCAGCTGGTCAGGGTGCCAGGGGGAGGTCAGGGTCCCAGGAGGAGGCTGGGGTCCCAGGAGGAGGTCGAGGTCCCAAGAGGAGGTCAAGGTCCCGGGAGGAGGCTTGATGGGAAGGTCTTGGTCCTAGGGGAGGCTCTGGTCCCGGGGGATGAACAGAACATTGATATCCCATGGGGAGGGTGAGAGAGGCCCCAGGAGACCCTGGGAGGAGACCATCATTTAGAGAGTGTCAGTCTGAGTCTGTATCTGTCATCATTCTAACCAGCAGCCGCCGATGTGCGGGACCTCACCACTGTAGCAGCCTGCTGTTGTCACGTCTTGTCGGGTTAAGGGTTAGGTATGAGGGCTGTGTACTGACGTGGGACTGTAGCATCCAGGGTTGGTGCAGCTGGTAGACTAGAACATACGGCATGTGGAGGAACCATGTTCCATAACTGGTTCTCTGCAGGACAGACAGATATAACAGAATAGGGGAGGGCATTGACTTCAGAGTGCCTCTGTGCACTTACCTACCAACCAGCAGGTTACCGTAGGCTCACCCTGTTCACATAATACGATGGGGTGTTGAAACAGGGAGATGGTGAATGTGAAATAAATCAACAAAAAATGATACATAATGCATACGCAAGACACACAGGGGGAAATTAATTATAAATTATAGCTGTACATTTAATATATCAGATACTTTTTCAGGGTCTCAAGTGAAGTTTTGAATTAACCTGCTTTTGTAGTGCTTGGTGTAAAGAATATAGGCCTAGTTACAAGCAACTGAGAGGCATAGCCTCAGACACACACTATACTACATAAATCCAACATGAATGCCCAGGAGGATGTTAAGACTCTATACTGTCCCTCCTTGTCATTCCATACCTCCCACTCACTACAAAAACCCGTCTCTGAGACGACCGCAACCAACCACAAATATGAATACATGTGTACACTTATTTTTTTACTTGTGCACACATGTATCCCTAAGGGGGCTGTGGTACTCTGGTGGTACCCTATCAATAAATGTGCAGCCTGGATTCCCTCTGCAGTAAATCTATATGTGAGCTTCCTGAGACCGACATAGGCATTTGGTAACTGGTATGTATACAGGTACAGTTAGCACGCAGTGTGGTTCCAGAAGATTAGTAAAGTCTTTTAGGTACAGATATAACATGAGAATGAATTATTTCTATCAGGACGTCCACAAATGACCTTCACAAAAAATGTTCACAGATGACGAGATGGGGAATATCGGGTTTTGGGATTGTGTTACCAATACATGTATTAGTAGAATGGTTTCCAAAAATGACGTCAGAATACCATTGAGTCAGATCTGCCCATACTTATGAGTTTGTATTAAGATAACACCATACATGTTATGTAAGGTTGCGCTAGGTGGGGGGGGGGGGGGGGGGGCAAGGTATTCGTTAAGAGAAGTTTTAGTTGTTTGTAGTGTCCAGCGCTAAAGTTTTCTTGTGTTTGTGTACAATATATATAGTAATATTAAAAGTAGAGCTTAAGGTTAAGGACAAGTGAGAAGTAATTAAATGTCAATAGTGTTTATCCTAGTTGCCAACATTTACCAGTGCACTTCTTGCAGCCTCAGGAGGTTACCTTCAGAAATGATCAATGTCTACAGTAGCCAGTACAACAGCCTCTGTCTCTGTAAATGTAATGCAGTCCCATTATTGTATGTCTCTCTCCACATATAATTATCCTTACAACCTATACCAGGGATCCATACATACCCTTGCCGATAGACCCAGTAGGAGCTGCGGTCAGCCTCAAACTATAACCCTCTACTGCTTGGGTGGGCCCTAACAGATAGTTATGCAGAACCCCAGGTACACCTCTACCCCACATGTTCGTTAGGCTCACACACTGATATCTCTGCCCTCTTCATGGCCAGATTTCTAGGCGTGCTGTACCTAACTGATCCACTCCAAACTTTCTTTTACCAGATATGAGAGCATGTAAGGCTACTTTACTGATAGCATGCTGACAGTTCGTCTTAACGCCCCAAACTAGATTGTGTTTAACAAAAGGTGTTTCCCTTTTACTTGGATTAGATATATAGTACATTTTACACAGTATATTCCACAACACTTTGTACAAGGTAACACTGCAGTCTGCACACAATGCTATAGTTTGTAAGATAACCCTGCATACTATGTTACCGTTTGTAAGGTAACAATGCGACTTATACTATAGTTTGTCAAGTAACAATGCACCCCATGCTACAGTCTGTAATGTAACAATGCACCCCATATGCTATAGTTTGTTATGTAAGAATGCACCCCATGCTACAGTCTGTAATGTAACAATGCACCCCATGCTATAGTTTGTCAAGGTACAATGCACCCCATGCTATAGTTTTTCAAGTAATTATGCACCCCATGCTACAGTCTGTAATGTAACAATGCACCCCATGCTACAGTTTGTAAGGTACTATTTCACACCATGTCAGCGTTTTTATGTAGGATAACACTGGACCACATCCTGCACATACAGCAAGAGTTTGTAGGTAAATATGTAACCCATTCTAGCGTGAGTAATGTTGCACTGCACCCCATGCTAGCCTTTGAAATGTAACGAAGCACCCCATTTTGAGCGTAAAATGGTAACACTTCAGGCCATGGTTCAACTCGTAACCATGCAAACAGCAGATGTTACCATACAGACTCTGACACTGGGTGCTGTTTTATAAATAGGGTCTTCGGATTGGGCCAATTAAAAAAAGGACAATACTACCGCCACACCTAAAGCAACACATGCACGTGCTGTTACACATCCTGTTCCCCAAAAAGATGACTTTCTCCACATTGCTTCCCACTTTTTGTATCTTTAGTATGAGACCACGGTGTGTTAATTCGAAGAACTCTCTATAAGGGAGTTGTCGTTATTTAACATCAAGGGAGAGGTTGTGGATTTCATGCAAGTTTTTCCGCCCACCCCCTCGTCAAAATCCCCCCCCCCCTCCCGGCCGGTCGGAAATGTTCTGCCCCGCCCTCTTTGAACTAAAGCGCTGACTTTTTCGCCAAAAAGGGCTGAAATATTTTTGGTCTCACCCCATGCGGGGTCGAAAATAGCTTTTCTGATATCAGTGGCACCAATAAATCATGCAGGAGGGTTGGGCTGTTGGGCTGATGTTGACAACTAGCGCTAAAGCGGGGGCGGGGGAGGGGGGCAAAAACGTAAGTGGGTAGGGGTGTTGAAACTGCCGAAATGCTTGTTGTTTAAATGTGAAGGCTTGTATTAAACTTCTATGTTGAATAATTTTCTGCCTCCATCATACATCCGGCTAGCAGCTTCCGGGGTTTGTTGATGGCGACTGAGTTCAGAAAGTTCATGGGTTAACTGGGTTGATCTGTTTCTCTGATTGTCCAAACATCAGCCCTACTCCAGTGGCAGGTTGGAACTGCTGATAGACAGACCTACGTTATTCTCGTTTCACCAACCTGTTTTTCACCTTTGACCTTTGGATTCAGAATTGGAGAGAAAGAAAGAAAGAAAGAAAGAAAGAAAGAAAGAAAGAAAGAAAGAAAGAAAGAAAGAAAGAAAGAAAGAAAGGAAGAAAGAAAGAAACTTTAAGAAAGAAAGAAAGAAAGAATATAGGAATGGAAAAGAGGAAGAGAGAGGGGGTACACTGTAGAAGGATGTAGCAGGCTGCTCTATGGGGGTAGTGAGGGAGAGACAGCTAGACAGACAAACAGACAGAGACAGAGAGGGAGACAGAGAGAACGAGTGAAAGAGAGCGATACAGTTTGATAGTGACTCAGAGGCAGATATCTACAGAAGATAGAAACCTGGCCAATACAAGTGGGCAGTGTGACCGAGCCGCACCCTGTAAGTGTGGGTTTATCAGCTGCTCCTGCTGGGTGGGTACATACAGAACATGAGCTGCTCACAGTAGGCAGGAGGACGTGATGAGCTGCTCGTCCCCACCTGGGGAAAAGCCGACATGCTCCAGATCCGTAGGATAGCATTTCACACCTTTTAGGGCCATAATATTATATGGACAGGGTATCGGCGGATAATAATTAAAGGCAATTGTCGTTTCTGAAACCCAAAGCCTTTGAAAAAACACTCTGATATCATCGACAATTACAAGAAATGGTGGCACAGAAAAGAATAGCGTAGCTTAGCCTTGACCTAGCTTTTGTCTGAGTTATCAGCGTGGCCTGTTACCCTCTCAGTACTCATTGGTGACCATTTCCTATCAACTAGTCGTCATGATATGGGCATTTTGACTCTTTGGCATTGAACAGGGTTACGGAATGTACAGATGTAATTGGAGGATTAGTGTATTATAAGAAATTCAATATATAAATATAAGAAATATAATATACAAATTTAAGAAATCTTTCTTTTTACAATATACAAATATAAGAAATCTCTTTTTTAAACATGATAAGCAAAAATATTTTTATCTGCCCAAATATAGGCCTCCCCCTTACCCGAAATGACTATAAGTCAAAGGAACTGGTCCGAATTTGTATCTATGAGCTGGAACATACAGAGTAGTGTTTTTCAAACATTACCACACACAGTGTTGCTCAAACAAAGGCCATCTCCCTATCAACCCCTTGAAAACAGACACAAAAAGAAAATAGAAAATATGCTTTATTGTAGCAACTCTCCCCTTCCTACACTCACACCACCACTATATTGCCTCTGGTTGTCGTCGGGTGATTTCATGGCAGAGTCATAAAACTAACTGAATACAGAGGCCATGCATGCTAACGATTCCGGTAGGGGTGTGGGGTCTGTGCATGGAAGCAAGATAACTCCAGGCCTGTGGCTATTAACTCTCACAGGATGAATTCGGACACTTTGCCTTAGATGAGGCTGACAACCGCCTCTATCTATGAGAGACTGATTTATATTAGATAGCTGGCAACCGTTTAATAGGCACTCACTCACTTCGCTAGAACGTGGCTTTGTTGTTTACCTCTTCGGTCAGTAAGCGCATTAAAACAGAGGGATCTATATAGTGTGGCCTAATTCTATCATTTTTATTTTAGTTTTGATAGCAATTGTGGCAACTCCATTTCCACAAGGGCGCTTAAAATATATCTACATAGGTAATGAAGGACCAGCATCATACTTGAATTAATCCATAATGATTCCCTTATATTTAGACAAGGTTTCACTCTAATTTCAGAGTTAGGTACAGTTTAAACATTTTGGGGTTCACACATTTGGTTGCACGACTTATATCGACATGGCAGATCACTACGAAGACTGCGATTACCCCCAACTCCCTCCCCTCTCCCCCTAGAAATGGGGGAGGGGAGAAGAGTAAGAAAGGCTTAAAACAAGAAGGGCGCACCACATGGATGACGTCCTCCAGCCTCTGTGGTGAGAGTTCTTGGAATATGGCATGTAGCCCTTTGTCACCCATTGGTTACGTGTTTGTTTGTTACTTTTGATCGTTACTTGTGTTGCTGTGGTCAGCCTCGGGAAAGATATCAGTAGATTACAGCCGACGGCCTGGTACAACCGAGTACTACAATCATGTGGCTGCCATTACCTTGTTGGCTTTTGTGTCCTTTCTCTGAACAAGATTAATGTGAGAATTATCTCAGGGTTAAGTGTACTAAATGAGGCGGGTAACGTATTCAGAGGGGTCTGTAAAGTATGTACCAATTGTTTGTGGTCTTGTATTCTGATTGCCAATAACCAGACAAGTGTGATTAATTAGTGCTTGATGTATCTAACTTCGGAGTGGTATGGAAGTAAAAAGAATGTGCAAAATTAGGCACATGTTAAACATTTCGCGACATGATACCGTGCGGACTTCTCCCCGTGACTATAAGTATTATTCCAACGAGCCCTAATGAAAATATATTGTTCTGCTGTTCGTTCCTACAGTTAAGGCTTCTCGCCCCTTAAAGTGGCATAATCACCGAGCGTATCCCACTCACAATTCTAGTACTGTTCTAGTCTACAATGTAGTAAGTGTGAGTGGTGAGAATGTCCCTTTAAATTGTCACACCAAGAGGTCTGGGTAATTATTTGGTCTATTTTCTGTTTGAGAGAATCATGATTACATAATCCAGGGTTATTTGGAAAAACCGATACCTGGTATCTAAATTCTCTCAGCCATGCATATTATTATATTAGGGAAGCAATGATATTATGACTAGATCCGTACAAGATATGCTCAAAGAATAGCTCAAAACACGCCATTTCAATCTCAAACCATCAATAAACATCACAATGATAACTCGATTTTTATCAGAAATGTTGAGCATGCAATTTCAATTCATAGTCTGAATTCTTATCAGTATCCTTGGTGTGGCAATACGGTAATTCGAGTAGGGCAGTAGTTGGCTAAACAAAGAAGCATTAGTTACTTATTTGTCAACATTAGATTTATTATTCTCCCTAAAGAACACAATGTTAACAGTGAATGAAATCTTTGAACAAACTGCTTAACCATTAAATAGCATCATAGCACTATAATGCACTATGCCTTCTCATCGTCATACTACGTGAATGCAGCAGTCAGGGCTGCATCCGTGCATCATGCCAGCTATTCAGGAGTTGATACATTCCCAGGGGGGTCGGGATGCAATGGTGCACAATGACAGCAAATGTATATGAATTAAGCCCTGGCGCATCTTACGGTCCTTAAAGGGTTAACCAGATAATGGAATCCTGACCCTTTGTTCTGATTTGATCATAGCCTGAGGCAGTATACCTGGATCCTGTCCACTTGTCCTGGTCTCCTGGCCCAGGCGCCATGGCCTCTGTGTACTCAGTTTACACTCAAAAGTCAACATTTGCAAGTGCACGGAAGTATGGACAAGAAGAACACCATTTAGGATATCTCAAAACTACCTTACCATAGGCATTTACCCTGGTTAGATCAGCACAAAGTGCAGTACTAAATTTTCATCTATTCTTTTTTTTAAATGTAATGAACTGTGAGAGTGATTTCTAATTTATTTATCTAAAGAGATTGTTTATCCTAAACAAGTTTAAGCAGATCGATTGAATTAAGGATGATAGGGCATAAACACATAAGTCGCATATTCCATCCTACCTATTTTGGACTTATTTTAAAAGAAACTATATCAAAACAGGTATTGCATGTGATTCAATGTTGCGTTTCATGTCTTGAATACCGGGCTTGAATAGCTTGCACTGTATACTAAAAGAACCCAAAGAGAAGAGGAAATCATTCTAGAGTGGGTTGTTCATATTTCTTGAAGGACACAAGATTAAGAGGTCAGTCTAGAGAATGCTTTCCTTTATGTCATGTTTTCCCCCCGACAATGCCCATGACAAGTGTGTGTAATATACAAAGGTGTTTTTTCCTCCATCACAAAGCTCTATAACAAAAAGGACATGTTTATATGTGGGCCTCCACAGACATATATGTGAGGTGCCAGGATTTAGACCGAAAAAGTAATTGGGGTTCGATGTACGAGGAGGGAGAATAATATTTTATGTACAAAACATGTAGTTAAAGACGTCCTCTGAAAAGAATCACAATACAAAGATATTAGTTGCACTATTTCTAGTCTAACGCAAAGCCAGAGCACCAACTTACTCCCCTTCCTTTCTTAGTTGATTTCCAATGTGAACTTGAAACACAGCTTTTCTAGGCCTAATGAGTTTATGACAGAATAAAAACAAAGCCCATGTTATTTATGTAGATTAGCAAGGTGGGAGGTACATATAGAGTGTTTCATCATGGAAAGGCGTTCTGCGCTTGCCATTTAAGGGCCGCATAGCGCTTTAACGTCCGTTATCCTCATTATGCATGCAGCCCTGGCAAGTAACTCGTCAGTGGTTCATTGAATCAACATGCTGACCCTACCGGGCCAATACACTTCCAAGGGGCCGGCATGGTGTATGAATGCAGCACAGGTGAGTGAGTCGCCAGAGCTCCATTTGTGTATGACTCAAACAAAGGATATCGCACATTAAAGCACTATGCGGTCCTTAAAGGGTTAACTGGTTAACATACAATGGTGTCCACGTGGGTGGCAGATGTCAACTAATAACGTACATGGTGTAGAAGAAGAACCCCCACTAGTCACTCTATGGGAACATTACACTAGGGAAAATAGGCTAAACTCATGAAGGGCCCCTTTTTTCTGTGGCCAAGGTCGGAGCCCCCTTAAGCTTTTAGAGATAGACATATTTTATTATCATGAGCTAAAGCTCAATCTTGCTTGAACTTATAAAGTCAGCTGACTGGCAGATTTCATGAGAAAAAATATTACTGAATCTCGCACCACCAATTTAATAAGGCACTAGCATCTTATCCTGCAAATACCTGCTTCTTCCAGAAAACCATGGCCTTTCTCTTTCTCCGCTCTTCCTTTTACATGCCAACTTGCAATTTAGGGAGGACAATCTCTGTGTTTTTTTACACAACACTATTATTATGCCAGTGTTTAGGCTGCAAATAATTATTTATATTAGTGTTTGATTCAGTCAAACATTAAAGCATGTAGATAATAATGATTGTTCTAATTGAAAACTACTATTCTGGTTAGTAACAATAGCCACTGCGACCCCTGTTTCGTTCTGAAGGCGTTGATTGATTTAAAAGAAAAAAACACTACAAAGGGCGTCTACGATCATATGCATAGATGCTCATTATTTGGTGGAATTAGTAAATCTGAAGGAATGAGCGTATGACCAGATAGATCTATACATTGTCTCGATAAGGAAATGCATGAGGACGTTTTTATATGATATTTATAAATAGGTCTTGTTTGAGAACAGCAGTCTTCTCTTTATGTACTGCGGGTATATCTTGAGACGTTTTTGAATCAAAACATGTGTTGAGAGAAATTTATGTACGTTTACATAAGCCTACACGCAGTTAGAGGTTTGCATTCCAATGCCCGCAGTTTCCGAATGCCTATCTTTACACACAAGAAGATACAACCTCAAGAATAACACGTGTACATCATACATCAATGTTTATGCTGAGGAAATGTCAGTGTATTTTAAAGGGAGATAAAGCATTCCCATTTTGCAACATAGAATATGGCAGGATATCACCGCACTATGTCCCTATGTTCATATGTTTCCTGTCACTTACGACAGGGTAACTATGCCAGGAATCACTGATTCCATATGCGAATATGTACGTCTAACTTGATAAAGACTTACATCAAAGCCACATGAGGGGCAACGGGTCGCTGATCCTGAAGGGTTGGCTCCAATTTATTACCAGGATAAGAATTGTCAAGGGATGTAGGATAGATTCACCATAAGTCGACCCTTCCCGTCACAGTTTTTCATGACCATTAGGAGAAGTTTGATTAGGCTATGTGACGTAGAATCATTATGGCATCATGCATAATGTATCAAAGAAGAGAGAATGGTCCAGGGATCCGGACTAACCTAGTTGATAGATCCAGAAAGAATATTATATTTACATTTTTGGCCTTATATTAGAGAATTTCATATAGCCTATTTTCACTTAATGTCGACCAAAACTTACCTAGAGTCGACCAGATTTATCTCCAATTGAACAATATGAAGCACTTGGAATTTGTATCCAGACTAATTGGAAGAAATGAGACAAATGTTAGCAAAAATAGGCTGGGTCATTATTTGGCCATTAATGATGAATTTTGTTGATGTTGGGACATTATATAAAGTAGGTATTATCATGTAGGATTCCTTGCAGAATCAGCATGTGTATGGGAAACAAGCTAATACCTTGTAGATTGAGGTCGTCTCATGGTGAAATCATGCTCGACTTATGGTGGAATTAGTGGGTTTAGATGATTTACTTCATAAATGTATATATATATGATTATTTTCATAAAATCTCCTTTGATTCATGTTCATTAGATACGTCTTCATTCATATAAACACATTTTCTAGTGGATCAAATAATGAAAGTTGATACAAACAAGCACGGAATGCAGATATTGCTGGAGAGTTCCTGATCTCTCTCATCTCAAAACAGGTCATACAGGCTCACTTCATGGCATGATTCCCCTAGGCCTATATATAAAACGGCATTAGTTGGGACCAGCGAACCACCCCATTGAAATAGGCCTAGGTGCTCGCCGGGAACAGATAAACCAAAAGAGGCTAGATACAAGTATGTACTTTTTTCAAAGCTAACTCGATTCTCACCCCAAATTAAATTGGATTAATATTACCAGGTTTTCAATTATGTGTTTCCTTCTTCTCCTTTAGATAACTCCTTGAATAAACTGCTTTCAATAGAAAAATCCAAAACATAATCTCAAAGAAAACCCTTGACTACAAGTGGTAGGGCATTTGTCAAAGATCCGCCATTGTTTTCTTCTCATAAAACGCAGAACAATAAGATATACACAATGATTAAACAGTAAAATGCTACGATAATACATAGCTAATAAACAATAGGGGAGCCCTGGGAGAATTGGGACACTAAATTAAAGTCATAACATGTTTGCTTGTGATTTCTACAATGCCAACAATAACCAAATGTCTTTGTTTCATGAAGAAAGGCTACCAATAAACCTTTCATTTGGACTCTTTAGATTCATCCTAGCCTGCCATGATTCCCGTCTAGGGCCTTTTGAAATTTTGAGAAATTCCCGGGAGAACTGGGACACTTCGAGGAGAACTTGGACACTACCTGGGGAGAACTGGGACACACCAGGGAGAACTGGGACAGTGTAAATAGTGTGATTATTAACCAATGAAACATCATTTTGCTTTACTTTACGTTCAATATGATCATATGTAACATATTAGCCTCAGTCATAGGTCTGAGAGAAAAATAATTAAAAGCACAATAAATCTTCACCCGGAGTGTCCCAGTTCTCCCCGATAGTCAAGAGTGTCCCAGTTCTCCCTGCAATGAGTGTCCCAGTTCTCCCCAGGTTAAGATTTTTAAGCAAAATGTTAATACAGTTCAAAATATGCTTAACTGTGTTTTTGTAAGTAGCTGGTCATTTTGCCATCTATCAATGCTACATAATGCAACACTAAAATATTTTCTCACCAAAAGGTACCACTATGTAAATTTAATCGGCCAAGACTTGAAAAAAAAACTTTTTTTCCTTAAAATGTTATAACCTGTTATAGTTCTAAGTATAATAACATCACAGCAATTCTTTTTATCATAAAAAACTTAAATATTATTTGCCCAAAAAATAGCATCGGTGGTTATGCATTAAAGTTATTGGTTATGGGCAGAATACACAGTGTCCCAGTTCTCCCTTGTCCCAATTCTCCCAGGTCTCCCCTACATTACCCCTTTGAAATATCATATTCAAATATAGCCAAATCATTTAGATATCTCATCCTAAACGTCTGAGTCGAGCCAGTCTGAGAGAATCTGTTAGGAGAGTGTAGTTGCGGCAGTAGCGAGGAGAAGGTCAGGTCAGGTCACGTCACGTCACGTCACTAAGCAACATCACGTCACTAAGCAACATCCCGTCACTAAGCAGTTCTATTGTGTCCCGTCAGAGGGCGCCACTCCCATTGTTTCCCGCCCCAAAAATAGGCCACAGTTTGCCGTGAGAATAGGCCACAGTTTGCCGTGAGAATAGGCCATAGTTTGCCGTGAGAATAGGCCACAGTTTGCCGTGAGAATAGGCCACAGATTACTGTGATAAAAGGCCAGTTTGCCGTGATAAAAGGCCACAGTTTGCCGTGATAAAAGGCCACAGTTTGCCGTGATAAAAGGCTGTGTTTAGGACGTTGCTTGTTACAATTACATCGATCCTTTTTATTCAGAGGGAAAGTAGTGAGTTGACTGTACCATCATATCTATTATCAATGGTCAATAGTGCCATCTATGCCTTCTGTACAGAACTGTAATCTCCCTTTTCACCACAGCGCTTACTGTCAGGGAGGCCACCTTGTGGATATTTTACAAAGTGCTTTGTCACACATGTGTAAGAATCCTCATCATTTCCCTCCGACTGACTCATATCTCTACTGGTTGGAGGATTCTGATTACCATGTCTTCCTTTCTCAGTGTTTGTGGCTAGGCATACATCCTGGTACCCATCATCAAAATTGGGAACACTATGGTACCCATGGACACCTCTTTCCTTATTGAAGCAAACATAGTCATATTCCATTGTGTTCTCCCCGAGATTTCCTGTCCCAACAGAGGAGACTTCCTCATACAGATTTTCCTCCTCACTAAAGGGGGGATTCTCTTTTGTGACTGGCAGCTTATAGGGTGGCATAACATCATCGTCAAAGTCCCAGTACTCATAGATATCAGTCTTCACAATAATCTTGTCTTCTTTGCTGGGCAAGGCCAGAAGGGACTTGTATGTATATCAAAATGAATAAAAATATGAAGCATATTGGTGCAATATGAGCCAATAACACTTCAACTTGCATGCTAGCAGATCTCTAATACCCTATATAGCATAGATACTTGACAGTATGGTGCTAGTGGGTGGTCGACTCACGGTGGTAGGTCGGAAATAGGTGAGCTTACCCTACTACTACCGAGGCATATGGGAACCTCGGCACTAGAGTGATATGCATTAAACCCTGCAGATGGCAGCAGTGAGATGAGATTTAGATCCAACTGGAATAGACATGGTCTAGTCCCGTAGACCATTCTGAATAATATTTTGATGTATTTGTAGTAAATAGCATTAAAATTTGGAACCACAACCTTTCCAAAGATAGTTTTAAACGCATATCCCACTAGACAAAGATAAGAGTGCTGTTTAGTTGGTGCTGCTGTTGTATAATTGGGGGGCTCCGCCCCCGCACCCCCGCTTTCTTTCTTTTTTTCTTTTCTTTTTTCTCTTGAAATATCAGAATAGCCAAAGAAATAAAAAAAGTTGTATCAGGCATATCAAAATGTCTGCTCTACATGGGATCCGTACCCAGGGTCTGGAAGTCTTGAGTCAATATCATTGATCAGCCTCAGCCTTCAGCCTTGGCTTATATCAATGATATTGCCTCTCGACCCCCAGGAGTATATCCAGTACCTAACTAACTGTGGGAACACACTTCACAAAAGAAAAGTCCAATCTTGATCTAATTCAATTGAGCAGAGGCTCGTTTTAAATGTAATATAATTGCTAAAATGCAGGGCCTATGCATCCTACCTCTCTCCCTGCACAAATTAATTCACCTCGATCACCAACAGTTACCTACATATTTTCGATTGATGATACGTTCAGATTCATCAGTAGGTTCCCTCTAGTGCAGCATCTGTTGTTTTTTTTTCAGAAAGTCTAACTTATAACGTATGTGACACAGTGTCTGATGTCGACTACCCTGCGAAACTGGCTACCCTACAGGACCCCCAACATGAAAAAAGGGATATATCAAGAAGACACTGTGCAAGTAGGGCATGAAGAGAATATACGCAGGCCGATAGGACCTTCCGCCTTGTTGGATAAAATGATATCTAATAATATGGTATTTGGAAATAGCCAGATTTTGAATAATTCTTAATAACAGCATACTATTATAAAGATCTTAATTTCACACTATATCTCAGAACACAAGAACAAAAAGCTAAGAGAGGCGTGGGAAGCATTTCAAGAGGGTAATTACTATTATTCTTATGTGTTTACTAGTGTATATACATGTGGGAAAACCCCACACAAAAGTTTCGTACCAGCTAGTGACACTTTTACTAACTTTCATATGGGTTTGGCTCTCTCTGGGGAGGGCATTACTATCTCCCATCTGGATTATTATGTCTTTGCAGTTTATTAGGAAGAGACCCAATCAGCCTCTCATACCAAGGTGGTACTGTAGCATGTACCCGGGGACATTTTGATTGGATTGCATAGACCCTTATACTCCAATTGGATGTTGCCTAGCATGGACTACGTAGGTCATTAAAGGAGACATTTTGGAGAAGGAGCACCAATATGGCGCACGGTAAGCAAAATACTTCCTTGATAAAATGGCAATAATCATCCAACATACTAAAGTAGAACCAAATTATACTTCTGAATATAACAATATTATGGGCAGGGGCAAAACACATTATCTAACCATATTTGCTTTTGAAACACAATGAGTAATCAGGCCAATTTTCTTTTTTTAAAAGGTATGTTTCAGGCAACCCGACCTTAGATTCGAAAAAGGCACCACCCTAGCATTTTTCCAATATTTTGGAGTGTTTTTTTGTGTGTAAATTCTCATTTTTCTATATTTTAAGCAGCTTTTTGGTTAAGAATAACAAGGCCCCACATGATGCATGGGCAGCCAAAAAGGTTCAAATCCCCATTCTTATTGAGTGGTTCTAATATGATTAGGCCAAAAAATGTCCACTAGATCTAATAAGACCGATTATATTCCCATTTCTGCCCTGCTTATTATTAACCACGGACAATTGTATTGCAGAAATGGACAGATTGACCCTGCAATATGGATGATGTTCCCCCTATTATCATACTGATACAGTGTGGGCTCAGTTCTCATTAATATACTGTTGAGAAGAAAGCCTGATACAATCAAGCATGGCATCTGTCAGCAATCGCTCAGAGGTTAGCTCCGCTGGCACCAGGGTGTACCGGTTTGTAAAGAGTGCCTCGGATGGTAAGTCTAATCACTAATTCATTCCCACCTTCTGTGAGTGTGAGTTGTTCATGTATCCATCTAATGAGGAGTAGGTGGAGGCGGCGGGGGTTATGTCGATTAAATGCCAATTCTCTTTCCAACTTGATTTCATCATGAATCATTATATATTGAAAAAAAAAAGAATGGAAAAGTTTTTCCAAATTACTAGTATTCCCATATCAGGCTAGAATTGTTCCATGTATAGCAACAGTTATTATCATTCTAGTGATCTTCGGGAATTAGATCCTTATATATCATTTTCTCATAAATGTGGAACCTTGAGAATCACTTCAAAGTTAAGATAAATATGCCATTTTGTCTACCAGAAGATTCCACATACCCTTTCCCCTAAAGTGTTCATTAAAGATGGTGTATCAGCTAATAAACTTCCCAAACTTTTTCCTTAAAAGGGATGCCATGGGTTCTATTATTATTTTAGCTAATACACAGTACCCAATATTTGGAAGATATTTGTCTATAAATACATGATTTGAGATAGTTAACAATATAGCCTATTCACCTCACTGACTCAGTCACTCCCCCAGGTGAGTACAGGGGAAACTAGCCTGGTAGAGAAAGCACTGAGCCATGCAGTATAATCACATAGGGAGTTTTAGTGTCGACCTACAGTAAAGATTAAGACACTGCTTGTGCTAATTTCATATGTTTAGATAATGCCAGTCAGCTTATAAGTTGGGGAATATGTATAGAACATGATATACAATGGAAATATGATAAATCTAAAAAATCTCCAAACATTTAGCTGACACACCTTCTTTAACTGTGCTTTGTTTGTTAGCGGTGGTATATACTTTGGTTCATGTTGACATTTTGTAGTGAATTTAGGGACAAATAAAACTGTTTAAAACCTCAAACTAATACATCTGTTTCCAATTTTGCAGCTGGTTCAGTAAGAAGTCATGACTTTGAGTATGATGTCTATATCTTCTATGACCTGGAAGACCATGACTTTGTCTCTAAGCACATCATACAACACTTAGATAGTGACTATTCAGGAAACTATAAATGCTGCTATGAGGTCAAAGACTTTCTTCCTGGCTTCTACTATGATGAATGTATAGAAAGAGCTTTGAAGGAGAGCTATTGGACCTTCCTGGTCTTCAGTCACACATCGGTCAACAAAGGTTACACAAACTTTCTCTACCATCAGGCAATCTACACTACAGGTGCTCGCCGATTCCTCCCAATAAAGATAGATGGCTGCAAGGTACATAAAAATATGTTTATGGCTGGATCTTGAGCATACCTCACAAAATAATTATAATTAAGTGATACAATGTATTGTAGATGAGAAATACTAAAAATCATATGTTTAATCCAGACAATTCCAAGTAAACCATGAACTCTCTTAATTAGATTCCAGAGGCACTTGAGAATGTGACAATTGAACTGGATTTCACTGTCATGCCCCCAGTGGAGTTCAAAAGGCGTTTAGTGGCAGCCATCTCCGAGACAAATTGTCTCTTTCAAGGTAATGTACATTCTACTTGAAACATGTATTATACTAGTCCGTCATAACGCAGCTGCCGTACATTTCACCTGCCCAGGCCTGGAAGAAGCACCTACATTTCCCAAAATAATTCATGGATAGCATCATACATGTAGCTCCTAAGATTATAATCTTATTGTGTTCAATTCAATCCTACAGATCCTAAACGTCCAACCCTTAGAGAAAACAGGCCTAAACAGCAGAAATCGCCACATCCAGCCAAGAGCTCACAGAGTCAGACATTAGATGACTATGGCATTGACGAACCAGCCATATCATTAGCTCCTTCCTGGCATCAGATAGAAAAGGGACCATCTGACGTCTTCAGCAATCAGGGTAAATAAGCGATAATGATTAAACATGTTTTTTGCTTTGTGAGGCCCTGGTACTGCATCTTACAAATACATGCTATGTTATATGTGTCAGTCATTATAGTGTTGACTCCGAACTATTTTAATTATTTGATTTTAAAGGCTTTTATGTTGTGATCTTTTTAAAGTAATGCCCCGCTCTCTTTTGATTCACAACCATTTAGGACACAACCAAAAGTGGTCAGTGACAGCATTTCATGACAACCCAGAGCTGTACATTGATAACTTCAATCACACAAACTCTTCCAGCCCCATCTTCCATCGATTCGAGCACACTCTCCTTGCAAACATTCTTCCAAAGGTTGATGACCAAGCGTCAACTATCACATCTACCTGCCTGGCACTCCTTACATGTTGCCCTAGTCCCTTAGTGAAGAGACGGGCTTTGCACCTACTTGACAATTGTCTAACGGCTGATGACTTATCCACTGACACAATTGCTAATGGGTTGGTAGAAACTGAGGAGCTACTAAGGGAATCAATCCTGGGTCGGCCTTTCCAGACAGAGACCTCTAACTTTCAGTGCAAGCGATTAAAGGTCTATGCAAAGCTGTTATTGTATGTTGCTATGCACTTAGAGAAGAGGCATCTGGCATTTGACCTGTTCAGAGAGCAAAAAGTGGATGAAGTGGATGCTCTGGTTAACAAACTTCTGAAGCAAATCCACAGAGTTTCCTTCTCCATGGCTTATGCCTATTTCATGGTGAGATATGCCCATGATTATCTCACAAATCTAGTTGGGAATGTGATGGTGGGTACAATGGCTAATTGCATAGAAGAGCTGAGGAAGGTGACAGAAAGTCAACTCTATCTATCTTGGACTGATTTGGAGTCTTCTCTGGAGGATGAAAACTACTGGGTGTACCTGGACATTATGCTCAGTTATGTAGGTAATCAGGTGAGTTGTTTACTACAAAATGGTTACGGCCCAAGTGGTCAAAGACTATGTGAGTTTTAAACTTTTGGGTGACCAAGACTACATTACAAGATAGTATCGTTTTATTGACCAAAATCCACCCAATTGTAATTCCCCTAAATTAAATTTTGTGTCTGTAAATTTTGTGTTTAATTTCCAATGGCAAGTTATGCCAGACCTCACAAGTGCTAGCATAAGTGTATAAACTCATATAAAAGATAAATGTAATCTATATTTCAGGCCTTCAAAACCCCCTTTTACCTGCATGTGTTGCTACGACATGTACCCCTGTTACTTCAGTCCTATCCTACAGTCAGACCACAGGTCCGCTGTGGGTTACTTCTCAATGTGGCACAAATGCTGACAGTCTTAATCTCCAAACATGACAGAAAAAGGTAAAAATGGTGTAAATTGAACATCAGATTTATGTTTTAAAAGCATTACAAATTCTGCAAAAATGGCCATGCAGTATCACATGACTGGAATAATGCAGTCGCTTGAGGCTGTGTCTCACCGAATCATTCCAATTTGAAAATCTATGACCGGGTGCAATCTATGACCAGGTGCAATCTATGACCGGCTTGAAGGAAAACAGTTTATTTGGGGTAGATGTAGATAAAAATGGGCGGAAAACATTAATGGATGTTTTAAGACCCTATATTACTAATTCTATTTCAATTTTTATCTCCATTTTCCCTAAATAAGTCGCCTTTCTGTCAAGCTGGTCATAGATTGCAACCGGTCATAGACTTTCAACTTGGATGATTTTCAATCTCTCAAGACTTTCTCCCAATGCTATTTTGAGGGTGAAGAAATACATTACCTGTGGCTGATATCGGCATACATCTATTTTCTTTCTCACAGATATCCGAATGTCAGCCATGTTTGGTTTGAAATCTCCATATGACTGCCTTGGTCTGTCATCACTATGGTCTTCATCACTGTATGCAATAAATGAGTTCAAGCAGGATCTCAATGACATTGTCCACCCCCTCCTGCTCACCGCTCGTGATCTAGAGGTCAGACAATTCATCTACAAGACTTTCTTTGCGTCTACCTACCAAGAGTTAATCACTCAGCAGTTCATGGGCACAGGTGACCATCTAAGCACAGTGAGTTTTAATGACCCTTTGTAACACTGGACTCTTTTCTGGTTGAATTAATGTTTTCCTGTCTTAATTTCATGTAGTCATAACTTCATATCTTAAGTTGATATGATATATATATATATATATATATATATATATATATATATATATATATATATATATATATATATATATATATATATACAGTGCAATAGGGAATTCTCTGTTCTCTCTCAGACTGATACAAATAATGACACCTAGCAGATTATGTAAAGCATTCGAAATTTAGGGAAATCAAGGAAAGATAATCCTTTATATAATCCAAGACATTCAAAGCCCCAACAATATCTTTATGACTGTTTCATTTAAACAGACTGAAGAGCACAAGGTTGTGGAACTGGTTAAGAAGCACCTGATCTCTCATTATGAGCAGGTCGGTGATCGACTAGAGTTCCTCTCACACACCCGCAGAGAAACCAACAACCACATCCTTGAAGCTACCTTCAACTACACCACCTCAGTGGTTGTGAAAATCCCCAGGATGAAAGGACTGATTCCTTTAGTTGACCCTAAAGCCAAATCAACTGACACGGAGATGCTTCAAAATGAATTAAGTATTCTCAGTGAACTTTCTAACAGGTGTATTGTCAGACTCATCTGCCATCCCAATGTTGATAGGATACCTATACACACAATCACTGAGCAACTTGATGGGGGTAATCTCCAATCCTATCTCCATCAGGCAAGAGATGTGTATGGACAAATGTCAGTTTCCAGGCTTGACCTACTTCGACACTGCATTTGCATTGGTGAGGCCCTCTCCTACCTCTGCAATAAGGGTGTGGTACATCGTGACATCTGCGCCTACAATGTTCTGCTCAAAATCTGCTCAAATGGCTGCTATGTGAAGTTAGCTGGATTCTCTTTAGCTTAGCGAGTCAGTCCCAATGCCAGGCTTGAGTGTGCAACGGGCACTAGTGTAGAGGACAATGTGCTGTTGAGGTGGTCAGACCCAGAGTCTTTGTTTAAAGGAGTATGGTCCATGGCCACTGACATGTGGATGTTCTGGTGTCTCGTCTTTGAAGTGTTCACCTATGGAGCACACCCCTTCCCAGAGTGCCTTGCAGCTGCTGATGTTCCAAACATGGTAAATGAATGTCTTCCACATTCAATAGTGATGTTTATTTCAATATTGTCATTTTCCATGTCATTGCCATCCCATCTCATTGATTAATTTCATAGAGCTTCTATCAGTGTCTGGGCATGTCTTCTGTTTCATTTCCAAGCATAGAATTGTATATTTTAAGCTACCGTAAAACCTTGTGTATAAGCTGCGGCTAGTACGCGAGTCAGATCGGCGGTGTGGCTTAAAGTTTTTGCTACTATTGCACAGTACTAAAAGTCACCATAAGCAGATCTCTGGTGTGGCTTATAGGATCGGCCCAAAGTCGGGGTGCGGCTTATATGCGAGTTAGGTTTATACCTGAGGTTTTACAGTAATAGATTATTTTATTCATTTATTCGTTTTTCTCAAGATTGATCGCGGATACTGCCTACGCCAGCCACTTTGTATGCCAAGTGACCTCCACTTGCTGATACAACAGGGCCTGCTACGTAACCCAGGGCAGCGGAAAACCATCACCAAGTTCCTGACCTCCCTTAGAGAGCTGCAGCAAGACTGGGTTCATGCTACACACAGAAAGGAACCTTTTGTTCATAGTAAGTCACAGCTTATGATAATGATGATCTTTTATACACATATAGATAACTGGATATAAAGGTAACTCGTTCATGGTGGTCATACAGTGTATGTCTTTGGCGGTTTGCAGATAAATGTTTGTCATCCAGAGTTTATTTCAGCTTAATCTGAACCTTTGGGTTTTTTTTCATTCCATTCAGACTCAAATTATAACATGAAGTATCCTGACAGCCCATGGAAGGCTATGAAAAGGGTAGGATGGATGTTTAATCAAATCAAATTGAACAGACGCCTTAAATACACAAGATAGTATCTAAGTAAAAGTTCACTCTAATAATACAAAGATGTGTAATTCCTACACTCACTAGATTGGTCATACTTTCTAACCATTGCTGTTTTATGATGAATTATTATGCTAGCTTATTATTATAGTAGTGCACTAGTGCAGTTATGCATAGTCCTGTAGCTGTTGTGTTAGATCATTACATACTAACTGTGGCTGTGATTTGGAAAAGATGTCTCCTAGGGCATTCCAAGAGAAGTACCAGGTCGAATCAACAAAGCAACCAGGTGTCCTCACCATCACCAGATCTGTAGACTTTAAGGTATGTATCATTTATTCATTTTGGTATATAAGTCTTGTTATCTTTATCCCAATAATAATTACCAACTTCTGTTGACATTTTACCTGGTTAAATCCTTATATAAGCCATAGGGAGGAGATGCACTTTACTACACTGTTAAGATCATACTATACTCACCTATTTATGTTTCCTCAACTCTTGAACTAAATTGTATTGTTTAAAAAAAAGGAACTACCAGGATGATTGTTATCATTCATGCTCGTTGGTTTGCAGCAACTACACTCACCAGACATTGTGGATTCATCAGAAGTGGACCAGCCTTATGACTGTGTGAGATTCTTTGCAGGAAAGGTGAGTACTTAGGGGGCATTCATCTAATATCATTCATCTAATATAACTGTACTACAATGATATGTATGTGAAAAGTTCAAGGGTGAAGCCAGCTAATTGAACTAGATTCAACAAATTTGCGTCATGGTATCCTCAATCAGTTATAATATTATGCTGGGTATTTTCCTTGTAGTCCTGGTCACATTTATGCAAAAATAACATTTTGTTACAATGTGAATAATGTTTTAATCAAGTATTGGCCTGATATGGATAGGAAAGGATCAGGTTAATTAAATCCGCCACTCAAACCAAGTTACTCATACATGCAACGTTATCTACATGATTCCTGACCATGTTTGATTGAAAGTTTAACATTGTCAAATCCAAGATAGGTGTGGGACATGTGGTGTAACTATTCCTTGTACATGCCAAACTAGGCGTGTCCTTGGATTTAACACTTATTCACTGGCTTCAAAGTAACTAAGCTCGGGAACCAGCAAACTTGTTCACTAAGCCAATTATCATAGCGGAATGTCCACACTACTTGTTTGTCTCCTGATTGCCTTCACAATTTCAATTCCAGGCAGCCCACGTGAAAATTGAGGTATTTACAGCCCAACAAGAGAAGTTGGAGGTGATTGGCACTCTCCGTAAGCTTGACTCAGTCAATGTGTGCAAGATATTAGACTTGCAAGCACCACCTGGGGCCAAAGCTACTCTGGTAGGTATATATTTGTGTTTTCAATGACATCCCAGCAAATTGAGGTGATGCATTGTCAGTCTGGGACAGGCCTGAGTCAAGGTGGTTTGGGTCATAACACACTGGGTCGGTCTGTGTCAACCCCTGTCAGCTCGGACTTAGTCTGACCCAATCTGACCCATCTTATTATATTGGTCATAACACACTGGGTCGGTCTGTGTCAACCCCTGTCAGCTCGGACTTAGTCTGACCCAATCTGACCCATCTTGTTATAGTGGTCATAACACACTGGGTCGGTCTGTGTCAACCCCTGTCAGCTCGGACTTTGTCTGACCCAATCTGACCCATCTTATTATAGTGGTCATAACACACTGGGTCAGTTTGTGTCAGTGCCAGTGAACTATGTCCCTATATTCTAACCTCTGTTGTACAGAAATAAAACGTTGAATTTAGACAGTTTTGCCAGACCATGGATGATTTGGCCAAATCCCTGGACGATTTGGATAAGAACGGCTGAGTTGAATAAGAAACCACTTCAGTGCAGATCCAGAAGGGATGGTCTAGTGGGAGTGCAGAGGGGTCCCCCCCTGAGGTCGGAAAGTCGCCGAAATTAAGGGGTCCAGGTCGAAAAGTCGCTTTTTTAGACCCTCTAATATATTGTCAATTTTGCCCAAAAGTCGCCAGGTCACTTTTATTATTGCCTTAAGTCGAAAGTCGCCTCCAGGTGGCCAGGTCGCTTTTGACCCATCTGCAGCCACTCTAGTGACCAGAAACAAAAGAAGATTGTGGTCCTTGAGTGAGAGGGGCACGAGCAGGGTCGATGCGATTGAGTGTGGTCGGGGGGCATGCCTCCATCCCAACCCTGGTTCCACTACTGTTACCCACTGCACAGTGAGCACAGCCCCATGCCATCCCCCCCTTTTCACATGTACATGTGCCCTTCCCACTAACCCCTACATTATACACTTCATAGTGGCCACCTCGTGCCTTGCATCTGTCCAGAATACACATTGTTCACAACTTATTTGTACAAATCGTCTGCAAGTCCCCACTAGTAGGACAATAGTAACATACACACACTGGATCAGCATATGCCTAGAATGCACACCTCAATAGGGGGTATAGATGGGACGGAGGGGGGACCCCACATTGTATGTCGATTTTAAGAAAAGCCCATGTCCCATGTCACTAATAAAAATCCCATGTCGCTAGTGTCACTAAGGAAATTTGTTGAATCAGGGCTATTTTTGATTATTTTTGACCCATCTCCCTCCCCCTCAGCATGTTTTATCATGCAACTCTTGACTCCCCCTCCCCGCTCCACACACACACAAACACAGTGACACATTAATGTTAATACTGTGTATAGGCCCTCTTATGGTTGAAATTCGCGCATCAACTCTCGCAATCTCGCACCTCCGAGAGTATCCAAGAGTCCCAAAGGATTTTCTTTCTTTGTGAAGTCTATTTATCAGCAGCGGCGTACCCATTTGAAAGCTGGGGGAAGAGGGCACAATTGTCTGACAATATAATTATTTGACAAAATGTAAAGGGGGTACAGAAATGATGCCAGCAACCAAACTAAATGTAGCATTTCTAGAAGCAAAATGGTGCATTCTGTTGTATTTATAGAGCTGTCAGGGATAGGATTTCCACCTCTACTTTTGTAGGTTTTCCCTACTTTCTATGGATATATGTACACATGCTTCCCCTTCTACACTAAATGTGTCCTATTTAGACATTAAATTAGACATTTTTATTATGTAAATTTAAAGGTTTAGTGACGTATCCCCCCCCCCCCCACACACACACATGCAAACTCAGTGCAAACAATGTACATTTGCAATGTACACTAGGGGCTTTGTCTCGAAGAAAATTCTGGAAATTGAGAAGCAGATGGTGCAATATAAGGTATTCCGGTAGATACCACAATAGTCTATGGTATTGTGATGAAGTAAAATGGTGTGTTTTGGCAAGTTCTACCTAACGGTACAATTGAATGCTCTATTTGATTTCAACTTTAGGCCCAATGATAGTACAGTGAGGCAACCCTGAAACCTTATAAAAAGTTGAGGGGGGGGCAGGGCAAAAACATAGTCCTGCCCCCCCCCCATCCCCAATATAAAGGGATTTTGGGGCCATCCATTAATTACATACGCACATTTTTGCCCAAAATAGACCCCCCCCCCCCCACCCCCTTACGGGTGTAAGAAAACTTTCAAAGTTTAGTTGGGTATTTGCACCCGAAATGCACTAATTTCAAACCAAAATAACCAGAAAATCGGCCCTAATGTGTACACAATGCATATGCCAAAATGGGCCTGGACCCCCCAGCCCCCTTGTACGCATCTGTACACATTTGGTCTGACCCCCCCACCCCCCCTTGATGCGTATGTAATTAATGGACGGCCCCTTTGCAAAAGGGTGGGCAACCGTTTATATCCCCCAAACATATGTACATTAAAAAACTAATTTCGGCATATAAAAAAGGGCATAGGGGCCTACACCAAATCCACCACTGCAGGTGAATAGCAGCCGAAAATTAAACAAAATAAAATGTGTTTCCGGTAACCCATGGCCTAATATAGAAATCGACATGGGACATTGGCACCCCCTCCCCAATCAAGGGCCCTCACTTTCTAGGCTGTTTCCACCCCCAAGAGGCACATTAAATTGCTAAATCATAATTCCAACGTTTATACATCTTAACAAGTCCTCCTATCAAAGGATACCTGTATGTATACGGCTGTTACCCACTTATGGTTTACAAAGGCCATGTAATAGTCACAAACAAAAAGGTTAATGGAGATTAACAACGTGCTTGGATAGATTAGTGAAGGCACCATCAAAGTAGTAACATTGCAGTGACAGCTGGGTTGGAGATGACAGGGATAGGGATGTGGGGGGGGGGGGGGGTTGCGTCTGGGCCGAGCAGGAAGCGTCAACCCTGTTGTAATAGTGATTTGTGGCACCACACTGACACAGTGCCAGCGCCGTCTCCATGTATTGACTCACGCCAGTACCCCCCCCCCCCTCCACTACTGTCCACTCCCTTACTACCGACCCAACATAGCTCCTTCAACCACCCCCCTCCCCTTTGCTATCCATACCCTTCTCTCACCACTCAACAATTACTAGCCTATTTCCCTTTTACTGGCGTTTTGTCATTTTTGGCTTAAACTTTATGTATTATGTGGGCTATTGAATGACCAAGAACGGGCCTGGGATTTGCCCACACATGTATTATCATAATGCACAGGGACTACCGCTGGCCCTTGATGGGATGTCAGAAATAAAAGTTGTCAAAGTCTCACACATTATGTTCTAGCAGTTAATAGATATTTGCCTACATGTAACCTAAAATCAACAGGGTACTGTGAAGACGGTCGATTTCTTTTTTCATTCCCCCTTCCCCCCATCAATTATCAAAAGATTGTATAATCCCCAAGAATGCCTGCCTCCTGAGTGCGGTTGCAGGGACCACCACCCACTCACACATGCACCAACCACAAAGCTGGCGTCTCCACTAAAACAAACAGAGGTGGACGCTAATCGCTCCAGCCGGCTGTCCGCTCACCAGGGGGTCAGTGTGGGTGCGGGGAGGCGGTCACTGTAACTCCCTGGGGTGGATGGTATGTATATATAAGGCGAAGGGGCGGGTGTGGAGGATGTTTTGGTGTTGAGAGGATAAGGACCTGACGGGGTACTACTCCGTTGGCTGAGGCTGGAGGAGCATCAGATTACTCTCGGAGATTACCCTGTATTCCCTAGCCCTATAGGACTGGAGACCATCTTCCACTGGACATCCCATTTAGGACAAATCATCTATAAGCTGTGCACACCAGTCACCCTACCAGCATCCGACAACTACCATTCTTCATTGTAAGTATATCTGATTGTTCTGTGCATTGCCCCAGTCCTCACACTCAGTACCGAATAGGGGCATCAACTGAATTCCTAAAATGCATTGTGTTTTGTGTCATTGAAATCCAGAAAATGGGTAATATTAACTCAAGTAAATTCACGAGTTCTGAGAAAATGAAGTTTACTTTAAATATTCTCCCAAAACCTGAAAGTTGTTATTAAAGGCACAGATATCAAAAACGTGAACTTGTGCATGATGTACCTCTGAGTCTTGGGGATTGAGTACCGGACTGGGACTGTTTATATTTGCTTAATTTGTTAAATGATTTTGTGCTCATGTTTAATGAACGTTCATAATTGGTGTCATTATTATTTATGTAACTAACATTGTTGGAGCTTTCAGGGACCTTGTGTGACTGTATTATGTCCCATGTAGAGCAAAGGAGACTTGGGTTGTTTGACTGGGTGCAAGGTGGCGGTTTTGACTTGATATTGTAGTGCATCAGAACTCCCGCTCCCTCATTATAGTAGGTTGAAGGTTGTGGGGTCAGACTAGCCTGGACGCGCCCGGGGTAGCGTCGGACTGCAGGATAAGCTCAGGAGAGGGGGGGCGGGGATTTCCGCGCGGCACTCTGTCTGCCGTTGCCTCACGGCCATCCATTAATTACATGCACATAATTCTGCCCAAAATTGACCCCCCCCCCATCCCCCTGTCGCACCATGTATGCTTTGGCATAACCCCCCTCCCCCATGTGTATATACCCAAATCTCGTACCTCGACTTTGGGAAAATGCTGCAAGCCTGACCATGGCGAGTTTAGTAATGTAGTATACATCTAAAAACTTGTGTATAAGTCGCACCCTGACTTTGTCCTGATGCTATAAGCTGCACTGGTGGACTGGTCCTATCCCTATCCAATGGCCCTAGACCTCTAAATTCGACACGGCGACACGCACCTTTATTGAGGTTTAGTGACATGGGACATAGTGATGAAGAAATAGATAGTGACATGGGCCCATCCATTAATTACATACGCATATTTTTGCCCAAAATGGACCCCCCACCCCCCCCCCCTGTTGCACCATGTACCCATTTGGACTACCCCCCCCCCTCCCCATGGGTACATACGCATTTCACTTTGAGACCCCCCCTCCCCTCCAGTGACATAGGCGTAGGAAGCAAATCTTCATGGGGGGGGGCACCCCAACCAGCTTTAAAATTAAGATTTAACAGGTATGATCAACATTGGGCCGATAACATTTGATACAAAATACCCTGTGCTTAAATATTTACAGCCTGGCGCTTACACATGAAGGTATTGTATTTTTTTTTACTGTGGTTGTACTTTATATTGCTGGGTATATATTTTTTGAGGAATTCGTGGAGATGAACAATCTGTGAATTTTTTATATGCTACAGTATGGAATAAATACCCGCGAATTAGCTGTTTTTGCCACCTCAATAAAAATATATACCTGTGAATATATAGACAAAGGTGCATGTCCTCACTGATGGTTATTTCACGAGGCAAAGCCTCGTGAAATAACCCTCAGTGAGGACCTCTATGAGTGCTTCTTTGTGTTTATTTCATGTCCTTATTAACAATATTTATCAGAATTCAACTTATTTTCTCTGAAAAAGCTCATTTACAGTGGTTAAATCAATAATTTTGATTATCATTATTTTAATATTATTTCCAGATGATAACCTATTCTGGCTCTCAACACAGATTACAGAGATGGACATAGGAGGTAACGTGCTGGAGGCCGTACTGCACAATCCTGCAGAATTCACAGTGGAGCATGTTGTTAAGTTCATGCTGCAGGTACTGGAGGGCCTTCAGCAGCTGCACACCCGCTACCACCTGGTGCACACAGACCTCAGGGGACCGTATGTGTATGCAGGGGCAGTCATACCCGGACTTGACAAGGTAAGAATACAATAAGTGTATATAGGGGCCGTCATACCAGGACTTGGTCAGGTAAGAATACAGTATGTGTCTGCATACTCATACCCATTCCTGACAAGGAAGGAATTCAGTACATTGGATTAAGACTGACCCTTTTACTGTATGGGTCATTTTGTCAGCAGCATTCTGTTCATGTGACACAGTAACACAGTAAAGTGAACAACGATTTTGGTTCTAGAAACTGCATGCTAATACTCGACAAAATGGTCATTCCTGAGAAATTAATGATTCATTTCAACTATACACCACAAAGTGGGGAAATCATGAATATGTATTTTCCACATTCAAACTTTAAGAGTAAAATGACATTTTAAAACTGTAATCACAGGTTTAAATAATTGCTTTCTAGGGATTCTTCCGTGTTAGAATTGGACGATTATCCCGGTGCAAAATGCTGCATAAAAGTTCTCTGGATTATGAAGGTCGGACTACAGACTCTGATCCTGTTCCAATAGACTCCTTACGATGGTATGTACTTTTAAAACAGGCCTAATATCTGAATGAGATTGTAGATTCAAATGTTACACTTTTACAGAACAAGCTGCTATGGACCCTAAATCAGTAAAATACACTTTAAAACCATAAAATCTAGGGTAGACTCTTTTCTTATTATAGCTATTAGTTATTCCTGTATTGCCACCATGAGAAAGCTGTTGACAGTTGAATCGTAAGATATTAAAACAGTATTCCACCTATATGTAACAAGTATCTGGGAACTTAAGATATCTGATACACAACTTTAAATGTACTTTACTTCTACAAAACCTTTTATCAAGGGCTCCACCAGAAGTGCTGCTTGCCCATGCCTACTACTCACATGGCAGTGACATCTACAGTCTAGGGCTGATGTTCTGGCAGCTGCTGTACGCACTGCAGGCAGTGGACCAACCAGACTACAGACTCGTCGTGCCACACCCAGACTGGAGGCTCGACAGGCATGAGGTGTGTTATTATTCTTCATAATTATTTTATATCATTAACATATTTATAACTAATAATTGCCCAGTATTTGACTTAGAACTACCTTAAGACCTCAGTTCGAAGAGTGGATGATAATAAGATGACATGTTGTCCTGCTTTGTTTCTGCTCCTACACTAACATTTTTCACGAAAATGAAATGAATGAACACTCTGTTTGAAAATACATAAATATAACCATTATTGAATGTCTACATTTTCTCTATGCAATGTGTAGCAAGGTGCAGATGTATAATTATGTCAAAGACAAATTACCTTCTTTAGTTTCACCGTAAGCTGATGTTGGGGAAGCACCCTGAACAGCCTGCTCAATGCCCAGACTGGGCATACATCCTCATCAAGATGTGTCTACGAAGTAAATTCAGGAGGCCTACCATAGACATCCTTCAGGAGACCCTAACACATAGGTAAGCCTAGGAAGCATAATGTTGGATACTATTGTGTGTTTTCAAATACCAAAGCATTTAGAGTTATCTCACATTTACACCCAGTGGGCACAACACATTGAATCAACAGTGATGAATGGTTTTCAATGTTGCTTTAATATTGATTAAACATTGATTCAATGTTCAACTGAATTGTGTGCCCACTGGGCAGTTATATGTACTATATCTTGTTTGAGAGAGGATCCAACGATTTTGACACAAACTCTAATCCCCAATTATCCAGATATCCGTTTCCGCTAGCTTGTTCACAAGTATGTAGTTGAAGATTTATCCATCCATTTCATGACTACCCTAATACCATTTTCCTGGAAGCAACTTCATGACTGTATTTGATACGTAGTGTTTTTAGAACCAAGGCATGAAGAAACAGACAAATTAACTTTTTTTTGATTAACTTTTACTTAACGTTTACTACATTCTCAATTCAGGGAGCCATTTAGAAGCACATTGCTTGACGGGGTCAGGAAACAACTTTCACACAGTATCGACAAGCCAAACATCAACTACACTGAGCAACAGGCGACCAGAGCCCCCTACCTGGGGGAGTACCAAGAACCATTGACAAGTCACTCAGAACCAAACTGCATCAAGTCACAGTTCGAAGAGCCCAACCACTTCTACCTGCGGCATGCTCGATTTGGGTACCAGACTGAAGATGAGGGTGAGGATTGCCTCCTAGCCCTGTCCAACAAGGAAGACGATGATGGTGTGGAGACTGATATCTATGAATACTGGGATATGTACAATGATGCTATAACTCCCTATGAGCAATCCTATGAGCAACCATATGTCACAAGGGATCAGACTGTTAGAAGGTTTGATCAGCTGGAGGTCAAGAGATTGGCTTATCAGAATGTGTACTTTGATAGTGAAGAAAGGCCAGTGATGGATTATCAGAATGCCCCCACCTATGGCGGAAATGGTGTGGAAGCTAGAAACGACATTAGGCTAATGCAGACTAGTGATGCTAGGGACCAATCCGAAGATCATCCATCAAATCCGCCCATGCCCGGAGCAAGGTTGGGTTGTACCTCACAACAAGTCCTGAGACATACCGAGCTCTACCGGGCCCCCAATGCTGTATCTGTATCCAGGTCTGTTTCATTCATCCACGATGACATCAACGATGAGGACTCATACTCCTGGGTGACAAAACACTTTCTGCAATATCCACCAGGTGGCCTCAGAGACAGCCAGTTTTCTAGTGAAGACAAGGATTATAGTTCCATGGTCTAGATGGTGATTGAAGAACCCTGTAGACTGTGTGCATCATACGTTAAACATATTGGTGGTATATTGTCATTGGTTAAAACAGGTGAAAGTATAGTATGATAATTCTATTTAGTCCTTACCATAGATATGTCTACATGGCCACATTGCTGGACATCTGAGATCAATTGTTATGTTGATTGCGATATTATAGATCCCTGTACTTCAGCTAATCTTAAGTTACCTCCTTACATGTTATATCTTCACAAGTAATAGAGGGTAACGAAACATAATTTGTAATCATTTACCAGCGTGACATAGATATGCGTATACTACCTCAAATATATAGAACGTTCACTTTCTGCATATTTATAAAGGATCTCCTTAGAGCAGTGTACTGGTAGGATCTGAATCAAATTCATGGAGTGTAACACCAGGAAATAGTAGACTCTGTTGGTAAGATCAGCAATGAAAGACTTTCACGTAGCAGTCCACTCAGTGCTGCCACATGATGTCAATTTTTCTTTCTGGAGTATTGTATTGCACATATTAAGAATCTCTTACCAAAATAAATGACAGACTATAATAGGGAAAGGGTTATACAATCATCTGAGATGCAAATGAAGATTATATGCTTGAGTGTGCCAAGTAGTATAGCTTAATATGCATAAAGACGTTGTAATGATGTTAATTAACCGAAATGAGATATCTATATGCAACTTGCAAATCTTTGCAACTTTAACATAGTAATAGTGTTGACCTTTTTGCAATAAAATATCTAGACCATGGTACTGGTAGCCATGTAGTCTGTCAGTCATATGCATTTGAACGCAGCATCAGTGCATTTGACAACTCATGTATGTTGCTAGCTTGGTGAGGGGAGGGAGAGGACTTACAGCAGCTAATTTCTTTCTGATCCCTCGCTCCACCGATAAGCTTCAAATAATCCTGACCCCTGTGTTGTGCCATATGCCCTATGATCTCCCACGTTTGCAATACTTGTAAGTTGTATGTAAGCATAGTTTTGTAAATGATCACAGGAATTTGAAGTTTGGTCCTGCGCTAAGGATATGCATTGTAATAACCAGTGCATGCTATGCCCCACGCAATAATAGATGCATAATAATTGCTTTGGCCAAAGGACCATTAACTCAACTCAAATAATGTAATTCCCTAGAAAGAAGAATATTATTGAGATCGCTGCCTTTAGTAGGAAACCGATGATAGCATGTGGCCACTTAAAGACGAAACACCTACTGCCCCTCCAATAACATGCGGAGCTGTGCGAGTACCGGCATTCTAGGCCTTTAGATAGAGGAGGTGGGGTTATCCATCGATTAATCACAGAGAGAAGAAACAGAGTCAAAAGAGAGTCCAGGATTGCCTCCAGAATGACTCCCTTTTCTGACTCTCTTTTTGACTCTCTTCATGAAAGGAGTCAGTACCTGACTCCCTTAAAAGGGAGTTATGTGAATCCCTTAAGAGAGCCCAGGTTTTGCCTCCAAAATGACTCCCTTTTATGACTCCCCATCACAAACAGAGTCCAGGTCCATGCTGCAACTCCCTTCAGAAAGGGAGTCTAGGCAGAGGGAGTCATTGAATCACGGCTCCCTTTGTAGAGACGATCATTGGTAATTTCTATTCCCTACCCCTCTATATATCTATTCCGACAGCTGTCTCCCTTGCTGCTCTCTCTACATTATTTTGGTGCAATGCCTCACAAGGAGGAGGGATCTAAGAAAGGTCCCTTAGTGCACATAAGTTATCATATAAAAACATATCTGAGCTTTTGTGATTTAACTTTCTCATGTTTCTACAAATCAGGTGTCTATATCTAATACATCATGCTGAAGCTACAGTTTTAAGTTATTTCATGAAATATAATTCTGACATGAAATATTGATGTTACAATGATATGCATGTATCATCATAATTATTAATATCACAAATTATGTGGATCTAGATATCTGAGCATACATAATAAAACCATTTAAAGTATAGTGCTACCACCTAGCAGGCTTAATCATAACCAACTGCTTGACTCCCTTATGCATTCATCGACTCCCTTGGGGGAAAGGGAGTAAAGGGGACCTTGACTCTGATCATAAAGAGAGTTACATGGCTTCTAAACATTTGTGCTAGATGGCATTACAGTCATTGTACGGTAGTGCCACCTAGTGTCTTCCCTATTTCTGTCTAGTATACTTACTTCTGTGACTCCCTTAGGGAGTCCAGGTAACCATTTACCCACCTTAGCTGACCTGGACTCTGCTTGATCTAATTGAAAAGGAGTCAGGGCCATTAGAAGGGGGAGTCAGACAGTGTGACAAGGGAGCCAAAGGGGGGTCTGGCTCTCTTTTACAGGCTGGACTCCCCTTGTGACTCGGATTCTTCTCTCTGTGATGGGCTGCCGTGCGCCCTGCCCGTTGAACAAGCCTGGGATAGCTCTCCTTTGTGCGCGGACAAACGGTAACAGCGCAATCTTAACATATAATTGAAATTGTCTTTATTATCTTAAAACCTATCTTAGGCTATCTTAAAAGTGTTACTAAGCAAATGAGGATGGTCCCACTAGTAGGTAAGAATACACAATCCATTGTACGATAGGCCAGTCAACTACAGTATCTATAGATGTTTATGTTGTCTCATCTGGGTGTAGGGTATATTCCACACTAGCTGGATGTCCACTTGACAGTGCCATATTTGACTGGTGTCAGTATATGCATCCTCTACTGCCCAGTCACTAGCTTCAGCAAAGCATGTGGACCAGATCAGGGAGCTACTGCATTCCCTGCATGCTAGGACACCTGCAATCATTTTTATTGCTGCTTGCCCCTGCCTACTACTCACGTGGCAGTGACATCTACAGCCTAGGATTGGTGTTCTGGCAGCTGCTGTATGCACTGCAGGCAGTGGACCAACCAGACTACAGACTCGTTGTGCCACACCCAGACATGAGGTGTGTTATCATTCTTCATATCATTCATACCATAAGTTATCAAGCCACAGCTTCTACGTGAGTCAGATCGCCAGTGCAGTTAATACAATCGGCCCAGAGTTGGGGTGCGGCTTATAAATGAGTTTTTTCTCCTTTGGTACAGTACTAGTGTAAGGCTTATACATGGGAATTTATGGTCATTTATAATTATACAGCATTTGACTTATATCTTAAGATTTTTGTCCTAAGAATTCATAATGATCATCAGACATTTTGTTCCCAGTAGATCTTGTTTCAATTTGTAGATTGACCTTTTTCACGGAAATGAATGTATGAACACAGCAACATTCTATTCTAAAACTGCAGACACAGAAATAATCACTGAATATTTACGTTTTCTCTATGCAATGTACTGATGTTTATCTCATGAATTACTTTCCATAGTTCCACCACAACCTGATGTTGGGCAAGCACCCTGAACAACCTGCTCAATGCCTAGACTGGGCCTACATGCTCATCAAGATGTGTCTACGAAGCCGCTACAAGAGATCAACCATTGATCTCCTACAGGAAAGTCTCACTCATAAGTAAGTCTGAGACACACAGTGCTGCTCTTTTTCTATCTCTATCCTTATACTCATACATTAAATTGTACTTCAAGTAATGTAGTATAACTGATGTTGAAATGAAATATCTAAACATTCACATCAGGATCTTCAGATTGAGAGTTAATTTTAAAAGTTTATCTGTTTTCAACGCAAGTACCATACCGTTTAAATACAATAACAGCCTGCCTGTATAGATGCCAGGGGTGTATAGTGCTCCAGATGTAAGCAGTTGGGTGCTTAAAGGCAACAGTACAGTAACCATGCATTTATCAAGAGTTGTGAATCCAGTGTATTTCATCATGAAGATTAAAGATACAACATATGTATACTTAACCTGGTTCATTTTTAATCCAGTGAGCCATTCAAAAGCACCTTGCTTGAAGGAGTCAGGCAACAGCTTTCACACAGCACCTACAAAGCAGACATCAACTACATTGAGCAACAAGCGGACCGAGCTCCCTACCTGGGGGAGTACCAAGAACCCTTGACAAGCCTTTCAGAACCCAGCTGCCTGAATCCAAGGTTTGAGGAGCCTGAGTACTTCTACCTCTGCCATAGCCGCTTCGGCTACCAGATCGAGGAGGACAAGTCCCTTCTGGCCTTGCCCAGCAAAGAAGACAAGATTATTGTGAAGACTGATATCTATGAGTACTGGGACTTTGACGATGATGTTATGCCACCCTATAGGCTGCCAGTCACAAAAGAGAATCCCCCCTTTAGTGAGGAGGAAAATCTGTATGAGGAAGTCTCCTCTGTTGGGACAGGAAATCTCGGGGAGAACACAATGGAATATGACTATATGTTTGCTTCAATAAGGAAAGAGGTGTCCATGGGTACCATAGTGTTCCCAATTTTGATGATGGGTACCAGGATGTATGCCTAGCCACAAACACTGAGAAAGGAAGACATGGTAATGGGGGTGGATGGCTAAATTCGACACGGCGACATGGCCATTTCTTAAAATCGACATGCGACATGGAGCTTAGTGACATGCGACATGAGGTTTGACAAGATAGTGACAGGGGACATGAGCAATTCTTAAAATCGACATGGGACATGGGGATTGTTAAGCGACATTGACATGCGACATGACCATTTCTTAAAATCGACATGCGACATGGGGACCCCCCCATCTATACCCCCATGGTAATCAGAATCCTCCAACCAGTAGAGATATGAGTCAGTCGGAGGGAAATGATGAGGATTCTTACTCATGTGTGACAAAGCACTTTGTAAAATATCCACAAGGTGGCCTCCCTGACAGTAAGCGCTGTGGTGAAAAGGGAGATTACAGTTCTGTACAGAAGGCATAGATGGCACTATTGACCATTGATAATACATATGATGGTACAGTCAACTCACTACTTTCCCTCTGAATAAAAAGGATCGATGTAATTGTAACAAGCAACGTCCTAAACACAGCCTTTTATCACGGCAAACTGTGGCCTTTTATCACGGCAAACTGTGGCCTTTTATCACGGCAAACTGGCCTTTTATCACAGTAATCTGTGGCCTATTCTCACGGCAAACTGTGGCCTATTCTCACGGCAAACTATGGCCTATTCTCACGGCAAACTGTGGCCTATTCTCACGGCAAACTGTGGCCTATTTTTGGGGCGGGAAACAATGGGAGTGGCGCCCTCTGACGGGACACAATAGAACTGCTTAGTGACGGGATGTTGCTTAGTGACGTGATGTTGCTTAGTGACGTGACCTGACCTGATACAGCTAATAGGACAGGAGCCATAAAGTGTATATACTCTTATTTAAAAATTGTTTATAATGTGATTAATACAAATTTGGTGCTGACATAAGTGTATCATTAATGCATCAGTCAATAAAACCTTCTTGAATCTCTTGAATCTCTTGAATCTCTCTCTTGTGACCTGACCTGACCTTCTCCTCGCTACTGCCGCAACTACACTCTCCTGACAGATTCTCTCAGACTGGCTCGACTCAGAAGTTTAGGATGAGATATCTAAATGATTTGGCTATATTTGAATATGATATTTCAAAGGGGTAATGTATTGTTTATTAGCTATGTATTATCGTAGCATTTTACTGTTTAATCATTGTGTATATCTTATTGTTCTGCGTTTTATGAGAAGAAAACAATGGCGGATCTTTGACAAATGCCCTACCACTTGTAGTCAAGGGTTTTCTTTGAGATTATGTTTTGGATTTTTCTATTGAAAGCAGTTTATTCAAGGAGTTATCTAAAGGAGAAGAAGGAAACACATAATTGAAAACCTGGTAATATTAATCCAATTTAATTTGGGGTGAGAATCGAGTTAGCTTTGAAAAAAGTACATACTTGTATCTAGCCTCTCTTGGTTTATCTGTTCCCGATGGTATGATGAGACATCGTTATGTTACATATTTTAGTGACAGACATGCTTTCCAACTAGCCATTAAGAATGGAAATCGATTTCATGATGTGGTAATATACAGGCAACCATAATGCATGATTGATATTTACAATGCATATGTTCTGAAAACTTAAGAACACAAAACAGAATAGCCAGCTCATTTCAGTTAGATGTACAGTTTATTTTCAAAGTCGATTTACAGTAGTGTACACACATGTAATATACGTGTACCTTTATACCATAAAACATACTTAAGTCGACAAGATCTATGTATAAGGCATTTTGATGATAATCATTTATATACAGACAATGATTGTAATGATGAAATAAATGCCAAGCAAACCGAATTAATGTTATTATTTATGAGATATTTACATTCATGGAAAGAATATGTATCAGGAACGAAGCCCTGTAATACTGTCATTATTCAGCTTGGCTGAAGGGAAACAAAAGTAGGTTCCGATGTCAAGAGATCTAGAGAAATTGGAGAACCTACAACGACCCAGTGGGGAAAATTAGTAAAACAGTGAATCAACGTTGAATCGACATTTAATCAATATCTATCATCAACTAGTTCTCAATGTTGATTCAGTGTTATGTTCCTACTGGAAAGAATAGGGAAATATACAACCGCTCGGTTAAAACAGCTATGTTATATGCTATTTAGATATTTACACAAATATACCATTGAGTTGCACTCAAGACCATAAATAACTATAATATACAAAGACAAATTGGTGCCTCACTTCGACGCAAGGGGGCGTATCAGTGAAATTACCCAACGTTTTCGTTCAAGGTAGGCAACTATACCTATAACTTTAGCATCTACCCATTTAACACTTCATCTGAGATGTCTAAATAATTTCCTGGGCATTTTCTAAATAAAGGATCTTGATCGAATTGAAATTAATTTCGTGATTACAATAGAAATATGTGTTTCTTCAATGAAATTAGTTAATTTTGCCCTTTTATGTCATCTAATCGATATCACAGGTACGATATGATTAGTCATATACATGACTTTCTTCAATTGTCTCTTTATGAGCCCTCATTGTTCACCACGATAACGGTCTATTACTACCATTACTACAAGAGGGTATTGACAAGTTGATCCGAGAATGCAGGTAGATAGTAATTATTCCTGGTGATAAGTCAAGGCATAATAACATTATTATCTCAGACGTGCAAGCAGGGAGTGCAAGGGGCACACTTATCTTGAGATACTGCGTCAAAACACTCAAAGATATACCACTGTAACAGGTCACATTGTAATAGCCACCATCTTGTCCTCCAGAGTCACTGCTGGTTCCCATAAAGTATGTGAGTGAAGTATACAGGAATACCAGAACACAGCGAGATTTGGACTGTATGTGTTTAGTCCTCATCTCGGCCAGTGCCCCATGACCGCGCTCTAGTCGATCTTAAAGTCCCTATAAGGTGTATAAGATAACCCCTGATATCGGAATTAGGTGAAGATGTTCAATGATCAATGACATCAGGACGCGTGTACTGGGCTTACAGATAGGCCTTATCATGAAGCCGTCAACCGGTAAAAAAGAATAGCCGTCTAACGATTAAGGCTGAGAATGGGCGGAGGCACATTAGAATAGTCAGCCTCAAGAGGTTCCGCGGATGGAAATCCCGGGGATCCACTCAATGTATATTCTATACTAACTATGTGCGTACATCACCCCAATTTCAGCATCCTTATAACTGGAGAAATTCTGAAAAGGGTACCCCATGAAAAGTGATTTTTTTTTCAGAGAAATAACTTTTTACCCGGCCATAGCATTTTACCGTATTATACATTCCCATCTTACGAGGAAATCCAGCAAAATTTATCATTTTTGAAGTGATATTGTCGGGAAAAGCACCGGGATTAGCAAAGACTGCATTCATCCAATCATGGCCACATGAACCCACCAACCCTGGTCATTTATATTATGCGTGTCACATGTCAGGGCAATTTCAAATTAAAGCTATATTAAATAAACCTTTCTCTCTAATCTTACTATCTATCCTCATGAGTTTTGCGCGTATCTGGGTTTCAGACAGATCTGGAACGGCTGTGCCTTCAGTACAATGCCGGGTACGGGGTCCAGACTGGGCTCTGGGGCGCCCTCTGGGAGGTGGAGACTGAACGAGTGCAGGAGGCCGGTGAAGAAGAAGAAGAGTTCCTGTTTAGCCAACTGCTCACCCAGACACATGCGCCGACCTGCAGATAAAGGATACATGTAATATAATAAATATAGATACACAATGTTATAATCCGGGTACAATCCCTTATAGGAGGAGATCTAGATGTGGTAAGGTAAAGTTTGGAGCTTTCTGTTAGAACAACCACAACTGCTGACCCCTGCTGACGTGCTCACATCGTGGGACACGTGAGAACGCCTGGGCATGACGTGATTTCGCTAATATGCTAATATGCAAAACCACAGAAATTCACAGGTCAAATTGCTTATAGGATGGCGGTTACATGTCCATGATCTCATGTTATAAGATAAGCACGTTTTCTCTAAACTAAACGGTTTCTATATCTCGAAATACAGTGTATGTCGCTTTGAATTAAACGTTAACCTCCAGTAAGTCTCCTTACTAGGGTAATATTCTGCTTGAATTCTTGCTAGAGCTGCATTTAGTCATCACAAAGACAAATATCACATTAAAGCATTTTCCAGTCCTGAGATGGTTAAAACGTTTATGTTTGAGAAGTGTCAGTTGACCTACCCATAGAGAAGGGGATCCACTGTTCGTGTTTTATCAGGCTACCCTGACTGTCCAGGAAGCGCTCAGGGTTGAGCACATCCGGTTCCGGCCAGGTCACGGGGTCATGTAGTGCAGCGTAGAGGTTGATGCGCACCTGAAACAAACACACAACTTTTCATATATGATATTTTTGAGGTTTTGGAACAGACAGGGGTGGATACTGGCGATGTATTCATATATAGATAATGTGTTCCTTAGAGTATCATTACAGCCACAGTGTTCACCTATACACCCACCTGTGTGTCATTAAGGCATCATTACACTTACAGTGTTCACCTATACACCCACCTGTGTGTCATTAAGGCATCATTACACTTACAATGTTCACCTATACACCCACCTGTGTGTCATTAAGGCATCATTACACTTACAATGTTCACCTATACACCCACCTGTGGGTCATTAGGGTATCATTACACTCACAGTGTTCACCTATGTTGGGCGCTATTCACCAATCGGTGCAGAATGCCAATATTGACATTCTGCGCAGCGCAATTTGTAAATAGCGCAAGATCCGATCCGCGCAGATCGCCAATCTGCGCGGGATAGAAATATCAGTGGAGATGCGAGCACCTGATTCATTTATAACACTAGGAATCAATACAACCCGAATTTGCAGAAATACAAGTGTGATACCAGAAACATTATTGGATCCTGTGCATCCACCTATTAAAAAGGTCAAAGTTCAATCAATTTCAATCTAGGTAAACTAACTTGATTAGAATCTCGCACCTATTTGTATCCAGCGCACTGCGGATTGGCGTTCTGCGCCGATCGGCGAATAGCGCCCAACACCTATACACCCACCTGTGTGTCATTAGGGTATCATTGCACTTACAGTGTTCACCTATATACTTACCTGTATGTCCTTAAAGTATCATTACACATACAGTGTTCGTCTAGACACTTACCTGTGTGTCCTTAGGGATGAGGTAGCCCCTGAACTCCACCTCCTTGGTTGTACAGTGGGTGATGGCTAGGGGGACGATGGCTGACATCCTCTGTACCTCCCGGATGGTGGCCTCACAGTAAGGCAGACAGTCCTTCATACCCAGGGTCACCTGGCCGTAGGGCTGGGGAGTTCCCACCTCTCTATCCAACTCTTCCTGTACCTGGAAATGGATACATGCATGAACATTACCTGCATATATAGAGGCTGGGCAATAAAGCACCTGTCACCAATCACTCCTGACTATTGCTGGACCGGTGGCAAGACGATTTAACACGTGGAGGCTGCATGTGATAATTTGTATTTATTTTCACCCTGACCAATAATTTGTAGTCCTACTTGCATCCTGATCTGAGTACTGATAGGGCATAAAAAGAACTAATTGTTGTCTTTTGAAAGATAGCATATATAAAAGATGAGTACATACCTTTCGTTGTACCTCTGGGTACTTGACCATGTAGAGAATGGCCCAGGTGAGTGTGGTGGCTGTCGTCTCTGCGCCAGCAAAGAACAGGTCAGTGATGATGTCGTGAAGCCAGTCCTCTGTGATCTTACAACTGCCATCCTCCTCTGCCTCCCCAGCCAGGTTCTTCTCCAGTCCCATCAAATAACTCTCGATGAAGTCTCGCGGGGTCTCGCAGGGGTCTTCCTTCATGCGCACTCTCACCACATCGATATGACTCTTCATAAACCCAGCAATCTCATCATTCATGCCCTTAAATGACAAAATGAGTTTCACATAGGCTGGAGAAAGCTGCAGAAGTGGGACGAAATCTCTCTCGGCGCTCTCCCCGAAGAATGTGGCCAACCAGTTGAGGAGAGCGATCACCCTGAGCAGCTCCTGATCGTTGTACTCATAGCGCTTGCCGAAGATGAGCGAGCAGACCACGTTGGAGATGCTCACGTTCATGATGTCGACCGGGGCGAGTGGCTCGTTGACCTGGTTGACGAGTCGGTCCAGGAGCGCGTCCCGCTCCTCACTGATGACCACCTCCATGCTCTTCTTTCCCCAGCCCTGGTTACGGAGAAGGAACATGACATAGCTCCGCTGGTTCCGCCACTCGTTGGAGTAGGAGCTCGTGATCATGCCTGTAAAATGCAGGGGGAAAACATTCATCAGGATTGATGATATACTTTACGCAGTTTTTTTAGTTAGCTTAGTATGGTCCTAGACTTTTAAATTCGACACGGCGACATGGATTTAGCCTGGCGCTGACATCGTGCTCCTTCAGTCTCTACCACCCCTAAAACACAGGATCAATACATAATACAAAAGGTGATAACGTATGTTAGTATTAGGTAGTAGCAACGACGCCGTAACTCATTAATCGCATATTTTAGCCCATAGTTTAGCATTGCTGCGTCTGCGTTTAATGAGCTACGTGAGGTTTGCTAAATGCCCCTAATATTGACATGAGTTGGGCTAACGGGGTTTCATTTCATATCCCTTAGGATGAATGCATAAGAGATCCGTTTTCGCTCAACCATGACCATGACCTATATATTGAACCCAGAACGGAAGCTGGAAACTACTGACTACTGCTGACTACTGTAAATGTAGAAATACGGATTTTGTAGATGACGTGTGCAGGGTCATTTCTATGTCATCATCATCGTCTATGCAAAGATGAATGGAAACAACAGGAACAACATTCAGTAGGTGGGTTTTATCTGACTCTCCAATACGTCCTACTCTATACCCGTATCTCTCCCTGCTTTTTCTCTCACCCACTTCATCAGTCTCTCTCCCTGTCTTTCTCCTCCTCTGACTCTGTCTTTGTCTTTCTCTCGGGGTCATTTCGAGGTCCTGGGTTCAAGAATAGGTCGCGTTGTTGACTGGATATCTTATCTTACTTGTATAGGCCTACTTCAGATTGCAGCAAGTTAAATTTAATCATTTAAATTACCTAAAACGTCACTTTCAGGAAATGGCAGAACACGTAGCCACACTTACACAATGCTGTCAGGTGATAGTGTCACTGTTGATGTTTATATAAAGAATCCTCCCCAATGCTGATGTTTATAGAAAGAATCCTCCCCACACATATGGTCAATTATAAATGATACTACGTGTAGTATACGCATTACCAGTGTTTTCTTACTGCAGTGAATGTTCTTGCGGTTAACATGATGTTGGTCATAATAATAGGCATACCTGGATTTGCCAGGAAGCTATAGATACGCAGTATCCAAGTATAGTAGCTCAGTACAGGAGTCCTTACCGGGCTTAAGGTCAGTAAGGTCACTCACCTGAGATAAGGGTACATACTCTCACCTATCCTAGGAAAAGAAGGCTCCTAAAGCCTGTAAACGGATCCAACTGTTATCTAATCTTATCTGAATAGGTATCAACGAGGGCTTTCTGCACTGTTGTATCCTCCTTCCAAGGGAGGTCTGATAAGGACCAGACTAACGAGGAAATACTATTCTGCCCAGAACTAGGAATGTAATTTTGTCATTTACATTTTTCGTCTGACCCTTTAAAATACTGGGAAATGGTCAATATATATCCAACGAAATGATAATATAAATTATTTGAAATACTTGTTGCAACATCATTGAACATAGATAATCTTAGTTCATGAAGTTAATGGTATAGCCGTCGTACATATCATGGTTGTTTTACCTACCCCTTATTGGCCAATACTTTCTGTAGTGTCTCTCCCTGGGATCATCTATCCGACCAGCGAACTCGATACTCTTGCCGACCAGCGCATCTCGGATACTCTCAAAGTCGTTTAATACTACAACCCAGCTAAAACAGAAGGAAAGACACGAATGTGAAAAAGATGCAGGGATGAAAATATGAATTTGGATATGGTTGAGTTTCTGACTGCATGACATATCTTTGAGCAGACATATTTTTGACCCCCCCCCCATACATACACACACACACTCCCTGAGTGTTTGTATTTGGTCATGTGATGTCTGGGCCGCTGATAATGACCTTTGTAAAAGTAAAAGACGACAAACTACAATATGGGGGTTGCCAATTTCTTATTCTTCTTTGCATCGTTGAAGTAGATCATACCTATTATACAAAATCATTTAACATATTTATGGTAAATCATACTTAATGATTTATGCATTATAATCCCATAACCCTTCCGTCTCATGGAGGAAACCCTTCCCACAAAAAGCTTGAATCTAACACAGTCTAGTCACAGATCCCAACCACACGTGATGCCCAGACGGGTGACAATCTGGGACACAAACATTTACATCTGAGGTAAGGAGGGGAATCTGGAAACTTTCCCTCGCATGATGTAACCCCTGCCCCCGCCCTGTATACCATTGTACAAATGTACCCTGGCATACGGTTAGGTATGCAAACTCTTTTATAATGTTAAACTTTATAGTTTCTACAGTCCTCCCTTTCCTCGATATTGTTAGCAAATGGGACTTGAATACAATGAGTATTAGTTGTAGTTGTTATTGATTTCATCTATGAAAATAATTTCATCGTTGAGAATGTATCCCAATGCACAAAGGGGGAAGCAATAGAAGTTATCTCCAGCAGCAATTCCTAGGTGGTTACGCTGCTCTCAGACTAAAATCGAGTTCCACAGGTCAAGTTAGCATACACTTCAACTCCATTGTGTATTAGGTGTGTGAATGATGGGTGGATATATGAAGGTATGAGCGTAACTGTACAACTAGTGAGACTTTACACCAGCTGCAACTTTATTCTGGCGGTAAAAACGTCTTATCTCTGCATATAATGCCAATACAGTATTGATTATTTCTCGTGGTATGGAATGTCAGCTCCTCCCGTTTGCCTTACTACCCGCTGTATATTGTAACGTTCTGTGATGAGACTTTGTAGCCTAATATGTCTACTGAATTATAAAGCTTCTTGTATACAAGGATACTGTCTCATCACCTGTTAGCATTTATTTGAAAGACTTTACTTGTAAATGTGATTTATGCCAAATAAAAACGTTTAAACTCAAACTCAGACACTATACAAACACGTTATCATGACTCATTTATTTGAAAGACTTTACTTGTAAATGTGATTTATGCCAAATAAAAATGTTTAAACTCAAACTCAGACATTATACAAACACGTTATCATGACTCACTTGCTGCCCAGTGCTAGACTGAAGAAGCCTCCATAGGTGTCGGCGAGCCGTGTGAACTCCTTGTAGAACTCGTTACTTGGGTGTTTGAGGTAGGGGAGGCTGCCCAGGATGGGGACGGACGGGGGGCCGGGGGGCAGATTACGGGGCCGCCGGCTACTCAGCTGGAAGCAAGGGAAGGAGGAAGATTAGGACATAGAAAGAAGTAGTGAGATCATTGTTTATGTAGTGTATTAATGGGTTTACGTACTGGTGCTGATGAACCACAGCGCGTGGCGAGGAGAGGAGGATGGAAGAGTCCATGCAGGGTTTAGAAACAGTTTTAGGTACATTTGTAACAGAATGTAAAGAGGCATAATTATTATGATTATGTCAGGATAACATTATATCATTAGAGAATAACATTTCTTCAGAAGACAACAAAAAGAAATCGATAACCACAGTAAAACCCAATACATTTTGTATAAAACTAATAAAGTGGTACTTACCAATAGGTATGTGAAGAGAGTACTAATTGTAATGACCACTAATGCAATAACGGCCGCAGTCTGTGGGCTTATAATGAAGGTCTCTGTGTAGGCCATGGTTGGAGCTGTAATACTGAAATGACTCGTGTGAAATCTGCCACTCCCAAAGCCCATTATATAGACATCCACAGCCCCCTGCCATTAATCAGATCAGCAACTGACCAATCACAGAGCGCCATACAGAGGCAGGTCGCAACCATGATATGTAAATCGCCCACTCCTCCCCGATCCCTCTTTGGGAAGCCCCCCCCCCCCAGCAGCAAACGCTACATCACAACCATGTCACATAGAGATACATACATACAGTAAGATCAGTCCGACAGATGTCTACTCTCAGAGTCTGTGGCAATTAATCCTCATGGAAGCTACTGGTACCCCGTGGGTACATAGTGTGTTGATGCAATAATGGCTGGTGGGGAAAGCACGCATGAGGTATATCTGGCAATAATGAACGAGGCGAAGCCGAGTTCATTATTAGACAGATATACCTCACAAGTGCTTTACCCACCAGTCCTTAATGCGTTTATACCACTATTTCTTCAAATATATGAGAATTTAACCTATTAGGCCTACCTTTTTCCATTTTGTCTCCGAACGACTGGCACACTCACCGCCGAGCGCCATGATTTCGTTCATCGTGCAGTCGATACGTAATGAATAACATCCAAATGTAGCGAAATTAGAGCATGTCAGGCTTATTCCTTCAATCCAGTACATAAATAGATATCCTTCTTGATGTTCCTGTTTAGAAATAGCCTTTTAATTGCGTAAAATCCTCATATTTCGACATTTTGTGAAGGCCACCAGCCGGTTAGATTTGTAAACAGCGGGACGGGCGGTGGTCAGCTGATCGAAGCCAACGCGGAAACTAGATCAGTCAGGCACGTCAGTCTGTCACGTGATCCATGTCGTCTCCTTGTTTACTACCCCCGGCGTGTTGGTATCGATCGGAAAATGTGGAAATATGAGGATTTTACACAATTAAAAGGGTAAAACAGCACGGCATCATCAACAAGGAGCTCTAAACATGTCTAGGACTGAAGGATTAACCCTGTCATGGTCTCAATTGGCCATATTTTCATGTTATTCAAGACGCATTGACCGGACGATCAACGAAATCATGGCGACAAGGTAAGAAACTATTGGCTTCCTACCAGCGTTATGTGTGTCGTCTCCATGGCGCATGAGGTTAGGCGCTCGCATTGGCTTCAGCGGCCAGGGTTCGCATCCGGTACGAGTCACACTAAATTCGAAGCCAAAATGGCTATGCCTATCTTTCATTACCTTGTTAAAATATATAGAGATGTCTTGGTGTAAAAAATTAATTCTGAGCGTGCGTATATCCTGAGATATACGCACGGCAAATATCCACTCTCGGCACGGGAAACGCCAGAATCATGGTAAAACTGGTGCTAATGCTGGGCACCCAGAAAGAGCGCCGGTTTAAGGTTCGGAGGTACATGGGCTTTTCCTTTGGCTAAAGGCTAAAGGCCCCACGAAACTACAATGTGGCCACATGTGCAGGGTTCCGATGGATAATAGACAGTGTTGTGATTGCACTTTGAGTTTATTTCCCAGATTATCATAGCATGATTATATAAAATCTATCATGTAGTGTACATCAACATGCTGGAAGAAACACACCTCCAATGGTATGTTTTGTAATATATTTACTGATGACAGACCTTGAATATCTTACCTTGAGGAAAGCTGTAGTTGTAGGGCTCTATCTACACATCCATCTAGGTAAGATAGGAATTATATAAACATATATTTTATGTAGACGTTATGAAATAGTCATGGTCTTCAAAAGATAAATGGGTACCTGTTACAGAAATCTGTGTTGATTATTTCCCCTCAAACAATAGGGCAGTACCCCCTCACACCTTGGTAGGCTAATACAGGGGTTTAAATCTGAACCACATAACCTCCACAGCAAGTGGAATTTGTACTTCTAACACTTGCTTGCTGTAGATGTCCAGGTACACGGTTTGAAATCTAGTGCAGGTGTCTATAAATGGGGACAGGCACGCATATGGAGCAGTACATGGTGGGGGTTTAAAGGGGCAAGTACATGTCAGGTATTTACTGTATAGTTATGGAGTAGGCCCTATACCTTGTTACCAAATTAACAACTAAATAACTAATTAATCCTTTTTTTTGCAATAGATATAATTACAGGTATAATCATCGATCAAAAGATGATACGTTCCCCTCATTTGTACGTGGTTTGTCCAGCATTCCAAAGTCCAAAGTTCCAAAGCCCATACCCTCCCCCCAGCCATGATGATGCATTGGCTCTAAGACAATATTCTACCACCTACTCATCCGTCGACCATTACTCAATAATATGTCTATGGTATCAGTTCATTAATAACAGATTCAATAATCCACCTCATTATACAAAGGTGATACACTTAACAGCTGTCACAGAGGTCTTAATCATGAACATTTGAGAAAATGTAGGTGTCTCTTATCCCTAAACGTTGGAGTTTATGGCCTCTTAAACCCACAAACCCGTTGATAGTCTGTTAATGCAGACTGACAGGAATACCAACAATAGCAGCAGTATAATCGATCATATGCAAGGAATAGGTTTTGTAATCGCCAGGAGTTTTTAGTGAATTTGGTTTTCTATTATTCAAATCTATTCTGATATGTAGAGCCATGGGTTTAATGTCTGAAAAACGTATATAGATTAATGTAAATAAATTCCGTGTTTTAACAGTTGTTTATCACTACATCCAAGAATCCAAGAAGTTCACCCTAGAAAATGTCACGTCAAGCTTTTTCTCTTGTTTGAGTATAAACACCAATCGGAATAATCTGGTAGCTTTACCAACTGGACAGCAAAAAGGCAAAAAATGCTAAAGCTAATTTCCAGAAGTGTCTGTGCTAAAGATTGGGTGTTGGTAGTTCCGGCAATAATTATGTAAATCTGGATGTCACGTTCTAATGTATGTTCTTATGTATTATTTGTATTGCAAGACTCTCAATGTGAGTGGTTTTGGTCGAGGCAACTATTTTGTTTTTCTAAACGAGCATCAGGTACAATTATTGATATGTAGATTTCAATTTACATACTAAGGTTATGATAGGACATCGCGGCTTACATCCTCAATAACCCCCATATATATTGGGCCTTTAACACTTTCTGTCTATAAATCAACGGCAGGAAATGTCACATAAGCATCAATCACCATAATCATATATTAGCCAATATCGGTACTCCAGGATGTGGGCATCTGCCGAGAGTGCACGATAGGGCATATTATAACCAAATAAGCTCTGTCTATTCTCCGCATTAAAATCATGCATACCTAAGATCATCTTGACCTTCCATCTCGCAATATTTTGCGAGGATTTGGCTGGCGCCAGATTCTTAATTGTGACGCTACTACTAACCGATGAGTCCATCCCTTACACTAACCCTAACCCTAAAGGCGGGCGACCCTGTTGCTAGACCGAAAATGTGACCAGAAATTTTAAAATGATACCTAGTAGATTCTAAAATGAGTTAGATTTTATACTTGAAACACTCTCAGTCGAAAATCCACATTATGATCATATTCGGTAAATGACAACCTAACACCAGGTCGCCGAAAAACCCTCTGCAGTCACAGTATAGTATAATTATAATCATATTTGCCGCCACTGTATGTCTATGGTTTGATTACTTGATGTGAGGGTTTCGATGCGTAAAAGTAAAAGGTGCACATGCACTGTACATCTGTTATCTCTGACTGTCTCCCCTTATCTATAGATACTCCTTAATAAATACATGTTGATGACAAGTCTAGTTTACTTGGTGGGCTCTAAGTCTATAGAGGTGATTTTTCTTAACCTTTAAATGCCCAATAGTGCTTAAATGCGCTATATCGGTAGGCGTCATGATGAACGAATGCAGCACTGGCGGGTTTATTCATGTATCATGCCAGTCCTTCGGGAGGGTATCAACCCATTAGGGTCGGTATGGTGCATCGATGCAGCCCTTCATGCATCATGACGACAAGATGCAGCCCTTAAATGGCTAACGTGTGCTATCAGAAATGCACTCTTCAGTTTCAATACTCTACATTATCAATCATGAATTGCAACAATAGATATACTTCATTAATTCATATAATTATTGATTGGACTTATGATGACATTCATCGGTGATGAAATACAAATATTATGTTGGCTACAACAATGACAAGTTATCGGAAAATTAGCACTAGGCTTTGTATTGTGAAATTTAGTTTTCCTCATGCTATGCCTATATTTTGTCAATATATCAGGGGTCGGGTTATTAGAATGTCTCTCGTGTCAAAAAAGAGTCAAGTCAGCATGTTGGCAACTTTTCCATCTACCCTCTCTCGATCTCTTAATTGGTCTGGCCTCACAGCGATGTAGGGTTTTTCGCTAAGAGTTAATTCAAGCAGGAGGGCATACTCTCAGATACTAAGGTTTTTTTTAATTGTTTGTTTATCCTGGTATATGATAGGCGAGGTTTCAATTTGAACATTGCCCAATGTGATAGGGGAGGTTTTAACGTGAACATTGCCCATTTCTCATTGATACATGTCCCGAATTGATTTCAATGAATCCATATGGGTGTGGGAAGACAGTATATATCTCATATGGCATCTTATCAATTTCAGATACGAATCTCCACGTCGTTTCTGTTTTGACGCCGCATATAGCATAGGTACATGTGAACTAATGATTGATAATTCTGTCTATAGCGAGGTAACTGGTCGCGTGTGGCACCTTTGTGGTAATGTCGCGACCAGGTATGTAATTGGTATCCTGACTGGTTCCTGCAAGCTCAAAGAACATTAATGTCCCTAGGAATAGGGGCGACATTCAGGGCGAAACACAGCGAAACAGGGCGATCTATTTGGGAACAAAGGAACTAAAAGAACGCCCTGTTTCGCAGGTAGCTGTGTCGCCCTAGTGGAGTCCGAGCTATTCACAAATGATATCACTTTTTTAGGTATTAAACCTCCCCGCGCTCCTACGTTCCTAGCTGCACTGTTAGAAGTTAATGTAGCTGAGTAGTAGACTCTACCGTGGTTTTACAATATATGCAGTAGAGTATACTGCTGGTTTACATTATAAAATGACGTATTTTCACTATTTAGGATGTGTCATCTCCCATGACCATGACCATTAACCTCTCATAAAGAAATTCCTAAAATTCCACTGAAATATAAAATCCTCTCATCTAACAAGGTATTTTACAAAGATATAAAGCAGTTAAATGAATACTATATATTCAGAGTTATCCAAAGGACGGGCTCGATCAGAGATACTATTACACAGGGCGACCTGCTACAGTCATATAGAACTACATGGTAAACATAATGCCAATGATGAGTCAACAAGGAACCCTATCTACCCACTCACTGGTGCAAGTGAGAGATACAGCCGATAGAAAAGATAGACTTAGGACACATATGAATAATATTTATTTCTTATCAAAACATTTATGTTTTATGCCATGTAGCCTGAACATAATGTGTTTTGCAAATAAAATTAATGTGCCTTTATAACTGCGGGGTATACCTATGCAACGTCCATGTTGAATCGAAGAGTCACCACATGTTTCCTGAGGTGGATAGTGTTTGTTGATAAACATATCACTTCTTACGAGGCTCGTTTAACTTCTAGGGTAATCTGGCTCAAGTGGTATCAGTGCAGGCGCACTAAAGTCTTAGACAAAACTGCGAGTTCCTTTACGAATTACTCCGTATGTATTTTATCTAATTTGCCTGTTTGTTTTCTGCTCCAAATATGAACACCAGGCGCGGTTGGTACATGTAATAACAGTAGGCGGTTGGTGTTTTTTTTTCATCACATAGAATTGAAAGTTTAGTTCTAGTACAGAGTATCTAGGGGCTGAGAACACAGAGAGCTGTAAAGGCGTCGACATGACTCTTTTACCATAGTCAACACTAGTTGAGTCACAGCTACTGCAGTCAGACACATTGGCCCATGTACAACTTGACTCCACCTTCAGTGCAGAGTCGAGTGCAGTTGACTCTGCCCAAAGCAGAGTCATTGGTGGTCAAGTGAAAAATGTATTGACTCTGATAATACATGCATATGAAAGCACCTGATGGGACAACCAACACTAGTTTGATACCAGTGGCAACCACAAGCCAGAGCCACTATCAATACTTCAGACATGTATTAAATGCCATACCGTTATGAATCTTTATAGAAAGGTCCACTATGTTTAAACAGTAGTTAAGGGATGTAAATGGAAACGCTATCCAGGTGTCACGTGGGAGACAAACTGCGACTCTGGCTCTTAGTGTCGTGGCGACTTATCGACTTTTTTCTGTCAAGACAAGTCAATTTATCTGGTAAGGATATGCCAGATTTCGCTGTGAATTTTGTTATACTGATTGTTTTGTGACATTTTGGTACTTCAGTTAGCCTGCCATGGATTACATCCTGGTAAAGAGGTATGAGAAAACGGTTCACAGTATTTATGTGATAGTGCGAATAGTGCTGAGGTAGCCGACGGTCATGTGTGCATGCCCACACCCAGTAAACAAATACCGTTATACACCATTTTATAACGTTATATAACGTTATATGTCAATGTTTCTCTAAGGCTCTTTAGTATGGCATAATGTTATGTAAAGTTTAAAACGTTATTTTGACGTAAAATAACGGGTTTTTGTTGTTATCTGGGTGCAGTCAGTTGTGGTCCTGCAGACATTTCCAAAGCATGCCTAGGGTGATGTTACCAACCCCATTTCAAAAGCTTTACATAAACAGTTTCAGATGATGCCAATGCCTGTATGTATATTCACGTCCATCTATAAATTCAGTACAGTTCAAAACTTCTATAGCAGATAGTAAAGTAAACAATGATCAATGCATGCCTTTCCCATAGGTTTATGTTTCAATCTTAATTGTATTTTAATTCCAGTTCAAATAATGTATAGATCTTCCGTATGACTGTACCTAAACTGATATCCTAATAATTGAGGACTTGATCTTCCCATTTAACACTTTCCCTCAACACTGTAACACGTCCCACATGTACACATTGATGAACTGATAACAGAAGTAGGGAAAGTCTGTTAGACTGATAACGTAATCAATGCATCATGGCGGCGGAAGAAATAGGAAAACATCGATTTTGATTGAGACGAGATAAAATAGACTAATAGTGCACATGTACTACTCCTTCCATTAGACCTTGACCATCTACGGAAAATTTCGGTGGGCATAAAAATGGGTAACCTGGTGGCAACAATGTAGGTCTTAATCTGGCAATGATACAATGTAGCTGAAAGTGCATAGATCTAGTCGATATACTTAATCAATTTAATCCATTTTAATTTGCAACGATTTTTTCTGCAATCACGAAAAATATAAAAGTACTTACAATTATATTTGCTTCCATCGAATTACAGAGGAGGTTCATACTTACAATGAATGATTAATTACTTCTGCATTATTTACTACAGCAACCCCATTTCATATACATTATTTACAATGCAAAATAATAATCAAGGAGGGGAAAGTATCCTTTTTACCGTAGTGAGTGTCCTCTGTGAGTTATATAATGCAAAATAACACTTTGTTTATAACTTGGCAATTGTATCCTGTAAGGTTTTTCAGAGCATACACTTTAATTAATACTTGGCATGTAGAAAAAACATGTTAAACAGGTTATGATCATGATTATCTGTATGTCAAATCCTGCGGTATAGAAGTCAGCCAAACAGGGTGGCCTCTTCGAGAGCCTCTGTGGAAGCACTTTGTTGGCATATAAGCATCTATTGCTAACTCTCACCAAATCGTTACAGGTTTAAAATGTATGACGGGCTGACGTACATCACGTAATAAAGTTATAGTACACGTATACATGATTTTCATTAATGGGTTTATTGAAAAATCTCACATTCATTGACACGATCCCTAGTAGCAAACACACTGTGGCCCCGGACGGGGCCAGACTGTGTTTGCAAGTGTGACCCGGAGTGGGCTAACCGACGGGCTCCAATCGGTTTAGGGCACTGGGCTTTGGTCTGGCCCGATGCGGGCTGCCCATGTTGGGTGCAGACCGGGTTTTGGACGGGTTACCCACTTTGGATTCAGATCAGTTTTTGGACGGGCTGAAAGCGGGTTCAGATTGGTTTTTCGTCAGGCTGAAAGCGGGTTCAGATCGGTTTTTGGACGGGTTGAAAGCGGGCTCAGATCGGTTTTTGGACGGGTTCGCTAATTTGGTGCCACAGCACCGCCTGATAATTATGGGTTTTTAGAATCTATTCAACCATTCCCAAATGATTTCTTATGTTTGTTGAGCCAGATATCCTAGGTCCTGCTAATCAACCCAAGGCATAATCATACTCTTCCTACCCAATAATGGAAGTATCTAGCAGGCCTATTATCATCAGGTTTGAGCCACATGCAGCATAGACAAGTGTCTAGGGTGTACATTAGCCTTCAAATCCATAGTTCATACCCACATGGAGCTTATGAGACTGTGTTAAGCAAATTGTAATGCCACAGAAATAGTGTCTACACTGGATAGCTGCTTGGAGAACCTTCTTTTTATCATTCAAATATATAGTCTACCTTAAGTTCAAAACTGTGAGAGCATCTGTTTATTGTTTCCTATTCTACTACACTTTAACCTTTTCTTGTATTATTGTATGAAATCATTTTCATCAGTCTTTGTTGGAAAACTCTATATATTGTATAGTAGTGACATCTGGTGTCAATCATCAGAACTACTAGACCAGATGCCCTGTCCAAACCCAACCTCAGCCCTCAATGGCCCGGAGTGGGCTAACCAATGGGTGCCCGTTGGTTTAGGGCACTGGATTTTGGTGTGGCCCCAAGTGCGCTGCCCGAATTGGGCTCAAATCGGGTTTTGGACGGGCTTCCTGTCATCTACCCAACACGAACCCAAAGCGGGCACCCCACTTTGAAACTGATCTGAGCCCAAATCAGGTAGCCTGCTTTGAAACTGATCTGAGCCCAAAATGGGAAGCCCGATCGGGGCCACACTTCAGCCCAACATGAAACCCAGCTAAGTTTTGCCCAACTTCAAACAGCAAATCCGAGCTAAAACCAAATTGGCCCCGTCTGGGCTTGCTACTAGGGATCCAGCAAGGTCACGGGACAACAAAAAAGAGAGTAAGAACAGTATGTCACTACTGTAGGTATCATGTTTTGGTGAACATTATTTTCTCACTCTCCCAAGCCTATTGTCTGAACTACTACCATGGTACTGCCTATAGATCATTTTATCTCCTAATTACTAAAACATGAATTTATTTTGCCGAGAGCCTAGATCCCCTAATAATTTAGCCCTCGGCAAAAGAAAGTGTATGAAAGCTCCCAAAGTGAGTCAATCATGGCGGACTCCATGACATATTTTATGGAAGCCTCCGATCCCCTTTCGTTCTAGTATAGGTAGCATAGTGCCCCATCTGGTGTTGGTTCTATCAGACTTCCGTCCCAATTTCAATGGAATCCAGAGTGTGATCCCATGATTTATAGCCATGTTCTCCACACCCCTGTGGAGAAACTGATGCTCATTCGCCATGGGGTGTTTCTCCATGATGACGTCACTAAAATAGCTATGAAACCAATCCTTAAATGTCGTTTTTAGATATAATTTATCAATGATTACATGAAATAAAACACAGAGATCCACTCTAATCATCTGCCGAGTGTGATATGATCCAAGGTACCACTCATGGGTGTAGAGTTTTGTGTGTGAATAGATGAGAACTCTGGTAGCTGGATTGATAGTGGATCTTTATTCCTGTATGATGGTGTAACAATCACAACTGAGGTATAACTGCAACTGCCCTGACACCTCTGGCTGACTGCCCTTTTATAGACCTACAGGATGCTGATGTCAGACACTTGAACACTCTAGAACAGACCTGGGTATGACACAATAGTACATGCTTCTGGAAGCTTCCCAATCAGGCAGACAGTAAACAAGTAGAACACTGGTTCCAGAAGATTCCTGAATAGGATACTACAATGGGGAAACCTGTAATTCAGACAGATCATCGTGGACATCTGTCTATGTTCTCCATATGAATTAGACAGACTGTAGTTGCTGTGCATGTGACTTAAATGTATCAGCACGAGCTCATATCGCATACACGTATACGAGGGGGAACTTACATACAATATAACTTACCTGTATTATAGTTATAAGCTAATTATGATCAAAGGAAATACAAGTTTGAATTGTTATCATGTATTGTGTAGGCAAGTACCACGTTTGCACAGTTGTATTTCCATCCTCTGTGGCTGGTAGCTGTACAACAGCAGCAGCCCAGAGGCAATAATACAAGACCCAAGCAACAATGGAGGAGATGGGAGATAGATGGTAAATATTACTACAGGATTTGCTGATCCATAAATTCATTTACACTAGACTTACCCAGCCCCACATTGTCTATACTACTTGTAGACACTAGATATCAGCAGGATATCAGTCTTTGCTGAACTGAATGGCACTTTATTATTGCTGTTGAAAGTGGATATATCACAATCTGTATGTTTTAATTACAGTGTCCGTAGGCTAGTGTCTAGGATGTCTGCTCTATAGGTAGGTTCTTTCTGAATTGCCCCACCGCTGGTGTCTGTATACTAGCCCCAGCTAACAGATACTTTGCTATACTACTTACATTCTAACATTAGTTGGTATAGCGACTCAAGAATGCCATGGGCAAGCCATAGAGTGCTTTAGAAAACAATATGTCACTCTGGTTCTTTCTTTCTCTCTATCCTTTATACTATAAATTGTATCTAGCCTATCCCTCTATCCTTTCATTTATATCTAACCCGCTCCCCTTTATCTCAGTTGAACCCCCTTTCTGGAACCCCTATATGATGTTTAACATGGCAGGCAAATACTTCAGGCTTCCCACATTGCAGCCCAGCCCAGCATCCAGTCTACCCCTTGGTGTGGGAGGTGTGGTGCAACCCTTCACAAACAAAACAAAAACTTATCTATACTACTTTTTTATGTAGAATATAATAGGCCATATTAGAAGAGTCCATCTTTGGTGAAAACATTCCATAGTTGGAATGTAAAAAGAACGTCTTTGGGCCTAAAGTGATGTTTTTGCACATGTTGGTTGCCATGGAAACAAGATTTTGATTCTAAATCGAAAAATTGATTGATAGAACTTAGAAGGCCCCACAACGATTTCTATGCTGAAAACAGATTGTAAATACCCTTTTTACAATGGTGACCAAATTGTTAAAAGGTTTGGATATTTGATAATTAGCATTATACTAATTAGATAGGAATATAAAACAAAGTAAGATAGAGCTTATTGGCATTTAACATTTGACAGTGACCACACATATCCAGAGAGCCAGTACTCAAAAACTAGATGTGGTACCTGCTAATAAAAGATATCACTGGAAAGCTGACATCAATTTTGTTATTGAGTTCTTACCTTGGAGGATCCTTTTCCCTCGACTGTCCACATTATATTATGAATTATTTACTATTAAAAATATACTCTCTTTGATTATGTTAGTTATGTTAGTAGGTGATGTTAAATTACAGGTTGGACTAGACATACTACGGCCATCTATGTTCATGCTGAGAATATGGGGGTAGAAGGAAAGGAGCAGTTAACATTAGCGCTGTTGTGGCCACATCACCTATGTGCCCCAATATCACAGGCAGCATGACTCAAGTATTAAGCATTTGCCCCTGCTCCGCCGCACGTCACTCTCTCTTCACCCAGACCACTCACACACTATTAGACACTGTATATACATATGTCTACTACACCTAGGTGTGTGTACGCAAGTGTGCAGAAAGTAGCGCCACCTGGCAGATTCTCACAGTAGCAGCTAGTTGGCTGTTACAGCATATCGGCACATGTCATGGAGGTGAGATGGTACATTAAGGGGGTGGCTGTGTCCTCAATGGTAGCTACTGTAGTTGGGTTTGGTGTAGAGGGAGGGTTTGTGTTGAGAAGAAATAAGGGCAACTGAGAGGAATAAATTAGAGTAAAGGACATGGGAAGAGATGGTGGAGAACAGCTTAGAAGGAGAAGCATAATCTCCGTACTCTATCCGATTTGACCCATCCACTTGCATACATCTCTGTCTGTCTATGTCTCTGTCTGTCTATATCTCTGTCTTTCCCTCTGTCTCCCTTTACCCTCTCAAGGGTAGCATATCATGTAGGCCCGACCCATACCATTGAATCTGGTGTATGAATGTGCTTCAAACGTACTCTAGTGACAAAAGAGGATATCCTCCAACCCTATTCCTCCTACCATCACTGTGGGCCTCTCTGGGGCGTCCAACATGAAGACCATACATGCTGGGTCTTACCTTCTGTACAAGAACAGTGCTCTGCCTAGCCTTAATTAAAAGAACAAGAAGAAAAAAAAGTTGTAGTTTACGATTAAAAAGTTACGATTTATGGAAAGAAGTTATGGACTTCATAAATCACCACCAGATACCTGCAGCTTGCCTAGTTAAGTATCTTCGAAAAGCCAAGAACAATTTTGAAAACATATGAAATAGTGGAATAACTGTATATATCTGATTTGGTAATGTCCCCTTATATGATGATAAATCATTTAATATGCCTATTCCTCATAATACCTAAATGTAATTTTATTGTGTCAGTTGTATAGATACAGAGAGCATTAATTACATAACTAGGAATGAACAATGTATGTCAGTTGGTCATGGGTAGATAATGATACATATATTATAAGGAGAAGTACAAAATGAAAATGTACACAACCGTCCTTATAGAATAGGGACTCATTTTTCCACATGTTCTATCATACAGGGTGCATGAAACTACTCCCTATCGAGGATCATTGTACACTATAATTATAGTGATACCTCTATGTACACTATAGGCTGCTGTTGTCAGTGATTAATAACAAACAGGGGGTAAGGAACAATTGTATTTGTTTATAATGAATAATATAAAGCTAGCATAGAAATCATAGATATCCTAAATCTTTGAAATCACAGAACTGTGACTAGATATGAGATAAAGATCACAACCATTTGAGGCTAGACATTGGAATAAACCAAACCCGAGGACTAGAAGTTCTATATGAAGATTGTGAAACATGAAGCCATAAAATCAAAGGTCCTGCCTTATGCTATACACTGACTATAATCATATTTGTTAACTTTGATACAAGTTACAAAGTCAAATCGTTATATGCCCAACAGACATAGCATACTTCGACTGGGATAACTGGAGTTCATTGAATATGCGTTTCAGGTTATTTGTATGATAATCATCTTTAGGATCATGTCAAATGATATCCATGTCAAACGATTTCACTTCTTGTGCATAGGATGAATATGAGTATAATGACAAATTGATAAATTGACAATCAATGCGTCATATGTCTTAGTAATATTATCCTGGTATATCGGGCATTGATCATTTGGCCTCAATATAAACCCATAGATGTTCGCAGCAACTTTGCCCCCTGATCAGCCTGTATAGCTGGGAGGCCACCTGGTGGTTATCACAGAAAGTGTTTGGTTACATGGGAGTATGTGTCATTGTCACTGATTGAGTGATGTATGAAAGCAGCTGATTTGGTTTTTGTAGCCACATTCTGTGGCCGGTACATCTTGCCGTGTTGGAGGGCGTCTTGTGTGAATGCGATACCTTGAGAGGTTGGAGCGGAGCCTACTCTGGCTAAAGCAGGATTGGTCTGAATGTTTGTTGGACTGCTAGCCCAGGTTATTGAAATAGGTCTACTAGTTTGACCTTCGGCTTGACCCCTATTTTGACCTCTCCCTTCAAATCCTGACTGGCATTGAATCTGACCTCCTCTGCCAGGTCTCTGTGAACTCTCATTGCAGCTTTTGCTTCTATTTCTTACACTATTGCCAACTAGGGAGACATTCTGGTAGCTAAACCTGCTGCCAAGACCAGTTTCTATCTCCTCTGTCCTTCTGCTAGGTGGTTGACTAGTGTGTGCACCGTCACCATCAGTTCTCCTGGTAGATGGAAGGTCATCAGGCACCGTCATGTAAATAGGCTCATCATCATCATCAACTCCAGCCAACTTCATTTCAGGCAGTGAATAACCTGAGTAATCACAGCTTGGTTGGGAGGGTGACACACAGTCATCATATGTGACTTTATAGTCATAGATATCACTCTCCGCATTGGCCTCGTAGAGATAGTTACTGGCGTCTTCCTTTGTGCCCTCAGGTAGTGGGAGGAGGGTCTCATCTTCATCCTCAGTCTGGTACCCGAAGCGGGCATGGCGCAGGTAGAAGTGGTCAGGTTCTTCAAAGTGGAGGCTGAGGCAGCTTGGTTCTACCCCTGTCAATGGTTCTTGGTATTCTCCAAGGTATGGAGCCCCCTCCACCTGTCGCTGCTCGTAGTTGATGTCTGGTTTCTGGACACTGTTCGATAACTGATGTCGGACTCCTTCCAGTAAGTTGCTCTTGAACGGTTGGCTGAAACAGTAAAATTATTAGTCAGTTAACAGCTGGTGAAGTTTATATCAAATTACATGTCCTTAGTTCAATAGTGAAAAGAAATGACCAGATTTGGTTTGATTTTTTTCAATTCATCAAATAGAATCAACTATTCAAATTCTTTTCATACAAATCATTGGGAAGGCGTACTTCACAATCTCAGATTAACCAACAAGACATGAAGCTTTAAACATGGGATGGCTACTTTGGCTGAGGCTCCAGCTTTTGATTATAGTATATATACTACTAACTTACCTATGTGTGAGTGTTTCCTGCAGGAGGTCAATGGTAGGTCTCTTATAGCGGCTTCGTAGACACATCTTGATGAGTATGTATGCCCAGTCTGGGCATTGAGCCGGTTGTTCAGGGTGCCGCCCCAACATCAGCTTACGGTGGAACTGTAAGAAATAGGAAGTTATTAAATACATGTTTAGATTAATTTGGTTTGGGAATTCAAGTGTCAGTTCAAATTATTTATCTTAGTACCTTGTGACCATATTGACTTCAGACTTTACAGTGCTGTTTTCTCACCATAGTTATTTCTCCAAGCTATTCTAATCCATTAATCTCTTTAATGTAATTTCAGATTTTAGAAATTTGGCCTGAGCACTTGGATCTTGAGGTAGAGCAATTACTGATTGATAGGCCAGGCTATTATGGAATTGCTTATTAAAAATAAACATCCAACACACTCAATCTACAAACAGAAACAAGGCCTACTGGGAACAACATGTCCAATGATCATTATGGATTATTAAGACAGAAGTTTTAATATAGGATACAAATACTGTGAAATCATAAATTGTGAATGATATGAAGAGTTTGGATGTAAAACGATATATTTTTATCTCAATCCCAGAAGTGAAGCATATAGTTGCCTATTTTTTGTAAATACAGCCTGGGGTCAATAATTATACTTTGGTAACAGAGTGTATACTGAGTAGGTTCTTATGATATGAAAAATAGTAAATCGTGGAAAAATAGTTTGAGGATTAAATTTCACACTCCCTAATCTTCATTTTTGTCAGATTTTTGTCCCTATTTCTTAAGTGGCACTTATGTTGTTTTGCATCCAAAGTCTTCATATCGAGAATGATAACACACCTCATGCCTGTCGAGCCTCCAGTCTGGGTGTGGCACGACAAGTCTGTAGTCTGGTTGGTCCACTGCCTGCAGTGCATACAGCAGCTGCCAGAACACCAGCCCTAGGCTGTAAATGTCACTGCCACGTGAGTAGTAGGCAGGGGCAAGCAGCACTTCTGGTGGGGCCCTAGATTAATTGATGATTAAATTTCTGAAAAACATTTTGGACTCTGACAGATCTACTTCTTTTTGAAGAAATTACTTTGAAAAGTATTGACTGTTGGTTATTAAGATACAATACTCCTATCATGAGTTGAGGCCCTACGCTTAAACTAGTTTAGCATTTTGTAGGATGGCAATCGGCAAAAAACTACAGACTTAATTTAGATGAATGATTTGAATTATGTAAAGTAAGTGTACCATCGTAATGAGTCTATAGGAATAGACTCTGAGTCCAGTGTACGGCCTTCCCTGTCCAAAGAACTTTTGTACAACATTTTGCACCGTGACAAGCGTCCAATCCGCACACGGAAGTAACCCTGAAAAGAAAGACAAGTTAAAATTATGAGAAGGTTTCTCCAAAGTGCACCAGATCTTTTGGACCATTACAGTTTTCTTATATCAATATCACCTTATTAGTATGCAATTTTATAAGTTTATAATATGATAAAAAGTACAATGTCTTGATACAAGGATATACACATATTGTATTCTTACCTTGTCAAGTCCGGGTATGACTGCCCCTGCATACACATACTGTGCCCTGAGGTCTGTGTGCACCAGGTGGTAGCGGGTGTGCAGCTGCTGAAGGCCCTCCATTACCTGCAGCATGAATTTAACAACATGCTCCACTGTGAAATCTGCAGGATTGTGCAGTACGGCCTCCAGCACGTTACCTCCTATGTCCATCTCTGTCATCTGTGTAGAGATTAAGTTCAAAACTTTGTTTGATATGCATGTCAACTTTACTTTAGTGTGCATGTTATCACTGATAAATTGTCTCAAATATGCCAAAAGTAACTTTTGGTGAAATAAGCATTCTTTGCTTTTTTATGATTTGGACTCACTCCTTTGACAATGATTATGTCATGATAAGTGAAATATACAATGAAACCTTGTTATACATGTATTACCATGTTCCAAATATGACATGATGCAGACTAGATGGGTCCAACTAGACCTTTGTATGTTTTTAATCTGAAATGATTAAAGATTGAATGTGTGATTTACATCACAAATGACTCAGGGTTAGGGTTATTAAGTGATTGAATTGAGTGATTGAAAGGTGTAAATTAACTTAAGTCGACCTACACCACCACCCACAGACCCTACATCACCACCCACATACCCCTACTCCACATACCCCTACCCCACATACCACTACCCCACATACCCCAACCCCACATACCCCTACCCCACATACCCCAACCCCACATACCCCTACCCCACATACCGCAACCCCACATACCCCTACCCCACATACCCCTACCCCACATACCCCAACCCCACATACCCCAACCCCACATACCGCTACCCCACATACCCCAACCCCACATACCCCTACCACTACCTCCTGCCCCCATCACGGGGGCAAGAGGGTCTGATTGGCAGTGTCAGAGTCAAAACATATTCCCAACCCCCCTCCCCCAGTCTGGAGCAGGCTATAAACACATCCACACCCTACCAGACCCCCTGGCAGAATGAGCTTCTTTCAAAAATCAACAGCCTTATATGCTCCTTGAGGTGCATCCTGATTGGCTGGTTCAGTCAGCTGATCTAAACATCATTTGCTTATATGATTCTACCTTATTGATCTTATTGAGTCATACCAGCAGTCTGTGGTATGGAGAGCTTCTCACAATTTTAAACCATGAATTGTTATATCTGTCCACACAATTCAAGATACTTGAAGAGAATTATCAAAAAAAGGTCTTACAAAAAACGTCTCACCTAGTATTACAAGATACCCCCCATTGACTAAGCACTGGAGTTGTGTGGACCGTAATGGAGACAAAAATTGAATCTAGTAGTCAGGAGTTTAATTTTTCTCTCCAACTTTTTGGTCAGATTTTGTGACTTTTGTTAGATTCAATATTTAGAATGGTTGCAACACAATATTTGTAATATTTCTTGGTATAGCATGTAGATGAATGTCCCATCTTTCAATATTCACCCTTTTTTGTATATTGGCTGAGGATTTTCTACTTAAAATTGGATGTGAAATTGAACTTTCAGTATCTTTATGCAACCCCTCATGAGGCGTCGCATGAGACTCTGGGTGGTAACCCTGAGTCAATAAAATGTTTCAACAAATCAAACATTAATAGCTTGTTATATCAGACATGTAATAATATTCAGTATCCCATGGGAAAACTGTGTACTTACTAAAGTAGCCTGGTTAGCGGTAAGGGTGAGGTCTAAAATCCTGCACACGTTGACAGAGTCAAGCTGACGGAGGGTCTCAATCACCTCAAGTTTCTCCGGCCGGGCTTTGAATACCTCAACGTTTACATGAACTGCCTGGAAAAGTATGTTGCAGTGGCATGAGGGATAACATTTACTGAACAAGATATCTATAACAAAAAGATTAGTCTTCTAAAACAAAAAGATTAGTCTTCTCAACATTCTTTATGGCACCTTATAGTCCAATTTTTAGAATTGGTCGGAAATACAGCGCATTCCAGATGTTCAATTTTGATTGAAGAACATTCAAGATCGAGCGTTTCTCTCTCTGCACAAATGGAATCATATTGAAAATCTTTACAACCATTGAATTAAACTTTTCACTTTTACTTAACTCCAAACTATATTGCGCATTTCGAAAGTATACATGTTTGAATGCAATTGTATCTTTACCTTCCCCCGGAAGTATTTCAGGCAGTCCCTTGGTTGGTCCACTTCCGCAGAGTCCACAATATCTGGTGACTGTAGATGCTGAAAGCATCATATTTTACGAATGTCACTAAGCACAGTAAAACATATTTCATTAAAATCTGAGATTTAATTCTAAAGTGTATTGGTGCGATCATAGGTTCTAATGGAATATAGTAGAGATTGTCTAACTTTGATGTTATAGTGAACAATAATTATTCTCTAAATGTTGCGATTGCTCCATGATAATTTTTGGTTAGATCATTAGCCTGCAGGTGGCAGTGGTGAGCTATACTCGATACTAGCAGATACTACCTGCACAACTAGATAAGCAGGAAGACAAAAGTGATTTCTTGAGATAAAGCTACCTTAAAGTTCACAGAGCCAAGGGGAGTGGAGAATTGTTGTTCTGGTGGTTTGGCTTGGTGCTTCTCTTTGAATTCTTTGTGTGTCATCTGTTAGAAGCCATGAATACTAAATAATTATCATTATACAAGGCACAGGTAAGGGTGTACATTTGTGATATCGACTTGTGATATCAATAAAAAATAAAAGCATTATGGGAGTGAAATAATGGATCCATGATTCTGTCATATCTTTTTTAAATTATAAGTAATGCTATTTTGGGGAAATGGTTCCAATTATATATGCATTTGGTATGTTTCGTGACAAAAATAATTTTGTGATCAAATATAGATTAATATACACCTAAAGATAATCATACTTTGGGAGAAACTTTAGAATAATTATGTTCACTATGTATCATCCTACCCTTTCCATAGGTTCTCGTGGTTGAGCAGGATACCTCATGTCGTAATTTGTGTCTGTAATTAAATTGGGAAAGCATGTTTTTAATTTTTCATACCATTTCTGACCCCCTCCCCTCTTTAGTGATGTTTTCTCTATAGTAATGTATGGTAGGTTCGACCCCTCCCCCTCCCCTCTGTATGACGTCATTTATGGACAGCCCCTTTATACTAATGATGTGCTATAACATAACTAGTGAAGTCGCTGTTCACAAACCTACGCATAGCTGTCAGTATTGCTTTTCTGGAAATTGTGACAATGCATAAGGCCTCTTTTGTTTACAAAGTGTATTATTTTGTCAAATATTTGCCATAGTTCTTTCTGCAATAACTTCCAAGCTGTTTAAATCAAATTAGAAGTAACTATAATAGTGATCCCTAAACAATATAGCAAATACCACATTGGGATGACTCACTCTGTGTTGAGGATTGCTCTGTGCGGCTAGCGTGTGCCCAGTCTTGTTGCAACTCGTGGAGGGAGGCCAGGAACTTGGTGATGGTCTTACGCTGCTCCAGGTTACGCTGCAGTCCTTGTTGTATCAACAGGTGCAGGTCACTGGGAACACACAGCGGTTGGTTCAGGCAGTAGCCACGCTCAATCTGAGAGGAAGAATCCCATAGTTTATATCATATTTTATAATTCATGTACTACTATACAGTTCAGTTATAGAGCAACAGATTATTTAGTATTTAGAACCTTCACATCATCTTATAAGTATACTTCAATATATAGAGATTTGCCAAAAGCAAATGCAATAATCTTAATAATATGCCCTGTATTGGGTATCCATAGTATATCTCAAGGTTTGTCATGTGATATCCAACTCTCCCTTCTAGAGAAGAGACAAAAAGCATAATGATCTAGGAATCTTGAGGAAACCCATATTTAGCAAAACCGTATCTTTGCCTCACCATGTTGGGGACATCAACAGCTGCTAGACACTCTGGGAAGGGGTGTGCTCCATAGGTGAAGACCTCAAAGACCAGACACCAGAACATCCACATGTCAGTGGCCATGGACCAAACTCCTTTAAACAAGGACTCTGGGTCTGACCACCTCAACAGCACATTGTCCTCTACACTCGTGCCCACTGCACACTCAAGCCTGGCATTAGGACTGACTCGCCGGGCTAAAGCAAAGCCAGATAACTTCACAGAGCAACCTGGCAAACAACTTGAGTATTTGAGCAGTATGTTGTAGGCACAGATGTCCCGATGCACTACCCCTTGCTGACAGAGGTAAGCAAGAGCCTCACCAACCTGGATGCACTTTTCAATCAATTCAAGTCTGGAGACCCTCACAGGCCCGCACATATCCCTTGCCTGCTGAAGATATGACTGGAGATTGCCCCCATTGAGCTGCTCAATCACTGCATGGATGGGTTTCACTTCACTTGTAGGTCTGCAGATGAGTTCAATGATATGTTTGTGTGAGAGCCGTCCAAGGATATTAATCTCATTCTGCAGCATTTCTGCAGTTGTTGACTTGGGTTTTGGGTCCACCAAACAGATGCGTCCCTTCATTCTGGGGATCTTCACAACCACAGAGGTGGTGTAGTTGAAGTAGGCATCTAGGACGTGGGTGTTGGTCCGCCTGTTGGTGTGAGAGAGGAACTCCAGTCGATCACCGACACGCTCATAGAGAGATGTCAGGTGTTTCTTGATCAGCTCAACGATCTTGTTCTCCTCTGTCTAGGAACAGAAAACAATCTGATTGACATATTGAACCTATACATTGTTATTCCAGCTCATTTCTCCCCATATCTTTGGACCTCAGTTTTTGGACCTCAGTTTATGGATTAAGGTAAATCATAGATCATTGCATTACATGCAGATATATCATTTATGTTGGTACTGTACATTACATGGTATTCATTTGAAACCTCACCACTATGACGACATTCTGAAATAATGATTATCAATAATTCTAATACTTAAAGGTCAACCGTTATGGCATCACTTATCAAAGGGATACATGTGCATGCTAGGGTAAGTGAATTAGATAAATACCACTCACCATACATAGCTGGGAGACATGATCAGAAGGCCGGCCATATCTCACAGAGCTTGGCTCAAGGTATGTCGACTCAAAGAAGACCTTGTAGATGACTTGTCTGACCTCTAGGTCACACGCAGTGAGCAGTAATGGGTGCACAATGTCATTTAGACCCTGTTGGAACTCAGTCACCTTGTAGAGGTGGAACGACCATAAGGAAGTCAGTCCTGGGCAGTCACGGGGCGTCTTCAGACCAAACATGGCTGACATGCGGATATCTGTAAATAAATATGCACATGAACAAAAGTGTGTACTACGTGTGTTGACCGGATCTATTGCATATTTAGGGGTAAGGGGTTGCCTCGAGCAGTTGATATCTGCCAGTATTGAACAAGATATTGTAGTATAATGCATATTATAGTCATTTTGACTTTTTAGGCTTTTGCATGAATATGATGGTAGTAAAGTGGTCCGAATTTAAATAGTTCTGTTCAGAGGTTTTTGGTCAAGCATCAGCCAGGAGAAATCTGAGGAATTTCCAATAGAATACATTGTCAATAAAGACATTTTAGGCTTTAAACTCAGCTTAGCAAACTGACATTTAATAAATATGTAAGGTTTGACTTTGGGAATGGTTGGTCTTGTTGGGTTTTAATGTAAGGCTTCCATTACCTTTCCTGTCATGTCTGGAGATGAGGCTTGTGAGCATCCGTGCCACATTGAGAAGTACCCCGTAACACACCTGTATGCGGACTGTGGGGTACGGCTTGAGCAGCACCGGCAGGTGACGTAGCAGCACGTGGAGGTAGCGAGTGTCTTTGAAGGCCTGTAAATGCAATAAACAGAAATATAGATGGGAATCCATATGTCTTCATCGACCCACTCAGCCTGCCTATTTTTAACTGAGAAAAGTGATCATCATGTATATGCATTCACAAGCAGATATTTTGACGCTCCATCTGGAACTTGGACTTACGCAGCATTGACATGAAGAAAATATTAGATTAACATGGACATTTTCAGCACAGTACATGCAAATAACTCACCGGCACTGCAAAAGTACACCAAACATGTTTCGGAGGCTTGTCGGGACATACTCACCTCGGAGCTTCAACAAGAAAACTTGTCCAATCTTAAAGTGACCAATCTTAAAGTCTAGTGATTATCTTAAAGGTTAACATTTATTTAAGATTATCGGTTCTGGAAACGTTTTGAGTGAGTCTTAATGAACTCTTACTGAAGTCTTACGTCTATAAAGTCTTAATCTATCGGGGGCTCTGCCCCCAACCCCCGTGTTTCTCTCCCTTTTTTACCCCTTCTTTAGGTGATAATCTTAAATCAATGTTATAATCTTAATATAATCTTAACTTTAAGAATGTCTAAACTTTTAAGATTGGTCACTTTAAGATTGGACAGATTTTCTTGTTGACGCTCCCACGTGAGGATGTCCACTAGTGCGCTTTGGAGGTACATGCATGTATCATTATAATTTAATGGGTTGGACTTAATGCAATTAAAACAGTAAAATAGATTAAACGTGTGAGGGAAGCAAGGCAGCAACCACACCTCCATGACTTACCAGGTTTCCTACATAGCTGAGTATGACATCCAGGTAGACCCAGTAGTGTTCATTCCTTAGAGTGGACTCCAAGTGGTACCAAGGTGTGAAGAGCTGGAAGTTGGTTACCTTGCTCAGCTCCTCTATCCTGTCTGATATCTTGTCCTCAGACACCCCACACCCCAGATCCTGAACCAGCTTGGCTAGGTAGGCGTGGGCATGACTAACCATCATCAGGGCATAAGCCATGGGGAAGGACACTTTACGGATTTGTTTGAGCAGCTCGCGAACTAGGGCATCCACCTCAGACACTTTCTGCACTCTGAGCGGGTCAAATGTCAAATGCCTTTTCTCTATGTGCATCGCGACGTAGAATAAAAGCCTTCCGTAGACCTTGAGGCGATCGCCTTGGAAGTCTGAGGTCTCAGTCTGGAAGGGTTTACTCAGGAGCGACTCCCTGAGCAACTCCTCCGTTTCAATGAGTCCATTAGCGGTCGTGGCAGATCGGAGATCGTCTTGCACCAATTGGTTTTCAAGTAGACAAAGCGCCCGGCGTTTGACTACAGGACTAGGACAGCAGGTGAGCCGGACCAGGCAGGCAGCGTTTATGGAAGGAACTTGTCGATGGTCACGGACCTCAGGGAGAATGTTTCCTAGCAGGGTGTGCTCAAACTGACGGAAGATGGGGCTGGAGGAGTTTGTGTGGTTGAAGTTGTCAATGTACAGCTCTGGGTTGTCATGGAATGCTGCCACCGACCACTTCTGGTCTGTAAAGGGAATATAGGTGTCAGACACGGATTGCAATTTTATAGGAATTAAAAATAATCAGATACATTGGTCCATGCCACCTGACTTATGTGTATGTGTATGGGTTTAAATTTATATCGTTCACTTCATCAATGATCACTTAATTATTGGAATCTAGCATATAAGTTAGAACAAACGCATTCCACTCTAGAAAATAATTATATATTCTATTTATACCACTTATATCACGAGTAGTATGTATAGATAGGAGGCTCTGGGTCAGACCCCTAATGAATTCCTTATAACTCAGTATTTATAAGTAGTATACGCGGATGACAGGCTGTCTCAGGTCCAGAATACCATAATTTAGAATGAAACATTGAATCAATCATTACACGCAATATTTTATCATAATTCATAATGTTTATATCTTTCAAAATAGGGTGGCTGTGTGGAGCTATGTCAAATACTACATACTCTGTTTTGGTGGCAGGTCAGGAGGACCGCCATTATAGGTGGTGTTATCCTGGTGGGAGTCTCTTGGCTGTTGCCCTGTACTCTTCCTTCTGATCAGGAGCGCTACAAATACAAATTTCGATATGATTGGTGGTGAGTAGTGATTTCTTTTACAATACGGGTGATTGGCGAATGTCTTTGGAATGCGCTCGCATGGAAATCCCCCCAAACCCTACCACCTATTATTACCACATATCCTAAAGTGAAATGATAGCTTGTAACGATGAATTTTGTTAACAATTTCACGTGACATATTTCTCGAAATATCTTGACGAGCGGTATTGGGGTTATGGGGTTCTTACATCTTGGAAAGGCTTAAAAACATGGATTACAGGGTTGTTTTCATCTTAGCACACAAACTAGCAGTATATTGTATCTCTCTTTCCGCAGGTACAGGTTTGCTTTCACATATTTAACGCTATGATCACTGTACAAACGACCATGTATCAGAAAACGATGATCCATGATCTAACGCTGTTTTCAACCATAAACAATGCAATACAGTGAATCATGATGGCCATATTCAAGGTTAATACAAACCGGTGCATATAGAGGGATGTATTTATGTCATTGCATGTACTGACTAATTATCTGAGATTAAAAAAAAAAGTATGGAGTGATATAGTTTGTTGCATGTAACCATGCAGGTGTATGTACATGTATTAACATAAATCCTTAAATCAATCTGTACCTAAATGTAGCAGTCAAGATACAGTAGTTCTAGCCTTGCTACTTGGTAACTATACTCTAAAGGGAGACACCTCTGATAACAGAGAAGTAGACCTATTTTACCATATAAGAAATTAAAAGTCAATCTCAGCCTCACCGTTCGTGCGTCCACAAGAAAGAGGATTATAGGAATAGCCTGTATATAATTATAAGAAAGTATATCATCCAGTTAAACCCAATTATCAAGTAACTAGAAAAGTGTGTCTCCTAGTTTTTTTGTGTGTTTTGTGTGGTTTTGTTTCTTTGTTTATGGGACAGAAAAACATGAAAATGGTAAGTGTGAGTAGTCTAATTTGAGAAAATATTGAAAAAATATCCAGTAGCATTAGTACTTACTCAGTATGTACATAAGCATACCATGAACCGAATTAATTGCCCCAATTGGGGGATTGATCTCTCAGCTCACCTTCATTACTGAAGGGTGCCACCCTCCTCTTCTCATAGTAATGGCTGACGGGGGCTGATGTCGTAGGTACGTCATAGACACTGCCATTGTCAGGCAGCGTCTCCTCTGACTGACTCTGGACGCTGACTGCAGGGGGCGCCCTCAGTCTGTTAGGGGGCTGACGGCCTCCGAGGGTGGGCCGCCTCAAATCTACAATAGACATATCATTTATGTTTAGTAAAGTATAATGTATAATAGATATCAAGGCCAATTGTCTTTGCAGATGAAATTAAAACACTGAAGGATCTCTATTCGAGGTCAAACATTTAACTTAAGGTTTAGGTTGAAACTTTAGGTTGAAACATTCATATAATGAGTAACAAGGAGACCAAAGTTATAAAGTGGACTGTTTATCCTGTGAAAGTTTTATAACACATGTTTGTTATGACAGTTACATTGAGTATAGAATGAGTAGTATATGTAGGCCACCCTAAGATAGGTGTACATGTTTTAACACTTATATGTGTCCAGAGTCAGTCTTATGGTTGATTGGCAAACAGAGTCGCCATGGCAGAGACGACTGAAGCAGAGGACTGGCGGGGGACATAGGCTGACATTGCCTTATCTGTCTTCCATGTTCCATGATGTTTGATTGCCTCTCTTGTTGCCCCTGACTGCTGGGCTGCCAGAGCTCCTCCCCTCCTGAGGGAGTGAGAGGAAGTGGATTGGGCATAGGGGCAGCCAATGACTATGAGGTCCTTCCTGAGGATGTTTACCATGTGCTGAGTAGTGAGAGGCGACCCGTCAGATAAGAGAAAGGCCGGGCCCTCTGGCTCTCCCGGCACCAGGGACAAGTAAGTCTCCCAGGCCGTAGTAGGACAGGCACAGGATCCAGGGATCCTAGGGAGAGCCAGGGGCAGAGGGTCCTTCATGGCTGTGATAGTTTTGGTGGTCCTGATGAGGACTACTAGTCCATTTTTGTTGATAGTCACATCTTTCCTTTTGAGGGTGTGGGGACCTCCCCACACGGTTGCAGTCGGGGAGAGAAGGTTGGATGTTCTCAGAAATGAGAAGTACCCCATTGTCACAGCTGCTGTTAAAGTAGGGCCCTCTGGGATACGTCTAAGGATGTCACAGGCCTGAACTAGGTGCCCAGGCTGTAGACCTGGTGCTTGAGACGGGGTATAGTTTCCTATCCTGATAGCTCCCTTCTCCACTGCCTTTGCATGTGGTGATGACAAGGGTAGAGGGTCCCCTCCCCTGTCAGTGATCCATGCTTTGGCCCCAGAGACATAGTTTTTTCTCGACTGCGGGGATTCCAGAGAATTGGCCAGGAATTGCATGAACATGCATGAATCCGTGACTGTTGGGAATAATAGGTCTATAGCGTAGGAGAGTCCAAATACTAAGTAGTATTCTGCCTGTTTAAGTCTGTTCTTTGCTGTTCCGTCTGTTACTGCAGCCTTGTAGGAGGTGACAGTTTGACGGCCAAGTTGGGTGGCTAGAATTAAATTATATCAAAGTAGGGGTGTGGTAGGATGTGCTGGGCTTTTTTAAGTGACCTGAGAGAGATGAGGCGCTGAGCCTCTTGGACTTTGGACTTAAGGTGTTGACGGGAGAGGGCGTCTGCTAGGGGGAGGAGGGGGCCGGGTTTGTGTACAATTTGTATTGTGTGGTCCCGTATAGCTGCCTCAACCCAAAGCTGCCTTGCGCATGCCGCCAGTATTGGGTCCTTTGTTTTTCCGGTGTGTAGAGCCTGTTGGGAACCCATGTTATCAGTGTGGATGATAACATGCAGTCCTTGTGGGTCGTGAGGGAGGAGCGTGCGGTAGGCTATGAGATGGTTTGCTGCCTCCCTGTGCACTATGTCCTTGTATGTTGCTTTGAAAGCTGCATCATAAGTGAGGTCATAGTAGTGAGTTTTTGAATCACCCCCACCCCCGGTGAGTGATGAGTCACAGTCAATATGGTACTCAGTGGCAGGAGGCTTGAGGAGGTGGCGCCCATTTGTCTTCGCTGCATAAGTGTAGAACCATCTCACATCCGCCCTAAAGTCATTTGAGAGCCAGACCTGGCCTGTCTCAGGGGATCTCCGGAGGGTGGAGAGTATCCGAGATATAAATCTCCTTGCAGGGGGAATACATTTGCCTATATGTACAAGTTTGCCTACTAGTGATTGAATTTCTTTTTTCGTGGCACTCTTACGGTATAGCCATGTCTCACAGTGTGCCACAATTTCTTGAAGCTTTGGGTGAGGAATGGTAAGGGACAGAGCTACTGTGTCCAGTTTGAAACCCAGCCACTCCATGGTGGTTGCTGGAGGGGAGCATTTGTCTGCTGACAGTTTGACACCTAGGCGGCTTGCCAGCTCTAGGAATGTCTCATAGTCTCTAGTGGCTTTGTGTAGTTTTGTGGATGCTCCACAAAAGTCATCCAAATATGCCAATGTCCAGCAGTCATTTTTGGCCAGAATATATGTCATAGCATTTGTGGTCCTTTGACATGCTGCTGCTGACAATCTGCAGCCGAATGGGGGTGTGAGGTCTATGTAAATAGAGCCATTGTATTTAAACGCCAGGAGTGGAAGGTCCACAACATCCACCCGGAGCTGGCGATAGGCCCTGGAAAGGTCCCCTTTCCATGTATAGGCCCCTCGACCTAGGGCCAGGACCTTGGTACATAGGTCTTCTATAGAGGGAAGGGTATAGGGCCTATATTCGCCGTCTATGACATTCTTTGTAATGCCGTCATTAACACTCTCTCCAGGGGGGAAGGACATGTCCAGGATTATCCTTCTGTCAGCAGAAGAGGCTTTAGGGGCTGTCATGAGAGGTGACAGCTGACACCAGTCTGAGAAGGGTGGGGCCGAGAAGGGGCCAATTAAGCTCCCCAGGTCCAGCTCCCTATCAATGAAAGCTTGGAGGTGGGCTGGATACCTAGTGGCCGAGGGGTGGTTGTTTGGAGCCGGGTTGGGCGGGGTAGGCCTTGTGTAGCCTATAGGCCAACCGTACTCAAGATAGTCACACAGGGCCACGTCATGGTAATTGGCCAGTTCATGTCTCCAGTTCTTGATGTTGAGGCCCGAGGGGACCGGGACACGGGCTCCCAGCCTATTGGGTAAGCAGGTGGCCTTCGTGGCTGTGTAGATATAGGCCGTCTCAGGATGAGCCTGCCACTGGTCCTGGACAAGAGAGGGCCAGTATTTGGCCTTGACTGGAGCGAAGTCTGCTGGGGCCGGGCCTACATTAACTGGGGCTGGTGCACAGAGAGTAGATTCGAAGTCCAGGGGCAAGTGCACTGAGTCCACTACACTATGGGTATAGCCTAGGCCCAACTGAGTTTTCTCAGCATGGGCGCATAGTTGAGGAGCTGTTTCCATAGGAATGTGTGCTGGGGGGGGTTTGTTGGGGGGTGCAGTATCAGACAGCTTAAGGAGACGCTCTGTGATACTCATCCCACTGGCCTGGGTGCACTTTTTAAGTGGGGTGGTGGTGCTGTGCTTTAGGCCTGATGACACTTTGGTGGGGGGTTGATGTGTTACAGATTCGACCGCCCTGGATGTGTCCGGTGGCTGCACTTTAAAGGGGTTGTCAACGTTAGTAGGTGGAAGCATAGGGCCGGTGGAGTCCGGCCTAGGCCTGAAAGGGGAGGAGATGTTCCTCTTTTATTCGGCAGGAATGCTCAGGGTGGTAGTGGACACGTTGCAGGTTGTGCCGACACCATGCACAGTGATGAGCCATAGGCTGTCCGGATTCCACATGACTATCAGGCTTTGTGCATCCTACCTGTGAGTTAAATGCCTTGCATGGGGTATCAGCCCTGTTTAGTGGGGCCTTAGGCTTCATGCGGCGTGCATCTTGAGGGGGAGCTCCTAGAGCAGCGGTAGGCCTACTAGTTGCAGCAGCGGACTTGTGCTGTTGAGGCTGAGGTGCTGCCGGCTGGTATCTATAGGCGGCATGCGAGGCAGCTGCGGGGTGAGGGAGGGAGACTGGGACCTGGTTACCATGGAAACGACGCCCGGCAGCATTTCGTGCAGTGCCATGGCGTAGGGAATGGATGTCCAGCACATCCGACCACTTAAGCCTACCATCGGCAATTTTTGTTAATAAATCTTCCGACCAATTTCGAACCTGAATCCAGTCAAACTCAGCGCCATCCTCGGCCACATGAATGGCATGCTGAGAGAGGTGGCTTCTGTCAGCCTGAGGGGTTCTAGGGTCCGTTCTAAGCCTATACAGGCCATAGATATACTCCAGCTCTGAGAGAGAATTTAATGTGGTTTTAATTCTATCTGGGCCTCGCTGAATGTAGTGGTGAGGGTGAGTATTCCTACCTTTAATCTGAGTGAGCTGATGAGCGCTGTTAAGCAAGACTTGGACTTTTTCCCCCAACATTGGATCATTGGCCTGGGCCATGCACATTGGGAGGGAGGCCTGCTGTGTTGCTGCTTGCACCGAGGCCGTCGGTATTGCATCAGCAAATAAATCAAAGATGTTGTCTTGTCGTGGAGGAGCGACGGCCGGAGGGACGACAGGGAGCGTGGGCGGCAGCAGGGCCGCCACGTGGCTCGGCACGTGGCTGGCGGGCTGCGGCACGTGCGCGGTGACCAGTGGCGCCGCTGCCGGAGGGAGTGGCGCCGCGCTGTCTGGAGCGACGTCGGCCTGCGCCGTAGGCCGGGGATATGGCGTCGGCCTAAGAGCTATAGGCCTGGTAGGCGCCTTGCTCGGGGCCGGGGTTTGGGTAACAACAGTTGCTGAATTATCTACCTGGCTATCCTGTGCAGTGAGATCTAGCGGGGTAGAAACTGCAGCACGGGGCAGGGCCTCCTCCAGGCGTGCCATGATGGTGGCGGTGCTTGAGTCAACACGTGACTCAATTTGTTGAACACGTTGTTGAAGTTGACTGACCGTCGTTGTTAAGTCCGTCGGCGGCACGTGCGGGGCCGGCTGCGGCAGCTGAGTAGTTGGCGGCCCGGGCGCTTTCTTTGAAGCCGCCGCCGCCTTCTTTGAAGCTCTCGCCGCAACTCGTGCCGACTTCTTTGGAGTCGCTGTGGGCTCCATTGCCGGAACTTTTGACTTGGTACCACGTGGCATTGTGGCTAACTACTTAACTGTGATAGCTACTTAAGTCTTTAGATGTTGTTCGTTCCGGCTGGATGATGAAAAGGAACGTGTGCGGCACGCGCCAGTGTTTTTATAGTCCCAGTGTCCGGTTCTCCCTGGAGGGGGCGCTGGGGTGTGGCAGTGACGAACGCTGGCGCTAGGGGCGCTTGTGTCTTTGGCGCCTTCCCACCCATTAATACCAATTTACCATTACTCATAATGCCGTTTCTGTGTAAGGGATAATACCATGTGAGCAGGCAAGCAGAAAGGATAGCCCAATAGAGGGCCCACGGGCTATCCTTTCTGCTTGCCTGCTCAACCATCTTTAGCCTGTTAAGGACGACATTATGCCCCCTTGGTAGTCAAGATGCATGAATGAAGCCCTGGTGAGTAGCTCGCCAGTGCTGCACTCAAGAATCATGCCGACCCCACGGGGTTAAGATATTCCCGAAGGGTCAGCATGATGCACCGGTGAGTTACTTGCCCCGGCTGCATGGGTACATCATGACAACAAATGCCGTTCTTTAAGGGATAGTTGTAAATGTAGTGTTCCCTAGGAACAAAAACATAAACTAACCTGGTAAGAAACATGTAGCTTGTGAGATAACAGCCACCAAACGCCTTCTGAACTCCTCCGGGGGCATGACTGTGAAATCCAGCTCGATCTTAACATCCTCAAGTGCTTCCGGAATCTGTAAGTATGACATATAATTATATATATATATATATATATATATATATATATATATATATATATATATATATGTGTGTGTGTGTATATATATATATATATATATATATATATATATATTATATATACGTGTGTGTGTGTGTGTATCAAATGTATCTTTCTGATATCATTGGACGCTAAGTCGTGACTTGGCTGGTAATGGTTAAGGACTAGAGCTTTGCTCCACTCTCAAGGCGCCAAAACTAGACGCAGCAGCTCGCAGCGCCACCTACACCGCTCTACCCACAGAGCTGTGACGTCACATCAGCGTCCGCAGCAACCACCATAAACGACTTTTGGGAATATTTTGATTTCTCCCGTTTTAATTTGCCGATTAAGTAGGCATATACCCCAAGTATAATGGTAGGGAGAAAGGCATCGGAACCTGCAACTATGGTTACTCCACGGAAATCGTCTCGAGTGAAAAAGCCAACGGGAAAAGCCGCTGGGGCGAAAAAGAAGTCGACCCGCCGCGGCCACAAGTCCCTGCTGCGCCTCTGGACCCGCTCGCTGGAAGAGTAGCTGCCCTTGAGACCAACCTCGGTGAGTTAGGCAATCGTGTGGGATCAGTTGAGTCTATAGCCTCCGCTGTCCTCAGTAAACTCACCGTATTGGTACCTGATGTAAACACTACTCCTACACACACGGTGACTGAGAAGAGTACTGTCACTGCTGCGCCTACGGCTGTCACTGCGGTGCCGTCAGCTGTCACAACAATCAAGTACAGGCTCTATTGTCTACCACGGCCCACCAGCTTTCAGGCCTGAAAGGTAGGCGCACCCACCCCCACCACTTCATTACTAGGGGTCCCCAGTGCACAAAAACAGCGATTGATTCCCTCACTGTGCCTGAGTACCTGTTTGGTTTGATTAGCCTTATGAGGGATCCCCAGACCCCTCCTGAGGTTCGACCTAAACTGGCCCTCCATATATATCATGTCATTGAGGATGCTGCTGAGTTCCGGTGGGGTCAGGTTAGGCAGTGGTCAGAAGACGTCTTGACCAGGGTGGCCAATGGAAGGCTCAATTGGCTCACTGACACACTGGCTATCCACGACCTCCGTTCTCAGTGCTCCAAGTTCAAGAATGGGAAACTGCATCAGCCCACAGATGCTGATGCCGGTCACTCAAAGCCCCAAGCAGCGGCTAACCATCACCAGTCTGACAGGCAGAGGCGGCCCCCTAGACAGGCGGTCGGCCGGTCAGACACCCCATGTGCCTCCTACAACACGGCAGGCGGCTGCAACAAATCAGATGGCCACACTGAAAATGGCATTGGCCAAGGCCATCACTGCAAGCACTGCCGCAAGCATCTCGGTGTGCTGTATTCACATCCCAAGTGGGACTGCAGAAACAGAGGAAAAATAGCTCAGTCCTTTCGCCAACAGGCCGGACAGGACCGGCCAGCCTATTAATACCTCCTGCTCAACCCTCGGTACCCCAGAGGTACCTGGAACACTTGCCCAGACAGCTGGTATACCGCCTATAGCGAGCTGCCTGGACCCAACAGCACCCCCCTTTCTTCCTGTTCCTCCTGGCATACAACACATGCTCGGGGGCTCGTTGGTGCAACCTGTTACTACTCAAGTTAATCAAGCCCCACCCCTTGGTAATATAGCCTCGGCCAGTCATAGTGTACCCTACATGGCTGAGGCTGACCATGCCCGGGGAGATGGTGGTGATGTATCATTAAGGCTCATCAACCTGGCCCACGGCCCGGAACAAAGCCAACACTGTGACGATTTGTTGTGTGACACTGAATTAGACTTAGACCCCTTCCAGTATCATCTCCCATGTGAACCTAACCACGACTTGGTCACACATGCTGAGGTTGATAGGTCGAGTCTAACATTGGCAGACGAGTTTTCGCCAATCCTCATCGGCCCTACACCAGCACAGTATGCCCCAGTGAGGGCTACATTCTGGCCCACAATGGTTCCCTCTGCTGCTAAAAACTTCCCACAGTATGCTAAGATGTACAGTGCAGTCACTGCATCCGGTATGCCTAATAGACTAGGAGCGAGACTAGAGGTCCCATCTGGCCTCAATCTAGATGTCTGGGAGAAGGAGCTGAGTGACTACCATGACAAGGAGGTGTGTGGATTTTTAAGATATGGGTGGCCGGTGGGGTACACAGCCCCCTTCCCCCCTACGCCAGCTGAGTCCAATCACTCATCTGCCCTCCAATACGCGGCTCAAATACAGGACTTTGTCGACAAAGAGCTAGTACTCGGAGGCATAGTTGGCCCATTCACCACACCCCCCTTCGAGCCCTGGACACACATAGCCCCCATACTCACCCAGCCTAAGAGAGACTCTCAGGATAGAAGGATAATCCTGGACCTCTCTTACCCTGATGGTGCTAGTGTGAATAATGGAATAACTAAGAACTGCTTTGAAGGCTGCCACCGCCCCTACACTCTACCGTCCATAGAGGACCTGGCGGTGAAAGTTAGGACTCTAGGCCCATCATGCTATGCCTGGAAGGCGGATTTGTCTCGCGCATACCGACAGGTGCGTACTGACCCAGGGGACACCCCCCTGCTAGGTTTCAAGGTGAACAATCTGATCTATGTTGATCTCTGCCCTTCGTTTGGGTGTAGACTCAGTAGCATGGCATGTCAACGCACTACTGCTGCTGTAACCTACATCATGCGCAAGGCGGGATATTGGACATTAGTATACTTGGACGATTTTGTAGGCGTGGAGCCTACATATGACCTTGCAATGAAGGCCTACAGTACCTTCCTTGACCTCACCGACAGACTTGGCCTCCAGCTGGCCCCAAAGAAATGCCAACCACCAGCCCTATCAATCGAGTGGTTGGGCTTCTACCTAGACACTAACCTCATGATTTTGTCCATCCCTGATGCAAAACTCAAAGAGGTGTATGAGGAATGCACTGCTTGGAGCAAAAAGACCCAAGCCACCAAGAAGGAGATCCAATCCCTGACAGGCAAATTAGTGCACGTCTCAAAGTGCGTTCGCCATGGACGACGCTTCATTTGCAGGATCTTGGACGCTCCAAGAGCTGCCCCTGATAGCGGTAATGTACCACTACCAGTCTCCTTCAGAGCCGACGTCAAATGGTTCAGGATGTATGCAAAGCTGTCAAATGGCATTCACCTTCTCCAACCTGACCTCAAACAATTCCCAATTGAATGTGACTCCTCCCTACTCGCTGGTGGAGGGAATACGGAAAGGGAATACTACACCCTTCCCTACTCTGCCCCACATTGTAGGAGGTACACTAACATTACTCAGCTCGAAGCTGTGAACCTCCTCACTGCCTACAGGACCCTGAAGCCGACCTACTCTGCTGGGATGCTAATTGTTATATTCACTGATAACATGGCATCGGCATCCTCACTAAGATCAGGCCTCACAAAAGACCCTGCCCTCGCCGCCTGCTCAAGGCAGCTGTGGCTGGAGGCTGCCCTGGCTGACCACACAGTGGAGGTCAGGCACAAGCCGGGAGCCCTCATTCCCCTAGCGGATGCACTGAGCAGATATCATGAGTCGGCTAAGAAAGCCTATGCTGATTCACAGATTAAGCTCAGGGGCCTCACTCAGAAGGAGCCTTCCCTTCCCCACCCCTTCTTCACAAAAATCTGACCTGTGTAGATTGTAATCACTGCCCTCTTTGTTATAGGTACCCCCCTCGGGGACCAGATGATGGTCTCATACAACGCAGCCATCTCGGAGTCAACTCATCACAATAGAACCACTCACGCCACAATGTATCTGACCTATGCTTTAAGCTATGGGGTGGATATCCTATCCCCAACCTTGCTGGACTCCTGCAAATACCAGCAATATCTGGCAAACTCACTAAAAAGCAACGTCTCACGGAAGTGCTACAATTCAGGGGCTGGAATCTGGATAAGGGATAGAGGTGGTGACCCTAGTAACCTCTACTCCCAAGAAGCTAAGGCAGTGGCAAAAGGAGCTGCTAGACTAGCACCGTCACTCCCCAGCCCAGCACCACCTATCACCCCAAGGGATTTGTTAGTCATCGCCCGGTACCTTGATATGGACCTGGCGTCACTCCCATTCAAAGCAGCAATCTGTCTTGGGTTCTTTTCATTCCTAAGATCATCAAACCTAATCACCCCGTCAGCTCTCCTTTGGACTGGACCACACACACTAGTGCGGTCTGACATTGTGAGTACCCAGTCTGGCCTACTAGTCTCAATAAGGTCCTCAAAGACAATCGTCCTGGGTACCACCCCAACAGTGCTACACCTGCCTAGAATACCTGACTCCCCGGCATGCCCGTCTGCTGCTTGGGATATGTATGTGGCATCTTATCCAGCACCCATCCACTTTCCAGCATTCATCCTACAGGATGGTACCCCTCTGACCCCACCTCAACTAGTAGGCGTCATGAAGGCAGCCTTAACTGCAGCTGGATGCCCATATGCTGACAAAATAAGGTCCCATTCACTAAGACGCGGTGGAGCCCAAGCTGCTCAACTAGCCGGCTGTGAAAGGGCTGATATTGCATCCCATGGTACCTGGAAATCAGAATCAGGTCTAAGAGCATATGTACCATCGTCAGCGTCACAAGCTGTTGCTAGTAAACTAGCCACGCTATTTGCACACTAAAAGAAAACACTGACTACGCCCATGTGCACTGTATTTCATATACCACTGTTTATGGTAGATGTTGCTACCGGTATAAATTGTTCATGTCTTTAATACATGTACTTGTTACACATGTCGTCTCGTATATAAAAATCCAAACTATATACAAAGAACTTGTCCAGTTATCATTGGACGCTAAGTCGTGACTTGGCTGGTAATGGTTAAGGACTAGAGCTTTGCTCCACTCTCAAGGCGCCAAAACTAGACGCAGCAGCTCGCAGCGCCACCTACACCGCTCTACCCACAGAGCTGTGACGTCACATCAGCGTCCGCAGCAACCACCATAAACGACTTTTGGGAATATTTTGATCCCGCCCACCCACACCTACATATCATATAAAGTGCATAAATATATTATCATCAGTACCGGTACTAATAAGTTTACCCTGTACCAGATTTATAATGCACTAAAAGAAAACACTGACTACGCCCATGTGCACTGTATTTCATATACCACTGTTTATGGTAGATGTTGCTACCGGTATAAATTGTTTATGTCTTTAATACATGTACTTGTTACACATGTCGTCTCGTATATAAAAATACAAACTATATACAAAGAACTTGTCCAGTTATCATTCCTCATACCACGTATTAAACCAATAGAGTCAGTAGGTCATGTTCTTCTATGTTCCCTTCAGCATGTACAATGACTTAATTCTTTCTATGGTGAAACATGAATACATAGAGAGATAAGTTTACTTACGAGACAATCATCTATCTTTATAGGCAGGAAGCGCCGGGCACCTGTGGCATATATAGACTGGTGGTAGAGAAAGTTGGTGTAACCTTTGCTCACAGAAGTGTGGCTGAAAACCAAAAAAGTCCAATAGCTCTCCTTCATAGCTCTCCTGATGCACTGGTCATAGTAGAACCCAGGCAGAAAGTCCTTGACCTCGTAGCAGCATTTGTAGTTTCCAGAATATTCACTATCTAAGTGACAAATGATGTTTCTGGAGACAAAATCATGGTCTTCCAGGTCATAGAAGATGTAGACATCATACTCAAAGCTGTGGCTCCTCACTGAACCAGCTGCAATGGTTAGAAAACAATAGTGAACAAATTACCTGTCCTTATTTTCATTAAGTGCTGAATGTTATGTTTTGCATAATTGAAGAGTTTGGATGAAAAACGACAGAAGGGCCATTCAAAAAATAGGGACAAAAATCTGACAAAAATGAAGATTAGGGAGAGTGAAATATAATCTTCAAAAGTTTTTTCCAAGATTTACTATTTTTCATATCATTAGGACCTACTCAGTACACACTCTGTTACCGAAGTATAATAATTGACCCCAGGGTGTCTGTACAAAAAGCACCATATGCTTCAATTCAGGGATGGAGATATGTCGTTTTGCATCCAAACTCTTCAATTATTTCTCAGAATAATTAGCTCAGCTATATGTTATATTCCGCCATTTATTATGCGTTTCCTAATTACTGTTCTTGTTTGCTTTACTTTATGGCTAAGCAATGGTTCCCCTATTATAAAGCCATGACGTACGCTATTTACTGTCATTTCCTTTTCTGTATTTTTATTCTACTCGGCCAACAGTATCTAAAAACTATACCCCTTATACAAACATTAACCTATGAGTAACCCACCAGCGCCAGTGCATCATGCTGATCATACTACATGTACAATGTATGTTGATACCCTCCTGAAGGGTATCAACAACATACTGATGCGACAATGCAGCAAGGGTGAGTTAATCGACAACAATGCATTGGCGTATCATGCCGATGCATGAGCATAACCCTTTTATGCTTGACGGGTTGAAATTATCCATATCACACTTACCACCTGAGGCACTCTTGGCAAACCGGTACACCTTGGTGCCAGTATTGCTGACCTCTGACCGACTGCTCATGGAGGCCATGTTGCTGGGGTGTAGGCTTCCCCCACCGTCCTACATATCCAACCTACATGCTGTATTATCCTGGCTTATGGGCTGCTGTACCTAGTTACACTTTCCACACATGTCCAGCCTTAGCGATATTTCCAATAAGATGAGAAAGATATGTAGCTTTCGGATCCTTCATCCAATGCTCATGGTTGACGCGTTTTAATCCTTCAAGTTCGCCTGACAAAGATCATTAACTCGTCCATGCTGTTTAAAGGGCTGAAGTATCCAGAGCTGCAGGCAATTTAGTCTCAAATCCTGTATCTCCTGTAATGGTTTCAGGCTTGAGTCTGTAGTGTGAGGCTCATGGGTCTAGCACAATAAAAACAGCGTGTTTGCCTGACCCTGTGTTGGTGTGTGTCAATGTCTGACGTGGGCAATCACATGTCCCAGATAGGTGCCCTGAGATATAACCACAGCTTCCTGAAGATAACGTCAGATACAGAGTTAGCACAATGTCATCTGTAGGAGCTTGTGTTTTACTTTGTTTATTTACTTTGATTTTGAAAAAGAGCAGGTAAACGCCTTCAATGAGCACTGATTATGATGTTATCTTTACATCCTATAGGACAGTTTGGTGATGCTCTAATCACCTCAAAAAAATGTATTGAGATCTTGAACATGTTTAGGTTTAAACCTGAAAATGTAAGCATACATTTGGTTAGGTGTATGTCTTCAATGCCTTCTGTGTAGGATTTAAACAAACCTAGACGGTTATGGTAAACATACGTCGCAGATGATTGATGTATCCATATTATTAGTAATACTAAAGTAGGGATATGTGTGTAATAGACATGGATGATGATGCTTTGCTTAGAAACCTAAACCATATAGGCCTACACAAATCCATGCGTTTAGACCCGAGAGCCTGAACATCTAAGCAATTTGTTAAACACATCATTGACCTAAACATGTTATAGGGAAGAAATGCTGAAAAATACGGGACAGGATTATGTTTAACATCTAAGCACAGTCTTTTTTATCGGGGAGGGGGGGGGGTTCTCTCATGCAGTTGTCAAAGACCTGGAAGATTATCAAAGGTAAGATTATCAGTACAATACATAATACAACTCATATGTGTCGCTATTCCTCTCAGGTACACACCATAATGTGCAAGCCTGGCAATGGATATGTAAATATCCGGGTCCTGAAAGAGGGAGTTCCATATAGTGAACTGCCTCAGCTTACTGCAGCTTTTCCTGACCATCCCTAGCTCCGTTGAATAAGCCATTAGTTAGGAAAGGAGGGGAAAAATCATTCCAACATTAGATAAAGGCTGGGCTCCATTCTGTCGCATTTCTCTCGATAGAGCACATATCTAATTTCTAATTGAAACTCATAAGCAGATAGACTAGCTGATTAGGTCCAATCGTGTTAATAAACTAGAGCTGGTTCTTACAATGTATTAATGAGTGGAGGAGGAAGGACAACATCCGGTGCAGCAGTAGGACAAGCAAATACCGGGGGCTTCCTTTTGTTGGTTTAGGTCACAGGTAATCAATAAACAGGTACTTATTACCTGTGCACTATCTACACACACACACAGTGAGCAGTCCATGAAGCTCCAGATTGGTATTGGTTGCAAGGAGTTAAGGTAGGTCACACACACTGACACTGTGTTCCATGGAACAGATTCACACAGTTTTGAGAGATTTATAAAAAGCTTATTCACACAAAATGACAAGATATATAATACCCTAGCACCAAGCAATTTTAGTTTAATTATGATTAAAATATAGGAACTATTGTAGTTATATCGAGTGGAGGTTGCCCTAGGGCACCATAGCAGAAGATGAATCTGTTAGTGCACCCCCAGAATGGTGTTTCTCCACAAATATACGGACGTCCATAAATTTGCGGATGTCCGTAAATACACTCTCCATATATTTATGGAGCTCCGCAAATAAAGGCCTATATGTCTTTTTGGTACTTTAGCATACAGATACGGAACTCCGCATATATTTGCAGACATCCGTATATATTTGCGGAGGTCCATAAATATATTTGCGGACATCCGCAAATTTGCGGACGTCCGTATATTTGTGGAGAAACACCATCCTGCTGCTGCGTGCATGCTAATTCATTCATTAAGATTCCTACCATAGCCGTTTAGGCATGGTGAAGTTGTCTGCAATTCATGCAGACCATTATTTGTGGACACATATATAGCAGAAGGTTAAACCTTTATTCAAATAAGATCACCAGAGGAAAGGTGTCTATGGTCTGTCCCTCTTATCGCCAATTTAATCAAAATCATATGGCATGTATTTAATATCTAATGAAACTTGATAGAATTGGAGGTGTATGGCCAGGGTCTTAGATACATTGAGAACATGACATTGTTATTATGGTTATACACAATGATAATGATTCCACTTTATCCATTAGAATATCAAGGAACAACAATGATGGCACCTGGTATCAAAATCCGGGACTATTTGAACCTGACAAAGTGATAATGGTTCTGTTTGAAGATGTGTGAGTGTGTGCCAGAAGGGAAACTAGGTGACACCCCTCCAAACAGAAACTAGGGAATTGAACATTTGGAACTGGGTAGAATCCGGGTAGGTCACAATGACACAAGAAAGGCACGGGAATTGAACATTTGCAACTGGGTAGAATCCGGGTAGGTCACAATGACACAAGAAAGGCATGAGATATTCCCAAGAATTGTGAACATATCCTTATTACAATCAGAACTTGGGAATTCAACGTTCGCAACTGGGTAGAATTCTACCCAGTTGCAAACATTCAATTCCTGTGCCTTCTTTGTGTCATTGTGACCTACCCGGATTCTACCTAGTTGCGAACGTTTAATTCCCAAGTTCTGTTTGATATAAATAATGTGGAATTCCACAGAATATGACACAGTCAAAAGCTGTTCACATATTCTCGTGCCAGATACGTGCACAATTCTTGCAGGGATCCCGAGTTGTGACTCAAGAACAGCACGAGTTCTGCATGAGATCTTGTTTGCAGGGGCTGCATATTCACACAAATACCTGCAATGTGTGACACCAGGTGTCATCAAAGCTGGTTGTACCCCTTTTCCTGATAAAGGAGAATGATTATCTTTAGAAATAAGTATCTAATCAGGGTCTCAATGTACTGTGAATCAGACAATACACCTGTCCTTTTATTAAGATTCATTAGGTATAGAAATACATGCCATATCATTTAATTAAAGCAGCATTAAGCGGTCCATATGGTAGACACCTTTCCACTGGTCATCCTATTTGGATAAAGGTCTGGCTATCTTCAGCTGTTAGTATAGACCAGTTGCATATAATCATCAGCCCTATGTTAAAATGCTAAGTACCTGATTCAATGAGTTTGCACAAACCGGTGCTGCACACACCAGTATTGTCCTTTGACAACTTATGTCAACTACTGCTGATTCTTAGAATTATGAGTATTCCAAATATAAGTCTTTCCACATTAAAAAAACACACGAATCAATATGGTCCAAAACTTTTCCATGCCATGGTACCTGATTTTGTGTGAATAGGTGTGGATTAGTGTAAACATGTGTGAATATGTTCCATTTCTTGTCCCATAGTGCATGGTGTCATATTGTGCCAATCAGTTACATAAGACAACAGTCACACGAGGTGCACGTTCCAGACACTAGATCAAACTTATTTGCTGGGTTGTGCTAACTTATAAGAGTAGATTTAACGTGTGCAGTGATGTGGTGTCACATACTGTTGGCGTTTGGGGCATTTGAAGTGAAAGGGTAATGCAAAAACGTTCTAAATTAAATATTTGATTTTAGGTAAAATGTTAATATGTCTATTATTATACCTTTGGAAGTGTTAAATCTATTCAGTTGTATATTCTAACGTGTATCATTATTAGTTCATAAGTATAGCTGATAACAAACTGTGAGAAATGGCAAGAATTTAAAAAAAAAATCAAAAACGAGGGGGCATGTAATGCATGCACTACATTAATTTATTTTTTGTTCTGGGGTATATATAGAAGGGGCATGCTAAAAAGGAGTGGGCCATTAGCAAAGCATGTACAGAGCGAGGGACTTAAAGTTTATAATCTACATGTATTTTAAAGACGAACTCGTCCCTATTCGAACTGGATACCCCCCTCCCCCTCCCATCCACGTGCTGTGAAGGATAGGTCTTGGGACATCCCCATAAGATGTGTACATAACATAATGCCTTTCCCGCGGACACACCAGTGTACACATAGCTACACTACGTCACAGGTGAATCATTATGTTTGGATCTACGTAAGTATATATATGTGGGACAATACAGCATAGATACAGAGTTTGCTTTCTTTGTAGTTCTGAGTGCTATATGCCCTATATGCCAGTTGAATGCAGCCATGGTGAGTTACCTGCCAGTGCTGCATTCATGCATCATGACGACAAAGGGCACAGTGCATTAAAGCACTGGGCCCTGTGTGAATGGTTGATATATGAGTCAGCCTCCATTATTAGAGTCTTACCGTGTGGTGTCTTGTAGTGGTAGTTGTGCCATACATGTTCTCTATGTGTCGGTCTAGTTACATCCACCCCAGTTGTACACTAGATGCTAAAATCACCCTCTATGCTCTACATCGGTATCGTGGCCAAGTCCTTATATGTATCCCTATACACTAACCGAGGATGATCTCCTTCATTGCTAAATCCCAGCTTGAGAATGATCCAGTAGGGCACCTGCCACCACCTTCATACCAGTAGATAGGGGATGCCCTGGGAGGCCCCACCGTGGATGGTTTAATATACCTGTGGGTTTTCCCACTCTTTTCACGGTGGTTGCTCTCGTCACATGCATGTACACAGGTTGGGTTGCTGTCTCAGATATGAAGGCATGGGCTATGCGCCCCCATGTGCTTATCTTGCCCTTCCGTTCGTCATATCTGCATGGAGTGTTGTATAATGGGTCTAAAGCACATCAAAACTGACGTATAATTGATAAGGAGGTCGTCATTGTTGACAACAGGGAAGTAATGTAGAAAGAACTACATGAGTACTGTGGCCTATTTCTGTAGGAGCGATGTTGGGAGGGGTGTAATAAAGGGTCCAGTAGGTTAGTGTTATATAAACTATGTCAGATCTGACGGTGTACATATTTATAAAGTTGACTTGAGAAAGAGTAACCGTGGTTGTATCATGTACATGGCAGCTGGCCAGATTTCACAAAGTTCATTAGAATAGTATAGAAGTACATAGAAGTTACCCGGAGATGTTGATAAGGGGGGGGGGGGTGTACAACTGCTAAGTGTATCAACCCTGCTAACTGTAGTAACTACACTTAGCATTTGGCCATCCAACTGCTAAGTGTATCAAAAAGCTGCTAAGTGTATGAAGTTTTATTAACACAGTTAAGGACATTGATACACTTAGCAGTTCGTAAAAATCTATGGTATTAAGCCATCTCAGTCCAGCACAAAGGCTCTCAAAATAGTGCTTCCATGACACTGTTTTAACCTCAGACAGGTGGTGGCCTGTGGTGTGGGGCTCTACACTAGGGATTTAGTAGTTTGACAGGATATCATAATAAAAGCTTGTACTAACGTGGAGAGAAGGTTGACACAACTGGGCCAGAGGACTGATTAGTTCAAAGGATGTGTGATGGTAGAAATAGGAGCCCCACTCGGGCCTATTAGGCTAAGCTAAACATCAAAACAGCTGAAGATCGCCAGTCCCAAGTCATGCTGACGTGAGACTGATTTAGAATTTTGGCAAAAATGCAGTACTAGATCAACACGTAGGTTTAAGAGTTCACCATTGAGAATCAAATAGAAACCAACCGTGTGTACATTATTTTATGAGTTTATGACTCTCTCTCTTTGGATTTTGGAGAAGGTACAACCTTTAAACTGAAAATGGATTCTATAACCCACAAAGTTGCAATTTGGACCCGATGAATTAATTCCATGGCCCAAGAAACATATTTCTGGCATTTTACACTATATTCCTATTATTATACAGATAGCATTTATTGATACAGATAGTAGTTGGGTGTCCCTATGACAGACATCCCTGGAAATTGATACACTTAGCAGTCTTTTGATACAGTTAGCAGTTGGATGGTTGACTGCTAACTATCGTTAATACAGTTAGCAGGATTGATACACTTAGCAGTTGTATAGGGGGTCTACTTAGGACTATTATAAGTATATTTTCTCCAGAAATTGACCCCCCCCCTCTAAAGTTCTTGTACGCATTAAAATAAAGGGTTTATGTACACAAAGACTTTCAGAAATTTGTATGGTTTACATCACAATTGACGCAGGTTCAGGGTGTTTTTTTTTACTAAGGCTGGATGCTTGCATCATGACGACAGCTGACCATAATTATTACCACCATAGGTGTGTGGGAGGGGAGGTAGCAGTAAACGTTTAGTAGACGCTAAAGCTTTTTTCTCATTGCTAACTCGGAGTCTTAAAGTGGCAATGAACTCAGCTTTTCCCAACTATTTTATCTGTTAGCTTGGAATAGTCTTATTTGTTTGGGCCTATCATATAGACAGCGATCAACACTAATATCCTGTCATTTCCCCCATCCATCTCCCAGTGTCTCTAGGCCTAGTCCCTGGAATCCCCAATACAGATTATCAATGCATTTCCATGTTTGCTCTTTTTTCTTTGTTTTTGAGCGACTGCCAAAAATAATGGCTGAGATTTCTGAATAATTAATTAATCCCGCATCTTTCTATTAAGGTCCAACATAACACGTCAAATAACTGCCCCAACAGGTATATGTAGTACACATATGTATGTCCATTGTCTTAAATGAAATAAATGCAAAACAATGAGCATGATGATTCAGACGGCGTTTCAACATTTTATTATATTTAAAATGTTATAATCAAAACGCCTGTCTCGGTAATAAATATACATAACAAGATATAATATTATAATAGCAGATATATCTATTCATAACCATATCCCTCCAATACACATACGTCTTTTTGTAAATGTAAAGCCTCGTATGAAAGGAAGCAAGGCTCCACCTTGTACTTGGCCCTCTGACTTGACCCACTCTTACTTTACCGTCTAAATTTACCGTATTAGATGCCTTCTGTATAAAATTACATATATTTCAGGTCTGGCCATTACACTGGTGACTGTGGGCATGCAGATCACAAATTGGAATCCCACCACATATATATTGTCTTCATAAACATAGGCCTACTAACAACGTGATTCTTAAAGTGGGTATATCCGATTTTTCTTCAAATTCTAAATAATGCTTGAATGTATTCCAAACACTCTAAAAGTATAGTATTTAGAGAATAGATGTCAATTAAATGTCATCATGGGGTGTTAATAGGTCACAATGGGATCCAATATCCCACAAACATGGGCTTTTCTAGTGCATTTTCAATGGGGGGGAATTAAAGCGTGCACGCTTTTATTCCAAAATGACCATATTTAGGGCAATAAAATCCAATAAGAGCAAAATCGGAGGGAATTAGGGGAAATGGAACAGATAAGAAGTCCAATATATTATTTGTGAACATTCTGACTCATTTTTAGGGAAATCTATTTTTTTGTCCCACACATCGGATGTACTAACTTTAAACTAAAGTTAAAGACGGGTGAAAAAAAAAACAGAACAATACTTTGGTCTATCGAATCTACACTCAATATCAATTTACTATGTTTGTGTTCAAACATAACGATAAGACTCGAGTTAATAAGAGACCACTCACTTTGTTGAACTTATGCAGGAAATCAATATAAACTAGAACAAAATTTACATTGATTGAGAAAAACAGAAATTGTTGCAAAACTAGAAAAAGTGGCATATTTACACTATCCCCTAAACAAAGAAAAAAGCACCTGCTGGCCAATCTTATGGTGAAATAATACAGTAGATCAATTGGTGTAATACAAATATTAAACTGGCTATTCGCTTCAGTCTCTGCTGCCAGTATGTAATATCGGCCTTTGTAATACTGCGAGTAACTTTGCAAGTATGTAATATATACCCCAGGAGTAACTGAGTGTATGTCAAAATTACCACGACAGACTGGCTGCTGCACCAGGCAGTCTACCATTGTTGCTATCACATTACTCAGTTATGAGGCGGGTATCTAAGGTTACCTTGGGTTATGTGAGGCTATACGGTACATCCAAGGTGTGAAATGCTTAAGCGTCTTGGCTCTCAACCGTGGGTTAAGTTATAATATCAAACAGTCTTATCCTTCTCTATATCAAAATCATTATCAATAATAATATATGTGCGACTGCATAGCTATACTGCAACATTAGAAGGACTCCGTTTCTATTTCGATCCCAGTTTTAATTTCAGACTCCGCGATAAACTGCCCTACTCCGGCCAAGTCGTCACAAGGTATTTGGTCCTCGAAGAGTACGCCATCACTCAGCTGACTCCCTGAGTGTCCCTCATGAGTCTCACCCTCCGTCTTTATATCTGCCTCAGTCTGAATTTCCATCTCGCTGATGAAATCTCCCATTAGAGCCGAGTCCGCTGTCTCCTCGAAGAACACAGTATCGTAGGTGAACTGAGTTCCTGTATGCATGTCGGCTTCAGTACTTCGTTCTGATTTGATTTCAGCGTCAGTTTTGACATCGCCCTCCATGATAACGGCCCCATCCTCGGCCAGGTCTAGATATGCCTTCATGTCGTTGTCTCGGTGGTAGCGTGTAGTTATAATGTCTGACACGAGGTGGCGCAGGTGGTCGCGGCCTTCTGGTGCTGACTCGGGGAAGCTGTGACTCAGGGACTCCACCATCTGTAAGGATACATGGGTGATTATTACTTATTGATATACATGTACAACAAATGGGTTGTTTGTTTCATGATAGAAATTAAAGCATTTAAAAGAGCAATTGATATTTTCTCAACCTTCATATCCAGCCTCAAATCTTAGGTCTCCCTCTATCATATAAATTCTATTTTGGCCATTTTTGCTAGGTCCTGAGATGATTTTAAATGATCTAAACTACTGGTTTATAGTCCATAATAAAGAAATTACAGGGAAAGTGGTATCTCGTTAAAGTACCTTTTCCATGCAGGTGAGCTCAGAGCGTGACGTATAGTGCTGCAGGAGGTGTACACGGTTAGGGTACGTGACGTACTTGTCAGCCAGTGACGTCACCTGCTGACGGAAACCCTCCGTGTCCCAGTGGTCGTGCGTCACTGTGTAGTCAAACTCATAGGGCTGCCCTGAAAACAATGTAGAAACTGAAGCATTAATATTCTGCATCATGCATATAAGGAAAATAATTTGTTTTATTACCAAGAACATCGCCCTGTGCTGTCCTAGTGACTGTCACTGACTTTAAATTTTAAAATCTATTGATATCTATATTTTACTGCCAGATTTTTGAACACATCATTTATTAATGTAAAAATATAATTGTTCATCAAGCATTAACAAGAATGTTATGGTAGATGAATCCAAAACAAAAGTAACTGGTACCTATGGCTGTGGGTGTGTCTGACGTATTGAGCACGACGAGGCAGCGGGTGATGGAGCGCGGGTCTGTCTGTCCCTGACAGTACGGGCTGACGATGACACCCACGAACGGGTTCCCGCCTTTACCAAACCAGTCCTGAAGGTACACAGCACCATCATATTCAAACATAGAATTTATGAATTTATATCCTAATGTGCAATGCTTAAGTTAATCCAGATGTGATAGATATTGCAAAACATGTATGTTAATAAAAAAAAAATTCCCACCCCTAGCACCTGTTGAAAAAAATGTATGGTAATAAACAAGGTTTCATGCAAATAAGGTTTACCTGGTACTTTTGTTGTGTCTCTATGTCGCGGCAGGAGGGGTCGGGACAGAAGGTGGGGTGGGAGTGGTACCAGCCCACCACGCTGTGTCCCGCCCGCTCTATCAGCTCACACGCCTCTGTCTGCGACACTGCCGGTAAAGGATAAATGTACATGTATTTTGAACAAATGAGCTTCAGGAAATAGAGCCTTTATTAAAAAATAGCAATGTCCGAATATATAGGAGTTGTCCCCTCTACCTCACTAGAGTCAACGGGGGTTAGACTTATAAGCGAGGATTTCTGGTACATTATTTTAACGATTCTACAAATGGAGACAGTAAAGATGACTTACCGGGATCCATTTCACACTGCATGCCAGTGCTGAGACTCTCACACGGCACGGCCATCGTGATCCGCAACTGGTCCCCCTGCTCACTGCCCTCAGCGCGCCCCTGTGAGAACCGCCCCCCCAGCAGCCCGATCACCTCCGTCTTAGACATGTGTGCGTGTGTATCCATGGTTACAGACGCACAACTCTCCATCTCCAACCGGAAAGGTGCCTGTGGGCGGGTCACAAAACAGAAGTTGAGACAAGGGTTTTATAGTACCGATAACTCTATATACTTGTGTGGTAACGACCACAGGTAAGGAAGGCAAACATCTACATACCATTGCCAGAACTGCTTAACAGATTCATGCAGATCGTTGCAACCTGTAGTTTCTTGAATAAATTGCTTGTGGCCAAGTGCAAAACGATGAACATTTAGAAGCCTATATAAAAGTCTTACCGGCTGGTCATCTGTAAATTTAACACACTGGTTTAATTTGAATGGGTCGTATGTTGTGCGTAGTCGAACGACCTTTTTCTTCTTTTCAGCAGCCTCCCTCTCCTTATGCTGACAATCAAGGAGAAATTCACAGTGAATTTAAATCACAATAATTGCAGTATTCGTGAAACTTTAAGACAAATGCACAGAACTATTCTGCAGTATAACATGTACATACATGTTTAAGCCATGTGGGTGATAGATTGGAGATGCCATTGAGATTCACATGAGTTATCATTAGTTATTTAGTATTGCGTGGGGCTATTCTCACCTCCGTCGTCTTGCCTTCTAATTCCCTCTCATCTATCCACTGACCCTCGAAGTCTCGGACGCGCCGTTTTCTACTTGGCTGTAATGACAAGGGTTTGAATAATGAACACTTTTTAAACATAGTAGGAAGTTGGAGGTTTTCAGAAACAGAAGGACATGTATACCTTTATACAAGAATATATTGAGTCAGTGGCTGGGTTGTCCTATGTCGTGGTAAAAGCTAGGTGTGCTATGGTCGCATTAACGCAGTGAAACTGAGCAGAGCTAGGTGGCTTAAATATATCACGACTTACTATGTCAGTTCTTGCTATCTGGCTGTCAGTATCCTTTTTGGTTTTGGTCTTCCTTGGTTTGACGGGCACAGTTCGGAACGGTCGTAAATACTGGGCCTGGCCTGCAAAGTAAAGATAAATGTTAAGTAAAAAATATAGAGAAAATGATACTGCATTTTAGGTAAAGGTTTCTACAAATCACTTCATTTTCATATGCTAGCTTTGGTTTTCTCATATGTCATTGTATACATATAGAGGTAAGAAGGGGAAAGCGTCCCAGGAAAATAAACAATGTTTATCTTTAAAGAAACTAGGTGAGCTAAGGTCGTGCTGTAATGGTACAGTGCATTTGTGTGGCACACATGATGATGACAATCCCTATCTATTTCCACTTACTGCAGTTAAAGTTGATGGCGCCCACTTGTTCGAGGTAGGTGTGGATACGCCCGATACAGTTGACATCCCCGCAGTCCTTGAGACCTGGGCGGACTGACGTCTTGTTGAGGTATTGTGGGCGGCATCTCTCCCTGCGTACAAGTTATAAATGTGGTTTTTTTTTAATATAATACATGAAATTTCTTGTTTTGTTTTGAAATATAGCTTGCAAAATCAGTTCGGTCTAATTCCTCATTTTATTCTACGATCAAGCATACTAAGCCTACTGGTAACATGGTAAACAGTTCTGTACCAAATTATACGTGTTTTTGGTACGCTGCTTAGGTATTACTAAAGGTCATTATCACCCCAAAAATGAAACAATCGTCAGCTGCTTGTACTGTACGAGTTACCTTTTGGACTTTTTTGGGAGGTAATTTTCTAAAACAATACATCGGATGTTACTGTACTCACCAGGCATCTAATATAAAGTTGCGTATCCGTAAGTAGCGGTCAGGAGTTTTCAGCCCGGGGCGCTGAGTAAAGAACTCGGAGTGGATCTGCTGCTCCTGCTCTGACGTCATGTCGCGCGGTAACGTCACCTCCTCCAGTGGGTTTGGCAGGTAAACAACGTCACCAAGCGACGTCAGGATGCCAAATTCTGGTTAAAAAGCAATGGCAAAAATATGAAGGTTATTACATTTTTCTTTTATAAATATAAGGTTATTGCGTTGCAACTAGTCGTAGCTAGAAACGAAAAGCGCGTATTATATATGTATAGGACAAAATTGTGACAGCACTTCCTCCAATATAACCTTATATTTCTGTTTATCTTATTTTCACAGGTTGCAATTTATTGATACAAAAAAAGGCCCACGACCCACATTTTAAAATTAAACACATAACATCCCACATTGCTTCCACTGTATTAACAGTCGAATACAGTACTTACTTTTCTGAGTGAAAATATGGGGGGCTTATTTGTTAACATTTTAATCCCATAAAACCTAGGCCTACATCTTACAGAACTGCGTATACTTTACGTACCATTAGGGTGTGCGTCCTGCTCGTCCTCCTCCTCCTCTGAGCTGCTCTCCGTGTCCTGCTCGGCCGCGTCCTGTGACGTGCTGTCTGTACTACTTACACTGTTAGCGGCTACTGTCACTGACACCCCCTCACTGCCACCCGCGCCGCCCGCCTCATGCTCTTCTACATCACGACTAGGATGTTTGTCCTTTGGTTGTGTGACGGATACCGCTGAAGGTTCGCTGAGGAGTAACTCGGGTGGTGTTTGGGGGATGACATTGTCGAGCGGCGAGTGGCTCATGTCGTCTTTGGCACATTTTATAGAATCCATGTTACGGATAGAGTTGGAACGTCCCTCTGCTGCAGGTGGGGGTTTCTCCTTCTGTCCAGGTTTTGTCGCAGATATCGAGGACTTGTCTTTTGCGATAGTTAAGCTCTCCGCGTCCAGATTATCATTTTCCTCCTCCTCCTCTTCACTTTCGACATCGCTCGGACTCTCATGTGACAGAGGCCCATTGGCATTGGTGTGTTCTGACACATCACCATTTACTCTCGGCACAATACCCGCTGACTCCACCAGCTGCCGATACACTATGTCCCCTGATTGACTCTCAGTGTCGTCTATGTCCTCGATATCAATATCCACATCAGAATCCTCGCTGTCTTCATCTCGACTACTCGGGATACGGACAACTTCTGAACTAGCGACCAAACTGCTTACAGTCTCCTCCACTTTAACTTTAGACGGCAACTCGCTCACCTTGCTCTTCTTTTTCACAGGTACTTTTTCTTTGGGCGGTCGACCAGGGCCCCTTTTGCCTTTAATGGAAGAAGCTCGATTTGCATTAACTTTAGGCTTAATCATCTCTTTTATTTTCTGTGAGAGGGAGGACAAGGCTGGAGATGGGGGCGTGGCCTGTGTGGATTGGGCCCACACAAGGGAGGCGTTTTCATAGTATGTACTGAGTTTCTTTGGCGATACTTTCACGGTCGGCTGGGCTGTCGTCACGGCTTGAATCGCGTTCTGTATACCAATGGGCAAGTGGGTTTTCATATTCCTCGGATCCTTTTTGGTCTTGTATTTTTCCTCTTCTTCCCTCGCCTGATATAAATGGAGTCAATCAGACTTTAAGATATAAGAGTCGGCTAAATTATGTTAATATGGTAATGTCATTTTAATCTATAGAATCTATCCTGTATACTTATAACTACACGAAAAACGATTGTGAGGCTCGTAAGTGTCTACAGTTTCGAGAAGTTAGGATTCATTTGAATTGTTATATATGCATTTTGTGTGTACGACCACATACAGCAGCAAACCGATCATAAAAGTATTTCAATATTACCGGTACCTTGATTTTGAAGTAGTGCTGGCCATAACTCTTCACTTGCTGTGTTGTTTTGTCGGGAATCAGCTCAGCAATGCGCGCCCATTTCCGTCCATAAATTTCCTGAGGAGAAGAGATTTATTGTAAGATGCATGGTGCCTATTTGCGGGGAGTTGTAGGACATGGTTTTAAGTTATATTTGAAGGAATTCTAAGAATCTTAAATTTGAAGGAGATTGGAAAACAATATTTAATACCATCAATACTGGTACTCCTGTTTATTATGATGAATTCAAATCTGATATCTCAAAGGCAATGCATCTCACCAATGCCTGTTGGAAGACTCGTCTCTCCTCTTCTGTCCATGTACGTCGCTGCTGTGCCTGTTTTTGGAGACTAGTCGAGGCGTGAGCAGCTGGGGTGACTTTAGGTACAGGTGTCACCTTAGTGACTACCACCTTACCATTCATGTATTGTCTGCAGCTAAGTTAAGGCTGATAGATGCAGTACAATTATATATGTGGGAACTCTATTGTTATATAGGGTTGAAACGCCCTTTTAGTATACACGTACATGTATGTAATGTAAGGACACATAGGCACAGGCCAAGATACTGATGTGTATTGCTTTACATTACACTTATTATTATTATTGGTTTCAAGGATACTGTTCTTCCTGCAGCATCTTCTCTATGGCAGCTTTACTCTTCTCGTCCGTGCAGTGGTCTAACGACCAGCCCTAAAAGAGACAAATTGCATCTACCGGTATACAGACTCATATACAATGTATATATGCATGCCCTACCGTACTTTTTAGATGTATTATATATTGATGTTGAAATCGACTTTTTCTTAGCATGGAATTACATAATTGTAATTCTTAGCATAAATTTATACCAATAGAACCGTTTCAATATATAAGAATCGGTGAACAACCGCAACAGAAGAGTTAAATGAGAGGCGGTCTATGAATTGCGTTGAATAGTATTAAAGTTCTAGATAATTCCAGACTTGGCTCACTTTGAAAATCATCAGACCCTTTTCTGCCGTCTATTCAACCTAACAAGCGCCCTCCCTAAATTACCCCGGCCTCTTGTCAATTTTGGACTGTTTTCTAGACTAGATATTAATATTACTTCTTTAGGCCACTCAAAAAAAAAGTTGTTTTACATTACCACGCGCATCATAAAAATCATGATTAGAATTGGGGAAAACTTTTTTTTTTTTTTTCTTTTTTTTAAATTTACATTTTTGATGAAAAATATGTTATAATTTGAAAGAATATTGGCGAATTTGGTGTCAAATTAAAGCTTATAAATGCTGTCAGTAAAGAAGTTAGCTAAGAATAACTTGCATTATAACAACTTTTACTGATCAATAAACTCTGAATTACTAAAATGTGAATATTGATCGCGAAAAGTCCAAATTTCCCTATGTATTTTGCCACAAGTTAAAAAAAAAAGATTAAATAAATAAATATAAAAAAAACGCCCTCGTCATATTTTTCACGGCTTGGTGATGAGAAACTTCTTTTTTTTTTTTGAGTGGCCTTAACACACATTTTTAGTTTTCGTTTTTTATTCTCTGAATTCAAGTTTCCAATGCATCTCTGGTGCGGAAAGCTGCAAAAGTTCAGACGTCGAATACAGTACATCACAATGCGTGAAGCTCATGGTTGCACATGCTGAAATCCCCTACCACCAGTCTTTAATATCAAGTGCTAACGTTCTGCATTATGTCTTACCTGCTCCAACATCCAGGGGTGCTGGGTGTCCTCAGGCAGCAAGTTGGCACTTTTAGACGGAGGCTCATTTATGTCAATGTAGAGGTTGGGCACCACCTCCTGGTCAACTCTGAAGGAAGGAGGACCAGGTGTAAACATTGCATTTGAGAGTAGGCCTTGACACTACATGTATATCAACTTTACTCAATAAGGCCTAAAAAAATTATGTTCCGGTATCCCGATCGACCCTATGTTTTAGGGGCCGATCCTAATTTTTTTGGGCCATTTTTTTAATTTGAGAAAATTTAGGACATTTTTGGCGATTTTACCACTATAATTGCCCTTTTATTACAAAAAGAAAAGTGTAATAAAAAAGAAAAAGAAGCGACCTACCGACCCTATTTATTTTTGGCCAAGTTACTGGAACACAACTTTTCTTTTTTAGGCCTAATGAGGGTACATGTATCAGGGGCGGATAAAGGTGGGGAGGGAATACTAGGAGTCCCGCCTCTTTTTGGTAGGGGGGCGGGGAGGGGGAGGGGTTAGATTTAGACTCCATATATTGAATAAGGATTTTGGTACACTTTCTACATAGTAATAATAGTATAGCTACAAAGTAGCTGGTAACCTCCCCTATCACTACTATCAGTATCAGGTGGCAGATAAGAGCTACAGTAGTCGGTGCGCTGTTGTTCCAAAGAAGCCCTGCCACTCGGCCTGGGTGGGATCCCCATGGCATGGGACTGAGTTTTGAGAATATTCCAGGACGGGGCCGAAACGCCTTCTACGGGAGGTATTTGATATGCATTGTACAGTATGGAGTGGATCCACTCCAGAGACAAAGAACCCCACCCCTTGGTCAAGAAAAATAGTTTGTTTTAGGTCACCCGACGGTGCCACAAAACAGGACCAACCCTAATTTGTTTTATGCAATTCTCATATTTTTACCTCTTTTTGCTAAAATGTTATGGTCCACACGTTGGCATATACTTTCATGTAAAAAAACAAATAGAAAGGCGGTGTGGTACATTAGTTACATAGTACTTTCATGTCCCAAAAAAAATAAAAATAAAAATAAAATCCCACCTATCAACACTAGACTTTCTTCCTATGTTACATGAAACAAGCCTTCTTTTTTTGGACAATGTTAAAAATGAAAAAAAAAATCCGTGGATCCATAGGCCTACAAATCACAGGGCGTGACAATTTTAGCCTTCAAAATTCTACTACCACCCCCACCCACGTAGCCCCTCCACCTAGCCGAGACAGTGAAAATCCTGAAATGCTTCTCCTAGGCTACTACCTAGACCTAGCCTACCGGTAGCCCCTGGTTGAATCAAATAATAGGAATTTACCTATAGGGCTACCCAGTGGGTTTTTTTCAAATACTAGATTAGGAATCAGTGTCATTGTCAGACAATGCAAATGCAATTTATTCAGTGCAAATTTAGGCAGAATTCGGGTAGTTTCATACGACCACTACCAGTACGTAGGCCCCTAAAAATGTCTGTGGTATGCTAATAGTAATACTGGCGTAGGGGCTGGGTTTAATGAGGTAATATCATGTCAGGTTCTGTTGGGCGTTGTGTTGCGAACTCTGTCCGAACCCTTCAGTCCGGCGGCAGGTGGCAGCACTTGCTCCGGTCTTGGGGTATAGACAGAGGTCACTATAGGCTTCCGGTCTGTGTGTGCACACGCAGGCTAGTCGCCTATATAAGCCGACGCCTAGGAGGACTCATCGGTTAGTTAGCGCAACTGAACTCTTCTAGCTATACATAAAATCGGCTCCGAGCCTACTGTCAGTAGGCTCCGAGCTACTGACCCGCTCCGAACTCTATAGGGAGTTCGTTGTTAGCTTGCCTGTTCTAGGTTTTGTTTAATAAACCGATCTATTTTTGCAACCTGTAGACTTTACTCGAACTGTTGTTGACCTTGTTCTTTACTTAGTAACAATATTAAGGGAACGAAGTTGGGTCCGTTACACTGGTGTACTAATTGAAATACCAGTCATTTTCCATTTTGAAAGGTGTTGGTTGGATATGTTATTGTTTACCGAAATAATTGTTAGCTAATAATTGAAGGAAGGATGTTTAGGCTACATTATTTTAGGGGTGATTTTCAGGACCTTTTACATGTCCCAGTACTACGATTTTGTGTGTTAAACTTAAAGGCTACTACTGTATACTGTAGGGATGGGCACGGCCTCAATACGCACAGCGCCCGCGTATCTGCCACTATAGTATTTGGGCAATGTTCAAAATGATGGTTGAGAAATTCTAAAGCTCTGGCCCAACACCAGTTTTCAAAACTGTTGTACTTTCCTCAATACTTAACTAAATGATACTTTTAAAACCACAGTTTGAATCTGAATATATCAACTTAGATTATTGTGGTGAAAAAAAAATTAAAATTCTGAAAATTTTAATTACCCCCCCTATTTTAATTCGTTCACGTAATTTTTGAAATTATAAAAATCTGGCTCACCTTTGCAAACCCCCTTCAAAATGTCCGCAATTTTGTCCTCTCTAAGAATCTAAAATTAGTTTTTACCTATGAGTTGTCTCAAAGGCTCTCAAATCAAATGAGTGAGGGCATGTTTTGCATGAAATAGCAAAAAACCTGCTATGCTGATTTTACTCTGCGACAAGGAATTTTGACTTTCCATGAAGATATGATAAGCTTTGCATTGTCAAATCATCATAAAAAATATATCCACAGAAGCACCTAACTGTTTGCTTTAAGCTGGTGTGACTGGCTTCTCTTTATTGTTATTTGCTCAAAAATGAGAAGTGGTAAGGTAAAAAATGCCCCACTCAGTGTGTGTGTTCAGTGGTCTGTGTATTGACCTAATTTACCCCTACTCTGCTGATGAGGGCCAGAAAATGGTGACAGAAAATCAGTCCTAACTTTTCTATTTAAAAAATTCATAGCTTTGCTTCTACTTTAGGGAGTGCTCATTTTTTAACAACAGGGGGGGGGTGGTGGATTTGGGGGGGGGGTAAAAAATTTGGACCCCTTGACCCGGGGGGGGGGGGTAAAAAATTTAGACCCCTCTTGGGGGGGGTGAAAAAAATTCAACCTGTTTTGAGGGAAAAAGCCCGCGCGTTACTATGCTACAAAGGGGCGCGAACGCGCACGATTTTTGGCCTGCCGGGGGGGGGGGGTAAGGGAGTGTTCATTATTTATGGCAAATTTTTTTAGGGGTATTCAAAGGGGGGGGGCCTTTTTTTTTTACCCTATTCTGAGGGGGGGGGCCTTTTTTTTTAGGGGTATTCCTACAAATGTCGCGAATTTAGTATGTTGAAATGTCGCGAATTTTGGTAACAGCCTGTGTTATATTTTACCAAATTATGTCAATATTTTCAAAATTTTCTAAAATTTTCCTCAAACTCCCAGCAAATTTCTCACTGCATCACTTTTGAAACTCAGAATAGCCCACCGTTTTGTCAGTCTTCAATAAAGTGGCGGCCTCATGTAAGCACTGAGGGTATGGGAGCTTCCAATTTATAAGCACTGGGGCCCTTAAACTCAATGGTATGTAAGTCGAGTGTCTGAGGTTTGACTATTATCGCTCACCAGCGAGTATCATGAGACGTTTACACTAAAACACCTTACGAATGGATGTATTTGTTGCAAGGTAGTAAATTATAAGTAAAAAAGTGCCCATGATTAAATGCATACAATTAGTAGACACCAACATCGTTTTTGTAATAAAGTTGAAAACGATCCAGGGTGAGGGGGGGGGGGCGCTTTTTTTTCAACCTATTCCGAGGGGGGGGGCCTTTTTTTTTCAACCTATTCCGAGGGGGGGGGCCAATTATTTTTGACGTATTCGATTTGCCAAACACTCACCCCCCCCCCCTGCCATAAATAATGAACGCTCCCTAAAAAATTTCGACCCCTCGAGCGGGGGGGGGTGAAAAAATTTCACGCGCTCCGCGCGAAATCTCACCGCCCCCCCCCTGTTGTTAAAAAATGAGCACTCCCTTTAATAGATACTGTATTTTATTTATTCAAAGTACATTCTGTTGGCATAGATTCCAGCTTTCATGTGGTATGATTTTCGATTAGCTTGCCCCAAACCAATAGCAGCACCATTCCCTTCATAGTTGGACCTACCAAACCAATGATCGCATAGAATCTGATAGGTGCTCACAGTAGAGTCTCGCCGTGACTATCCCTTCAGTGACTGTCTGAGACCTCTATATACCGTTTATACGTGACACTTGAGAAGTTCAGACCAGACTCTGACTGTGTGAGTAGCGTCACTGAGTCAGTGACTGACACTGTCACAGGCTGACCAGAAAAACAAACCACAAACCCGATGTCCATGTCAAAGTCGCCCTCTACGTCCACTTCGTCTTCGTCCGCCATGGTGTCAACTTAACCCTTCAGCAGCAAAACAATGGCATGTCCTTATGACAGTAACTTTTAAGGAGGATTTCTGCGAATAAGCCGCGTCTTTTTTGATCAATTTTGATCCGATCCTTGTTTGGTGTGTCTCCAGAAAGATTCGACGCGAGAATAAAGCAGTAATATGGCGCCATCTATCCTTTGAAACAAATGCTATTATTTTAGGTTATTTATCAATTCTACTATGTGCTTGCTGTTTCTCACTACACAATGACCTCAAACGCGGACACATTACATGCTATTCACCGTGACAGTCTTTAATGTTACACATATATCGTTAATGGAGAAAATCTAGGTCAATTGAACGGGCACCTGCCATTTTTTTAATTGGCACCATCTGGTGGCAAAGGCGTAAACCACAAAAACTAAGCACTGCGCACCATTTCTGCGCATGTGGAAACGATAGCGTCTGACAACCAATTTAGTGGATAATTCTTGCCCTTTTCCAACCACTCTTTTCAAGATTTAAGACATCTGTAGCCACCTATACATCTGATCTAAGGTGAGTTACATCATTGAAGTAATAGGGCATACATAAAGGCAGTTTTGGCATCCGACTCCTCGTGAGCTCGGGCACTGCACCGGCCAAGTGTAACGTGTATCGACAAGTTTGCCTATTACCGCCCAATCAACAGAAGGAGGGGCAGGGAAAACTGACCTTGTCACTACAAATCTAGTTCAATGTATTTCAATATAGGCCTGTTTGAAGTTTTACAAGTGTTGGATTCTTTGTGACCCTGAGTTAAACCTCTCCCTACCCCAAATTGCATTGATGTTGCCACGATTTAAGATTCAATACGGTGTAATGACATTAAACTCGTAATGTATTGTAACGTGTTATGCCTTATAATACGGCTTATTATTATTACTAATATTAGCCTAGCCTAGGAGTGTTCATTTATTAATTCCAGGGGGGTGGTGCGATTTCGTGCGGAGGCGGAAAGTATTTTTACGCCCCTCTCCTCGAGAGCGAGTGGACGTTTTGCACCCCTCTACGCCTAAGGCTTTTCAGGGGCGGCGGAACATACTCAAAGTTGGGGGGCCAAACACCAAAAAATATAAATTTTCGCTTATTTCGCGCACTTTCTTGATGTGCGTGAATGTGTCACACAAAAATAGAACAGGGGGAGGGGGGTGTAAAATAAGTGGCAAGTTGCCAAAGGAAAATGTTAGCCTATTCCTGAAGCATGAATTGTAACAATGGGGGGGGGGGTCTGTCCCCTAGGAACTTTTTGAAAATCTAGAAGAGAAATAATCGATTCTGGTGCATTTTATGGATGGCTCAGGCCCGTCCACCATGACCCAATCCTATTCTAATACAAAGGACATCAAGGTATACATATGATATAGGAGTAGAGTCTACATGCTTGCTTAAATTAAGAAAAAAAATTAAAAGAAAATCGAAATAATTCCTCAATTATTGTGTAGGAATTATGCTATCCTAGGAGGCTATTTTGATTTGCAATTAGATAGACCGAGCCACATGAAAGGGAATGTATCATTTACAATTAGCTTTGTACCCTTGCGTTTTCAATACAACACCTCCCACCCCCTCTGCCATTACAAATCTGAATGTTGGTGAAACGTCTAGGCCCCTATAATACATTTACCATAGCCCTCAATGGGGTAAGGTAGCTGAATGTATACGTTTTAAGTAAATTAATAGCCTGATGAAATTAAGAAAATGAGCAAGAACAACATTGGAGGGGCAAAATGTTAGGGGGGCCAAAACATACTCTGGCCCCCCAACCTGAAAGTTGGGGGGGGCCGTGGCCCCCCTGGCCCCCCCGGTTCCGCCGCCCCTGCTTTTTTTTGCTAAAAAGAGGGCTCCAGACCGGTAAAATCGACAAATCGACATAAGCCTAGTGACAAGGGACAAGACCTATTTCTTATAATCGACAAATGACATAGGTATTCCTTAAAATCGACAAGTGACATGAGACCTAGTGACATTTTTACAGTGTCAGTGACAAGTGACAAGACCCTTTTCTTAAAATCGACAAGGGACATTGACATATCTTAAAATCGACAAGTGACACAACAACCCCCCGTCTGGGGCCCTAAAAAGAGGCTACATTTTTTACACCCCCCCCCCCCTCATTGCCTCAATGCTCAAGAGGGGGCAGAATTTTTTTACGCCCCCCCCCCCTCAGGAGGGGTCGGAAATTTGACGCCCCCCCCCCCCCTCTGTAACTAATAAATGAACACTCCCTTATAAACAAGTGTCACGAGCCGACAAGGAAAATGTTAGCCTATTCCTGAAGCATGAATTGTAACAATGGGGGGGGGGGGGGGGGTCTGTCCCCTAGGAACTTTTTGAAAATCTAGAAGAGAAATAATCGATTCTGGTGCATTTTATGGATGGCTCAGGCCCGTCCACCATGACCCAATCCTATTCTAATACAAAGGACATCAAGGTATACATATGATATAGGAGTAGAGTCTACATGCTTGCTTAAATTAAGAAAAAAAATTAAAAGAAAATCGAAATAATTCCTCAATTATTGTGTAGGAATTATGCTATCCTAGGAGGCTATTTTGATTTGCAATTAGATAGACCGAGCCACATGAAAGGGAATGTATCATTTACAATTAGCTTTGTACCCTTGCGTTTTCAATACAACACCTCCCACCCCCTCTGCCATTACAAATCTGAATGTTGGTGAAACGTTTAGGCCCATATGATACATTTACCATAGCCCTCAATGGGGTAAGGTAGCTGAATGTATACGTTTTAAGTAAATTAATAGCCTGATGAAATTAAGAAAATGAGCAAGAACAACATTGGAGGGGCAAAATGTTAGGGGGGCCAAAACATACTCTGGCCCCCCAACCTGAAAGTTGGGGGGGGCCGTGGCCCCCCCGGTTCCGCCGCCCCTGCTTTTTTTTGCTAAAAAGAGGGCTCCAGACCGGTAAAATCGACAAATCGACATAAGCCTAGTGACAAGGGACAAGACCTATTTCTTATAATCGACAAATGACATAGGTATTCCTTAAAATCGACAAGTGACATGAGACCTAGTGACATTTTTACAGTGTCAGTGACAAGTGACAAGACCCTTTTCTTAAAATCGACAAGGGACATTGACATATCTTAAAATCGACAAGTGACACAACAACCCCCCGTCTGGGGCCCTAAAAAGAGGCTACATTTTTTACACCCCCCCCCCCCTCATTGCCTCAATGCTCAAGAGGGGGCAGAATTTTTTTACGCCCCCCCCCTCAGGAGGGGTCGGAAATTTGACGCCCCCCCCCCCCCCCTCTGTAACTAATAAATGAACACTCCCTTATAAACAAGTGTCACGAGCCGACAAGGCCTATTTTGTTTAGGTAAGATTCGCCCGTAGTAGGTTGGGAAAGCTGAATTAATTCTGATCTGTAGGCTGTGAGGCTTCTGACACTGTCAGCACCGAGTTGTTCTTTCATGTTATGAATGCCATGTTGTGATCCAATTTATTTCTTACTGACTGCTCAGTGGAAAAGCTGGATAACAATCATCCGATGATGAAGGTGCTCATATTGATATACACCTCTCTATGGAACAACACGCCAACGCTGCTTTGGGAATAATAAATCAACATTATTTAAGCTAATCAAAATAAGAGAAAACATTGACACCAGAACATCTATTCTGATATATAAGCAAATTATTCTAAGATTGATTACTGCTCCCTATTGTTAGACACATGTAATCAGGCTACTGTTGACATTTACAAATTGCCCAGACTGGGCCAGAGCAGAATTTTGAGGTGTTGTCTTCAATGTAGGATAAGAGATGAATCAGTAGTGAATTTACATGTGTGAAGTACCGGTAATGATAAAACGCAGGCAGGAACTCTTGTTATCTCATGCATGCTAGATCTGTCAGACTGCCCAGTCCTATTCCCAATATAAGGCAATAATCGCACGCGTAATGATTGTAAACTACTTTTCCCAATGAGGAGGCCTGTAAGAGGGCTATCTACTGCTTTAGGTCGCCTGCAGGTTGGAAGTAAAAAGTGGAATCCTAATGAAGGAAACGAATTCAATGCATAATGATCTGACATAAATCAAATGATTCCCTTTATTTCGTTAATGTATTGCAATTGCAATTGCAATACATTAACGAAATAAAGGGATTCCTTTCCCTGGAATGCTTTAATGTTATTGGGTATCCTTTCTATATAATACTACTGCTAAAGGTCACCCTAAAGGTATTTTATAATTAGGTCGCACTGCAGTTTAGGTCGCACATCATCATTTTACCTTGAAACCCCCCAAAAATTCCAAGCCCCTATGTCTCTATTTCTTAGGCCCCATAAGGAAAACCCTTTCCCCCGGGATTCCTTTCCCTGGAATGCTTTTAGTTTGCATGGGTCTCCTTCCTATATAATACTACCGCTATAGGTCGCCCTAAAGGTATTTTATAATTAGGTCGCACTGGATTTTAGGTCGCACAACCAACTTTCTACCTTGAAACCCCCAAAAAATCTAAGCCCCCATTTCTACATTTCTTAGGCCCCATAAGGAAAATCCTTTCCCCCGGGATTCCTTTCCCTGACATGTTCTTAGTTTGAAAGGCTATCTTTACTTTATACTACTACCGCTTTAGGTCGCCCTAAAGGTAATTTATAATTAGGTCGCACTGGATTTTAGGTCGCACTAGAAATATAGTCTTTATGGAGTTGACTGACTTAATACACTACACTCGACCCCTTTCCGTTTTCTACTATTAGCATTCCACATTTTACTTGCAACCTTCATTCAACTCATAAACCATGCTATATTGAAATTAAGGGCGACCTAATCCGGTAGATTGCCTGTAAGAGATACTAGTACAATGTAGTTATAAGAAAGGCCCCTATTACAGAGGAGCCAAAATGTGCAATGCATTATCTTTTGAAATACAGAATTCAAACAGTGAAGGCATTTTCAAAAACAAAGTTAAATCCCTTCTAGGGATACAAATGAAAGGTTAGAGGGCTGCGCTTTTGAATTTAAGAAAAAACAGGAGGACTATGGAGATACTGAGGACACAGAGAGCCAACACTGCATTATCCCAGGCTATCTGACAGACTTGGTATCATTGGCATGCATGTGAGAAGCTGCGTCACAGGTGTTTTTCTTCTATCTTGTATACACAATAAATATTAAGTGGCACAAACTGGAATATATGATAGATAACAGAACTGATATTCGTTCAAAATACTGCGTATATTATAACGATTGGATGCTTCCAGAAATAACAGTTTACGAGTACTTGAAAAGTTCTGCCTGAATCAATCAGCACTAAAAACAAATTCTATGGCCGCCCAGGACATAGATTTAAAATAGAAAGATCACAACATTAATGTATTGTGGACACAAATGTGACGTCTAGTCACTTGGTCAGTTCACCCCCACATGCGTATCAGCTACAATGCAATGCAAACGTGATGTGTATCAAACAGACGTGGTGTGTAGTACTAGTAACCATCCAACCGAATCCAGTTGGATGCTCGTTAAATTAGCCATTTGCTTTTTTTTTGGGGGGGGGGGGGATCAACTCTTATACATTTTTCACTTTTTCTTTTATCATATGAGGTGAGGGAGGTGGATATTGACCCCCCCCCCCCCCTTCCCCACCAAACCTTTTTACCCCACCCACTCAAATCGACCACCATGTACCTGCTCTAGAGACAGGTTTGATACAGATAACTTCAGTTTACTGCTAAGATGATCCGGGCCCACAGCTGAAAGTTCGGACCCATAGATTTCTGAGGTTAAGGCATTCTTTGGAAAAGCAAATTTATAGCTTGAAGAGTAAAATGTCTCGCTTATAGAACGGTTGTTGACTCAGGGTTACCACCCAGAGTCTTATGCGACGCCTCACGAGGGGTTGCATCAAGATAGTGAAAGTTCAATTTCACATACAATTTTATATTGGAAATACTCAACCAAAATAGGGAAAAAAGATGAATATTGAAAGATTAGACACTCATGTACATGCCACACTAAGAAATATTGCAAATATCCTGGTGCAACCATTCTAAATATTCAATTTAGAAATAGTCACAAAATCTCACCAAAATGTTTGTAAGAAAAATTAAACTCTTAAGTACCAGATCCAGTTTTTGTCTACATTACGGTCCACACAACTCCAGTGCTAAGTCAATGGCAGGTATCTTGTAATACTAGGTGAGACGTTTTTTGTAAGACCTTTTCTGTGTTTGGAACCTGCATTATCTTGGATTATCTTGGATTACAATAATGCGTGGACAGATACTATAATGTGGGGTGGGGGTATGTTGGGTCGGGGTATGGGTATGTGGGGTTGGGGTAGGCCTATGTTGGGTAGGGCCATGTGGGGTAGGAGTATGTGGGGTGGTGGTATGTGGGGTAGGGGTATGTGGGGTAGGGGTATGTGGGGTAGGGTTGGGGTATGTATGCCATCTTGTACACTAGAAATACCCTCATACACACAGTAAAAAAAACATCTAGCTACTTTAATTTGAATTGAATTTAATTTAGCTTTTTAGTTCTCTCTCCACCCGTAAAAGATATGGTGGCACCACTAGCAGTTGTCGTACTCCACAAGAAGTCAATGAGACAACACGACAGTCCCACAGTGACAGTGATACCGTATCTCCGCCGTTTATCGTACGATCAACTCGCTTTTTAATAAGGACAAAAGGCGGTACATGCCCGCAGCCTGCAACTGTCACCCACACCCACCTGCACACCCACACCCACCTGCTCTCCCACACCCACCTGCTCACCTACACCCGCCTGCTGGCCTAAAATGGAATAACATACATGTATGACACATGACTTGAGGGTACTTTTTAACGAAGAATTCATTTCTGATGCCAGAATTGACCAATGAATGATTATAAGGGAGTACTATAATTATCTAAGTACATGATAAGCTCCAGCTCCAGCTCCAGCTTACCCTGAGTCATCTGTGAGGCCACTCACACGCTCAATCTTTTACTATGTCTTCAATTGTAAAAGAAGCTTCCCGTTTTCTGTAGGCTGCCTATGTAACAATATCACATATTAGCGCATGTTATAACGTGTTAGACTTGTAATGCGTTTTATCTTTTATTGAATACGGCAGTCCTATTGACCTAACCAAGAAGGCCGTATTTTCTCAAGCCGTTGAATAACCTATGGCATTATTACACGGCCCTGTGATGTCATCAAAATGGCGGTTTGTGAAATAACCCACTCAACAGACCAAATCTCGTAGACCTTCGTCTATGTATGAGATAGGTTGGTAAGTGTAAATCTCGAGAGTGCAAGGGATCTTTGTAAGCAGCTTTTCCTGTGATATAATCTCAGGGAACCTAACTTTAACCCTAAACACAAACCCGAACACCTAACCTAATCCGAACACTTCCCCTGGATTTTTTTTTTTTTTTTTTTTTCACTTGCCCACCACTTGCTGTGCTTATCGCTCCCCTCTCTACCACCACACCCGTCTATCTCTCCAAGTATTGTCCAAAACTTTTTATGCACATGGGCATATGTCATGGGATCTTCCACATGCCATTTTCCATTCACACAGGCCATGCTTCCCGTAAAACCTCGCTTATTAGTCGACCTCACCTATAGGTCGAATTGGACTTTAGAGGAGAAAAATCGACTTACCGGTAGGTCAATGTACCGGGAGATGTATAATAAAATAAATATGTAGGATTGCTCAAAACCGTATAAACAACTATTCAGATCTAGGGTGAAGATAAATTCGTGTCCAGTCTATGGGATTCCCGGACGGGATTAAGAGTCACGGGGTCAGTTTCACTATATTTGTCAGGTAAACAAGATTAACTGTGCAGGGTGTGACCACGTCTCTCCCCCCCCCCCCCCCTCCCACTCCAGGGCATGTGTGTGTGGAGGGGGGGGGGTGATACCATACACATTATAGGATCTACCGGGCCAACACGATATAGGTACTGAGCTCCATTGACATGAAAGCTGTACCGCCCGATGGTTAATGCTAATCACATGTTTAACCTGCCAGCCTTTCTTTATGACGTTAGACTTTCCATGGTCTTTGATGTGTATATTATTGTTACCTTAAAGAGGGAAGTTAAAAATATGAAATACAATGCTTGAATACTTGAGCATATTAAAGATGGATTGTCTGTTTCAAAATAACTGCAAGCGACAAGAGAAATAAGGGGGATTGAGTTTGAAACCTTTTTCAATTCTGTGCTGTTAGCATGGAGAGATCAGTAGATGTAGTATATGATGCTTGCAAATAGATTTAAAAAAGCTATTCAGTTGATATATATTGTTTGCTAATATATATCGCCGACTAAGTACTGAAAGCCCCCCTTAAGACTGTTGAATTAATAGACAAAAACATGGATACATATACTACATCTAGCCGCCTTGGGCAGAGGACAAGTCTAGTGCTCACATAATGTACTCCAGCTCTTGGAGGTGACCCAACTATCATTCACTTGTTACTAGTGAGGGAGTACCTGTAGATGTATATTGGAACTAGTACCTAGAGCTGTACCTTAGGGATGTGTTCATTGTTCTTATGTGGCAATGCTATAACTGTGGTAAGTGAGGCTGCAACATTTCATAACCACTGAACTATTACAATTATAATCATGTGTCTAGTCACACTAATAATTTCTCAGCTATATTATATTTTGGGATGTAATTTCCACATTTTTATTTTGTTGGACAAGAAGCAAACTTTTGCAGTTTTGAATTACAGATTAAAATTATATATTTAGATTAGCCAAAAGGTTTAATGGGACCTACATTTAAATATTTTTATAGTGACGGTCATTTCGCCTAATGTCTTATGATGTTTGAGTGTCAATATTAGCAGTCAACTGAAAGTGTATTCCGGATTCTGCTCAAGTAAACAGTGCCAGAAGCTTTATTTATAAAAAGAGATCTCAGTAATGCAGTGCAAACATGGGCAATATGTAAATTGACATTTTGAGCCAAAATCGTCAAAGACCATGTTGTCAGAGCAAATACATAATTACTTAGTTTTTATACTGGCTAAAGTCATATAAATTCTTATGTCCAATGGTTCACTCTGCCGATCAGCTTGGGTGTGTTTGTATTAACCCATTACCTTCGATAATTACCCAGATACGACATGGCATTTGACATTTATCTCTGAGCTGGTCAGTCAGGGTCGAGTCAGGGCAGGTATGCAGGCCATTGAGACATCATTCATATCAGTTCCTTATCTTGCAATACTTCCATAATACTTGTATCTATAGCATGGACTCCCTATTGGCGACACTTCAAATAGCCTTATAGGATGACATATTAAACAGATATGCACTGGTGCAAGGTACTTTTTAGTAGAATATCTTTCAAGGTCACATTTATGTTTTTTAGGTTTGATACAAAGCATTATGAAAGGGTTTATGGGACAAATTCAAAGTAGATAAAAATCCTGTCATCACTGATAATCTACTTCTTTGTAGGGTGTTAATGGAAAAGGGTAGATATCAGTGGATGTGGGGATATGATAACAGTTCTGCAGCACCATCAAAACCCTGTGGTGCTGTGACTATCATCTCTGATTAGACATGGAAAGGATCAACCAGTCTGTGAACTATGGGTCTCTGCTGGACAATACTGACTTTTACCTCTAATATTTCACAGCCTGTGATGTCGGGTAGACGACCCACATCAGCACGTCCTACCCCGGCCAGGCGATCAACGTCCAGTGAGAGACGGGGTAGTGTCAGTGAAACACCATCACGCAAGAAGATGGAGGAAATGGAGCATGACTGTAAGATGGCCTTTTTGGTAGTTGCTGAGGATCTGAACGATAATCTCACATCCAAAGAACAACTAAGGAATGGTAAGTTTACCCTTACTACTTTATTGTGTACATGTATACAAACAATAGTTTTCATTGATTCAGTACTGTGTAGATGCAATACATTCCAAAAGCTACATGGCCATTTCACTCCAAAAGCTATAAAAGTTTTGTTGCTAAATAACCTCTTCTCAACATGATGATGAGAATTTTTGAAGCATTTTTATGTTGTCAGTCACTAATTATGATTATCCTTACAGTGCTGAACCAGACGGGGCGGAATCCATCAAATCGCGTATTAGACAAGCATTGGAGATCCTCCACAGGTCAGTTTAAAAGTTGAGCCACTTCACATATCAAATGGCAACCCTAAAGATACCCCTTTTTTCTATTCAAATGTGAATGCATGTGTAGGGGCTCGGATTACTCGCTACTTGGTGATAAACCCCGCAAGGGGGTATCATTTGCGGAATCCTGCTCCCCTCTTTACCATACCAATCAAGTAACGTGAGACACGGTCTATCTGATATAACAGGGGATGTAGCTCAGTGGTTAAGCAATCACTTGACAGGCAAAAGTCCCTGATGGTTGAGTCCCCGTGTCTCCAAAAACCTCGTTTTCAGAGAAGCTGTTTCCCTCACCCATGTATCAATATCAAGTTTTCCCACACAAAAAAAAATTCAAGCAGGATGTAATTACATTCTTAGAAATTTGCCCACTGCTTCTGGATAAGTAAATGTGTATTCCATCATCTAAATCTCTTTTTTTTGTGCTCAGATTCCGTCTCGTTCGAGGATGTCTTGCAGATTGCTCGACAAATCCCTGTCACAAGTGAAGACGATTTGATGAAGGCCTTCCGTAAAATTGACATCAACGGAGACGGCTATATCTCCAATGATGAGCTTTTCAAAGTCATGACAACGGTAAGTGTCGAGTTTCCATGTGCACACTTTACATATAATGAATTCTTCTTCGCGACAGAAAACATTCTGGTGACACAGGAGAGGTGACGTCACATCCGGTGGCCAGATTGAGCGCGGAATCCGAGGAGGAAAGACCTGTGCCCACAAGCAGCAACTTCTACACCACAAAAGGAGGACTTTGACAGGTAAAGACCTTAAAACTCTATTATATTTGTAACATATTTGCACATTTGAGGATACTAGTTGATGTATTTCTTTAGGTTGCTGCAATTTGGAGGAAAATGTGACAGAAAATCCGCCGGTGGGTGATATTTGGGGATTTGAAAATCAGGATGAATGGTCATCCAGATGAATGTGTAAATTCTCAAATGTGCAATTATAGTTCAGTTATTCACAATAGTTTGGAAAAATGACATCCAGTTATAGTGAAAAATTGGAGTTTAGATGTAGAGCTTAGTTGCTGCTAGGGGCTGGCATGATTCAGCAAGACCAGTCATCCATCTTGGATTTCAGACTGAGTCACTGATTTATGTTGGCTTTTTATTTGTTATGTTGGCTCATAGTGCAGTACTGCTGCCTCATATGTTGAGGAATGTTTCAATAGCGAAACGAGCCTTCATAAGGAATAAAATTGTGATGGGATAAACTCATATCTGCAGAGATAGAAATTTATCCTGTTATACACTGTAGATCTCTGTTTTATTAGTGAATACACTTTTAAAATAAAGAACCAGGAAGGACTTACCACTGTCTTATGCACGGTCAAAGACAGAATAATATCAACTACTACCTGTCATAACAGCTTGACAGACTCTAGATATTGGTTGAAGTCAAGACACTTAAAGCTTTGCTTGCTACTTTGTAGTTGACACCTCAGTTATTCTCTTATAACTCTGTTATAGAAGAATGACAGTTGAGGTTGTTCTCCACTCATACAGTTTGAGTGAGGTGAACTGTCAAGTCAGTGTCAGGTGTGTCTTGTTGTACTTTTGTACATGTTTGGACCAGTCCTTACCAAGACATATACCTTATGCCCAAAATTTCTTTGAGGCATTAAATAACTCAGTTGTGTTGATACAGATCCACACTGAGTGCTTGTGTTGAATACACAAGTTTACCCATACCTTATGCCGAAAAAATCCTTGAGTTAGGCATTTAAGAAGTTTGTGTTGTTGTGAAATGAAAACACAAAGAGACTTAACTGGTCCACCTTTTATAGGGTCTCAATTATGTGCTTAGGGTTTGTGACTGGTAACACAAAATACCTATACCTTATGCCGAAAATTTCTTTGGCCTTGTGTTTTAATCCCCACCTTAAAACACTATTAGCACACATGTCTCTTTGATTTGAACATCAAGATGACTTAACTCATGTGGAGGTACCTTGGGTTTGGACTAGTTTCCAAAAAGACCCACACCTTATGCCCAAAAATTCCTTGGGTTTCACGTCACAGACGTCGCTGTCAGTCACGTCATAGACGTTGCCTCTGTCAATCACGGCGTAGACGTTGCAGCTGTCAATCTTGTCCTAGACGTTGCTGCTGTCAATCACGTCATAGACGTTGCTGCTGTCAATCATGTCATAGATGTTGTAGCTGTCAATCACGGCATAAACGTCGCTGCTGTCAATCACGGCGTAGACGTTGCAGCTGTCAATCACGGCGTAGACGTTGCAGCTGATCCTCATGTAGGAGACGCTCGCGTCGCAGACGTGGCCGCTGGCGCTAGCGTCGCAGACGTGGCCACTGGCGCTCGCGTCCCATACGTGGCCGCTGGCGCTCTCGTTCCAGATGTGGCCGCTGGCGCTCGCGTCCCAGACGTGGCCGCTGGCGCTCGCATCCCTGACGTAGGCGATGTTGCTCGCATCCCAGACGTAGGCGATGTTGATTACATTAATGGTCTCACGTTAATGATGCTCACATTGATGGCGATCTTGTTGATGCCAATCATGCCCTAGACCTAGCCGCTGACACTTGATACTAGCTGGCGCACATTCAGTCTATGTTAGGGATGTCGCAGACATAGCCGCTGTCGCTCAAGAGAGTTGTAGGCGCTGGTGCGCACGTTGTAGACGTTGCAGCTGTCAATCACGTTGAAGACGTTGCAGCTGTCAATCACGTTGTAGAACTTGCAGCTGCCAATCACGTTGAAGACGTTGCAGCTGTCAATAAGGTCATAGACGTTGCAGCTGTCAATAAGGTCATAGACGTTGCAGCTGTCAATCACGTCGTAGACGTTGCAGATGTCAATCACATTGTAAACGTTGCAGCTGTCAATTACGTTGTAGATGCTGCAGCTGTCAATCACGTTGTAGATGTTGCAGCTGGCTTTCACATCGTAGACGTTGCAGCGGATAATCACGTCGTAGATGCTGCAGCTGTCCATCACATCGTAGACGTTGCAGCTGTCACTCACGTTGTAGACGTTGCAGCTGTCAATCACATTGTAGGCTTTGCAGCAGTCAATCACGTTGTAGGCGTTGCAGCTGTCAATCAAGTTGTAGACTTTGCAGCTGTCAATCACGTCGTAGACGTTGCAGCTGTCAATCATGTTGTAGATATAGCAGCTCGCATCCCAGACGTGGCCGCTGGCGCTCTCGTTCCAGACGTGGCCGCTGGCGCTCGCGTCCCAGAAGCAGGCGATGTTGCTCGCATCCCAGATGTGGCAGCTGTTGCTCACATTAATGGTCTCACGTTAATGATGCTCACATTGATGGCGTTCTTGTTGATGCCAATCATGCCCTAGATCTAGCCACTGACGCTTGATACTAGCTGGCGCACATCCAGTCTATGTTAGGGATGTTGCAGACATAGCTGCTGGCGCTCATGTTGGAGGCATAGATGCTTGCCTCGATATCAGCTGGCGCACATTAAGACTATGTTCTTCTAGGACTTCGCAGATGTAGCTGCTGGCGCTCACGTCTGAAGCCGCTGGCGCTCAAGAGAGTTGTAGCCGCTGGTGCGCACGTTGTAGACGTTGCAGCTGTCAATCACGTTGTAGACGTTGCAGCTGTCAATCACGTTGTAGACGTTGCAGCTGCCAATCACGCTGTAGACGTTGCAGCTGTCAATAAGGTCATAGACGTTGCAGCTGTCTTTCAAGTCGTAGACGTTGCAGCTGTCAATCACGTCGTAGACGTTGCAGCTGTCTTTCAAGTCGTAGACGTTGCAGCTGTCAATCATGTCGTAGACGTTGCAGCTGTCTTTCAAGTCGTAGACGTTGCAGCTGTCAATCACGTCGTAGACGTTGCAGCTGTCATTCACGTTGTAGACTTTGCAGCTGTCAATCACGTCGTAGACGTTGCAGCTGTAAATTATGTTGTAGAATTTGCAGCTGTCAATCACGTCGTAGACGTTACAGCTGTCAATCATGTTGTAGACATAGCAGCTGTCAATCACGTCATAGACGATTGCATGTCAAATCGTCGTAGACGTTGCAGCTGTCAATCACGTCGTAGATGTTGCCGCTGACAATCACGTCGTAGAAGGTGCAGCTGTCAATCACGTCTTAGACGTTGCAGCTGACAATCAGGCCGTAGAGGTTGCAGCTGGCCATCAGGTTGTAGACGTTGCAGCTGACAATCAGGTCGTAGACGTTGCAGCTGGCAATCAGGTCGTAGACGTTGCAGCTGCCCATCACGTCGTAGATGTTACAGTTGACAATATACTCTTAAGTATCCAATTGTCTAAGCCCTCATCCACGTCACAGACGTAGCCGCTGTCCGCTTTTGTATTTGGTTTGGACTAGTTTCCGAAAAGACCCACAATTTTGGATCACTTAAGAGTTGTGGATACTTGAGTGCACTTTACCTGGTTAGGGTTTTGTACCTCTTTGTTTTGGGGTATCATTCAGTTGCAGCTGTCAATCATGTTGTAGACGTTGCCGCTGTCATTCATGACGTAGACGTTTGCACCTGTCAAGCAAGTTGCAGATGTTGCAGGTGTCAATTACATTATAGACATTGCAGCTGTCAATCACGTCATAGACGTTGCAGCTGCCAATCATGTTGTAGACTTTACCGCTATCACTCACGATAAAGACATTTGCAGCTGTCAAGCAAGTTGCAGCTGTCAATTGTCAATGATATAGGTGTCACTCAGGTAGTAGCTATTGCAACTGCCAATCATGTTGTAGACGTTGCAGCTGTAAGTCGCACATGTTGCAGATGTCAATCACGTGGTAAATGTAGCAGCTGTGAATCACATTTGTTGATGATGCAGCTCTCTCTCATGTTGTAAACGCTACAGCTGTAAATTACGTGGCAGACATTGAAGCTGTCAATCATGTTGTAGATATTGCAGACAGCATTCTATGACGTAGATATTACAGCTGTCAATCACGTCGTAGACGTTGCAGCTGTCAAACACGTAGACCTTGCAGCTGTCAAACATGTCGTACACGTTGCAGCGGTCAATCACGTCATACATGTTGCAGGTGTCAATCACATCGTACACGTTGCAGCTGCCAATCATGTTGTACACGTTGCAGCTGTCAATCACGTAGAAGATGTTGCAGATGTCAACCAAGTCATAGACGTTGCAGATGTCAACCATGTCGTAGACATTTCATCTGTCAATAACGTCCTAGACGTTGCAGCTGTCAATCCGCCGGCAAACATGTGATGTCAATCAAGTAGTAGACGTTGCAGATGACATTTATATTGTAAACATGTCAGCTGTCAATCACGTCGTACACGTTGCAGCTGTCAATCACGTCTTAGACGTTGCAGCTGTCAATCACGTCTTAGAAGTTGCAGCCGTCAACCAGGATGTTGCATCTGTCTATAACGATGTAGATGTTGCAGCTGTTAAACACGTCATAGACCTTGCAGCTGTCAAACATGCCGACACGTTGCAGCTGTCAACCACGTTGTACACGTTGCAGCTGTCAATCATGACGTACACGTTGCAGCTGTCAACCACGACTTTGGAGGTTTGTCGTTTCCACCGCTTGCTTTCGGAAAAGGGCAGGGCTTTTGGCACTGTTAACGCTGCCAGATGTGCGTTGTAGGTTTTAGTGAAAAACCTTGACAACGGGAAGACCATGGGCACCCACAATTGGGTGTGCAGGGCCGTCCGCACCGACTATCGAAGGAATCCTCCTTCTCCCAGATATAACAAGTTCTGGGACATTATACTGGTGTTCAGCATGTTCCAGCGTTGGGGTGCCAATGAAGGCTTGTCCACCCAGTTCTTGGGATTCAAGCTAACGATACTGATTCTGCTGGTGTCGGGCCAAAGAGGCCAGGTCATCCCAGCACTTGATCTCCGCAATCTGACTTGGCTGGATTCGGGGTCTGCGCGTTTCGTTCTGAAGGGTCTGATGAAAACAGCGCGTACGGGGGGAACCCCTCAAAGAACTGGTCCTGGAACCGTTCCACGAGGAGGAGACTCTGTGCGTCGTCTGTGCCCTGAAACGTTATGTGCGGGTCACGGAGCCAGCCAGGTTGGACAAGGAAGGGGGAAGGAAACACTCGCTCTTCTTGTCCTTCCGCAAGCCATTTGGCGAGATTGGGCAGGACTCATCAAAGCGATGGGTCCTTGCGGTGCTTTCCGCAGCTGGGGTGGACACCAGGGTATACCGAGCTCACTCCACCAGGGGTGCCAGCACCTCTGCGGGAGGGAGACTCGGAGTATCGACTGCTGTTTTGCTTAGGCATGGGTCTTGGAAAGGTGCCAAGACCATGGCTAAGCACTACAACAAGCCTATCGAGAACCCCAAGCCTCCCAAGACGCTAGCCAGGATCCTCCTGGAGGACTCAATCGAGTAGCTGGGAACAAAATTTTCAGAGCCTTTTTGGGGGAAAAGACACACCTCAAAAGGGGAGAATTTTGGCCCTTTTGCCGTAACGATAGTTTGTATGAACTCTATTGGCTGATCATAGTCATAAGCCTTACTAGAGGCAGCAGTTATCTGTATGTGATAAACACTTTTTCTATGTTGGACAATAACACTGCCACAGCTGTGGTGAACTGTATGGCAGTTATAGGCCACAGGGTGAGCCACCAGAATGTGAAGTTCCGTTCCAATGAAAGGGGCACTAAAATTCGAAGGTGGTTTCATATAGCTATTGCCCCTACCAATCTTAGAAAAAAAGTTCTCCGCGTAAAATTGCACCGTTTGCCCGTGGGGCAAGGTCAAAGGTCAAGGTCATTCAAAAATAGGGCGAGGCCAGAAAATTTACTTATTTTTGAACTGCTCTGTGAGTATTAACAGGGCGGGTCCAAAATTTTATGTCAAGGTAGAGTGATGTAAGACCTTTATCCATGAGAAATTGAAATGACCTTGGCCAAGGTCAAGGTCACTGTTTTCAAGGTCAAATATTGAAATTTGGCCCAAAATAGCTATTATCCTTGGTTTCAATAGCTCTGGTGGTCAGGAATATCATCATAAGTATGACCTATGCTGCTCAAATGATGAGGACATGTCATAGGGACAATTTCTCCTTGAAATTCCCAAGAAATGGCTGCAGTTTCCATGGTAACCAGTACCTATTTCAATGTTTGATATAATAAATAGCTGTAATGAGAAAGTCCTCATGGTGACCTCTAGAGCTTAATTTGTATTGAATCACTTAGATATCTGGCATGGATATAGAACATGATGACTGCCTTGTGACAATTTCTTAATATGACCCCTATCAAGCTCAAGGTCATAGGAGCAAGGTCAAATATAGGAATTTTTGTCATTTTGGCCGTGTTTGCTATATTTAGAGGGTAATCTAGTAAGAATACAATGATGTCTCTGGGCATTATTTTTGGGGCTTTGTGTTTTTGAATAGCCAATGGCCCTAATAAATCTAGGCAAAAAGTTCTCCACTCAAGGTCATGCAGTTTTCTTGCAGGATGAGGTCAAAGGTCAAGGTCACTCAAAAAGCAAAGAGAGTCATGCCAGAAAACATACTCATCTTTGAACTGCCTTTTCAATTTCAACAAGAAGGGGCTAAGATTGCATGTCAAGATAGAGTTGTATAAGACCTTTGTCCATGAGGAATTGAAATGACCTTGGCCAAGGTCAAGGTCACTCTTTTCAAGGTCAAATATTGAAATATGGCCCAAAATGGCTATCATCCTTGGTTTCAATAGCTCTGGTGATCAGGAATATCATCTTAAGTATGACATATGCTGCTCAAATGATGAGGAGATGTCATAGGGACAATTTCTTCTTAAAATTCCCAAGAAATGGCTGCAGCTTCCATGGCAACCAGTACCTATTTCAATGTTTGATATAATAAATAGCTGCAATAATAAAGTCCTCATGGTGACCTCTAGAGCTTAATTTGTATTGAATCACCTAGGTGTCCTGCATAGATATAGAACAGGATCACTGCTTTATATTAATTCCGTAAAAATGACCTCCTTTAAGGTCAAGGTCATAGGAGCAAGGTCAAATACAGGAATTCCTGCATTTTTGGCCATATTTACTGTATTTATACATAATCAACTATGAATACAATGTTGTTCATAGGCATTATTTCTTTGGTATTCGTGTTTTCGTATAGCTAATGACCCTAAGACACCTTGGCCAAAAGTTCTCCACTCAAGTTCAAGTAGTTTTCTTGCAGGATGAGGTCAAACGTCAAGGTCACTCAAAAAGTGAAAAGAGAGTCATGCCAGTAAACATACTCATCTTTGAACTGCCTTTTCAATATCAACAAGAGAGGGCTAAGATTGCATGTCAAGATAGAGTTGTATAAGCCCTTTGTCCATGAGAAATTGAAATGACCTTAGCCAAGGTCAAGGTCACTCTGTTTAAGGTCAAATATTGAAATATGGCCCAAAATGGCTATCATCCTTGGTTTCAATAGCTCTGGTGATCAGGAATATCATCATAAGTATAACTTATGCTGCTCAAATGATGAGGAGATGTCATAGGGACAATTGCTGTTTGGAATTCTCAAGAAATAGTTGCAGTTTCCATGGCAACAGATGATTATTTTAATGTTTGATATGACAAATAGCTACATTGAGAAAGTAATCATGGTGACCCCTAGATCTTAATTTTTATTAAATCATGTTATTATCTGGCATTGATATAGAACATGGTGACTGCCTTATATTAATTCCTCAATATTACCTCTACCAAGGTCAAGGTCATAGCTGCAAGGTCAAATACAGGAATTTCTGCATTTTTGGCTATGTTTGCTATATCTAGACATACTCCAGTAAGAAAACAATGTTATCCATGGGCATTATGCCTTGGGCATTGTGCTTTTGTATAGCTAAGAACCGTAGGCCAAAAGTTCTCCACTCAAAGTCATGTACTTTCCTTGCATAATGAGGTCAAAGGTCAAGGTCACTTAAAGAGAGAGTCTTACCAGAAAGCATACTTCTCAAATTAGAGCTGCTATTTCAACATCAACAATGTAGGGCTCATTAAGATTTCAATGACAATGATTTTATTCTTGAAATACTCAGAAGAGATACACGTTGTAGACCTTTGTTCATGAGAAATTAATATGACCTTGACGAAGATCAAGGTCATTCATTTTTCTCATGGTTAAATATTGAAATATGGCCAAAAATAGCCAGAAACTGTGGCTAGTATGCAAGTCAGATCACCATTGGGACTCATAGGATTGGCCCAGAGTCAGAGTGTGGTTTACATGCAAGTTTTGAATTCTTTGGATAAAGCTTACAATGTACTCAAGGGATGGGCTTTACAAAAACAGGTAGTCATGGATTTCCCTTGCTTTATCCTTTGAACTTTTACACCACCAATGTATTCTTCTGCTTGATCTGGTGAGACAAAGCCTGATGTGTATTAGAAGGGAATTTATATTAAAAAAAAGAGAGAAATAAGTTCTATCCTGCGCATCATAACTACATGGAGGAAAAAATCCATTACACATATTACAATTTATTAATTATTACTCGTTACCATGGAAACAGTTGCCATTTCTTACAGATTTCATACAAAGATTGTCCATATAACCTATTATCTATTGAGCATGAAAGGCAGTGATATTTCTAATCATTGAAGCTACTGAAACAAAGCATTATGGCAGCTTTTGTCATGTCTTTTTCAATTTTGACTTCAAAAGAGTGGCCTTGAGCTTGGTCAAGGTCATTCTAATTTGTCTTGTATGTAAGTGTTATATGGTTCTATCTTGACATCCAGGCAAGTGGAAAGGGGTATCTAGGGGGGAATAATAAAAGCTTGTGTCGAGATCTTTAACATGAGATATTATAAGCCAAGATACTACTTGTAGTCATGCAGGAATCATATATATATTGAAGATGGGTTGTTATGTAAAACTGAAAATAAGCTTTAAATGCGCTCTGTCCCACAAAATAATTGATGTAATTCCCGAGAGATGAGAACCAAAATGTTCTATTTATGATGATTGATGGTTTTCATGGCAACCAGAAAGTGGCATATGTGCAAATTGTCCCTAGAAAAAATTCCATTCACATTCCTATCTAAGAATGATAGCATCCAATATAGAAAAATTCTCAGTATTCCCCACAAAAAGCACTTTTAGGTCTATTTTCCACTACACTGCCATTCTGATGCCTCCTGCAGGCCAAAAGTGGAAAACTTCTGAACTAATACAAAAGCACTTTCAGAAAGTAGTGCCCATACACAAGATTGCATTCTTACTGGATTATGTCTAAACATAGCAAATATGGCCAAGAAAAGCTGAAATTCCTACATTTGACCTTGCTTCTATGGCCATGACATTGTTAGAGGTCTTATTGAGAAGTAATCAGAAGGCAGTCATTATGTTATATATCCATACAAAATTTGACCTCTAGAAGTCGGCATGCACACTTTCTTCATTTAAATTATTGATTTAGATACAGGTTACCATGGAAACAGGAGACAATTCCGAATAAAAATAGTCTTTTCAGCATCATTTTAACATTAATGTTCATACTAATGTTGATTTTCCAGATCAGCAGACCTATTGGAACATAGCATAATAAGAAACTGTTTTCCAAGATCTGTCCCTGAAAAGATCGACCTTTAATTGACCTTGGCCAAGGCCATTTTCGATTTCTTATATAACTCAATCTTGATATGTGATCATGGCTTGACTCTCTTTGAGTGACCTTGACCTTAAACCTCATCCTGCAAGAAAACTACTTGAACTTGAGTGGAGAACTTTTGGCCTATGTTTCTTAGGGCCATTAGCTATACAAAAACACAAATACCTAAGAAATAATTCCCATGAACAACATTGTATTCTTAGTTGATTACGTCTAAATACAGTAAACATGACCAAAAATGCAGGAATTCCTGTATTTGACCTTGCTCCTATGACCTTGACCTTAAAGGAGGTCATTTTACGGAATTAATATAAAGCAGTGATCCTGTTCTATATCTATGCAGGACATCTAGGTGATTCAATACAAATTAAGCTCAAGAGGTCACCATGAGAACTTTCTTATTGCAGCTATTTATCATATCAAACATTGAAATAGGTACTGGTTGCCATGGAAACTGCAGCCATTTCTTGGGAATTTTAAGAAGAAATTGTCCCTATGACATCTCCTCATCATTTGAGCAGCATATGTCATACTTATGATGATATTCCTGATCACCAGAGCTATTGAAACGGAGGATGATAGGCATTTTGGGCCATATTTCAATATTTGACCTTGAAAAGAGTGACCTTGACCTTGGCCAAGGTCATTTCAATTCCTCATGGACAAAGGTCTTATACAACTCTATCTTGACATGCAATCTTAGCCCCTTCTTGTTGAAATTGAAAAGGCAGTTCAAAGATGAGTATGTTTTTTGGCATGACTCTCTTTGCTTTTTGAGTGACCTTGACCTTTGACCTCATCCTGCAAGAAAACTGCATGACCTTGAGTGGAGAACTTTTGGCCTAGGTTTATTAGGGCCATTGGCTATACAAAAACACAAAGCCCCAAAAATAATGCCCAGAGACATCATTGTATTCTTACTGGATTACCCTCTAAATATAGCAAACACAGCCAAAATGACAGAAATTCCTATATTTTACCTTGCTCCTATGACCTTGACCTTGATAGAGGTCAAATTAAGAAATTGACACAAGGCAGTCATCATATTCTATATCCATGCCAGATATCTAAGTGATTCAATACAAATTAAGCTCTAGAGGTCACCATGAGGACTTTCTCATTACAGCTATTTATTATATCAAACATTAAAATAGGTACTGGTTGCCATGGAAACTGCAGCCATTTCTTGGGAATTTCAAGGAGAAATTGTCCCTATGACATGTCCTCATCATTTGAGCAGCATAGGTCATACTTATGATGATATTCCTGACCACCAGAGCTATTGAAACCAAGGATAATAGCTATTTTGGGCCAAATTTCAATATTTGACCTTGAAAAGAGTGACCTTGACCTTGGCCAAGGTCATTTCAATTTCTCATGGACAAAGGTCTTATACAACTCTATCTTGACATGCAATCTTAGCCCCTTCTTGTTGAAATTGAAAAGGCAGTTCAAAGATGAGTATGTTTTTTGGCATGACTCTCTTTGCTTTTTGAGTGACCTTGACCTTTGACCTCATCCTGCAAGAAAACTGCATGACCTTGAGTGGAGAACTTTTGGCCTAGGTTTATTAGGGCCATTGGCTATACAAAAACACAAAGCCCCAAAAATAATGCCCAGAGACATCATTGTATTCTTACTGGATTACCCTCTAAATATAGCAAACACAGCCAAAATGACAGAAATTCCTATATTTGACCTTGCTCCTATGACCTTGACCTTGATAGAGGTCAAATTAAGAAATTGACACAAGGCAGTCATCATATTCTATATCCATGCCAGATATCTAAGTGATTCAATACAAATTAAGCTCTAGAGGTCACCATGAGGACTTTCTCATTACAGCTATTTATTATATCAAACATTAAAATAGGTACTGGTTGCCATGGAAACTGCAGCCATTTCTTGGGAATTTCAAGGAGAAATTGTCCCTATGACATGTCCTCATCATTTGAGCAGCATAGGTCATACTTATGATGATATTCCTGACCACCAGAGCTATTGAAACCAAGGATAATAGCTATTTTGGGCCAAATTTCAATATTTGACCTTGAAAACAGTGACCTTGACCTTGGCCAAGGTCATTTCAATTTCTCATGGATAAAGGTCTTACATCACCCTACCTTGACATAAAATTTTGGACTTGCCCTGTTAATACTTACAGAGCAGTTCAAAAATAAGTAAATTTTCTTGCCTCGCCCTATTTTTGAATGACCTTGACCTTTGACCTTGCCCCACGGGCAAACGGTGCAATTTTACGCGGAGAACTTTTTTTCTAAGATTGGTAGGGGTAATAGCTGTATGAAACCACCTTCGAATTTTAGTGCCCCTTTCATTGGAACGGAACTTCATTTCTAATCTCTTTTTTGAGACCCACCCAATGGCCTATTATGCCTTCTTTGCTATATAGCAAAATGTCATGCAACCTAGTCAAAACCATATCACAAGGCAATAGAACATCACCTTTAGGTGAAATAAAGTATCTATTTTCCATTATCCTATATGAGAAGTTACAGTCCTTTATGGGAGAGTAACATTATGGGAAATAAGCAGTGAATCTAGCTGAACTTTGAAGTCTCCTGTGTCACCAGAATGTTTTCTGTCGCGAAGAAGAATATAAGATTAATCGAGTACTTACCATTTATATAAGTATGAAGATTAATCGTTGTTCTTCGAGAGACAGATAAACATATCTGTTGAGTACACAGGCCCACCCATCCATCCCTAGGATGAAGAAGATTACTACTAGCGGTATAATCTCTCACCTACTCATGAGGGTGCTATTTAGACAAAGTAAAAAGAGCACTACTGTGTACTATTTCCAGATGTTTTACTTTCAGCAAAAGATTCACTGCATGTGGGCGCTAATCTGACCACCGGATGTGACGTCACCTCTCCTGTGTACTCAACAGATATGTTTATCTGTCTCTCGAAGAACAACGATTAATCTTCATACTTATATAAATGGTAAGTACTCGATTAATCTTATATTAACTGGACATGATTTGGACTCGCTAGTCCTTTTGTCCTCGGTCAGCACCCTACTATATATGTGTATATGTTTTCAGTGCAGTTGGATGCTGCCAGTATAGAACTTTTATGTAAGTTATGATGCAGTATGTTAAAAGTTTGATTATTCTGTTAATATGTAGATAAGAAATTTCACAGTTTGTTTAAATACTCAGTATGTTCAATCTGGTGTTCAATTAAGACTTAAATTGCGGAGAGCTGATTGATATCTAAGTTGTTGCATGACAATTTTAATCTGGCATTATGATTTAATATATGAAAGAGGGGAGACAAGATGACACGACGGGAAGTTCAAGCAATCATTGATGAGGTAGACGAGAACAAAGATGGCCGCCTAGACTACAAAGAGGTAACTACTGCTACATTCTGCTTATAACTATTTCTAGACATGTTATTTCTGAACGTGTTTAATTAATTATGTCATGTGAAGAATTCAGCAGTAGTCCTGATTTTCATTACACAAATATCACATTTCACAATATTTTTCAATACACAAAATTCACTCTTATAATCTCACTCTACCTGTCTTCTTTTTCCCCTATACCCTGCTAATAGTTTTTCTATTTTTTTGATACATGTATTACTTTTTTCACTGTCAATCATTATGTTTCTTATATAATATTTTTAATGTGTATCATTGATTCTTACCTTAAAGCATAGATTGACGCAATCAAAATCTTGTGCAATTCTTTTTCTTCGCATACCATGTACAGCGAGGACGATTTCTGTACGAAAAGGTATCACCGGCTTTATTATTCTGTTCTTGTCATCGATACTTTTTCTCTGGTGCTTGAAATCGTCCCAATGCTAGAGGTGATCAATGATTGTGAAAATGAAATTGTATGCCTGACATTGCAATAAGGAATAGAAAGAGGAGATGTGGAGCTACATCTTTGTGTCTCTAGTGAATAGGGCAATTCTTTTCACAAACATTGAATTAGTTCTAGCTGTTAGATCGTTGGAAAATGCAACAATAGGTGCTGCACTGACCCTTTTCCTGCTAGTATGAGACAAACCATTCCTTCAAAATCAGTATTGCATGCAACCCCATAAGCTATATATCCCTGCATTTATCCTGGTGTATGTTGCATTTTTTTGCAGTGTATGGTAATTTCTTGTATACTGTTCTGTTAAATTATGGGCAGTAGAAATTGAGCTTAAAATGTCAGGTCTTTTTATCTGCTCATTGCTTCATATCATTGACCCAGGGGTACCCTGGGTTTCTGTGAGACGGTTTTCCTACAAAAAACGTACATTGGTCAGCTGACTTTGAACGTTTGCCCTACCTTTGTTTTTTGTTTTTCCTGTTCAAAATAAAACTAAAGTTCTACTGTGGAACAATCTGTATCCCCCTCTTTTTTTCAAAATGTCAACAACAAAAAATTCCCCATGAAAAAAGCCCCTCAAAAAATGTCAAAAACAACCCGAAAACGGAGTCTATGTGAACTAATGCTGAAGATAGGCCAGTGACCTTGAATCCTGACTTTAAAAGATGCACGTTCACACAGACACCCATAGAGCTCAATGCTAAAGATGAGGTGAGACGTTTTTATGAGACGATTTTGGTATCATTTCAACCCTAAAGAAAGGTCAGTGGGAACCAGGTGATCTGTAAAGGCCAAATTAGCTGTATAGACATGCATTGCTTAGAACAACTAAAGTGTGTGATGGAGGTCCGTGATGGAGGTCCGTGATGGAGGTCCCTGATGGAGGTCCGTGATGGAGGTCTACCAACTAGTAGGATTATATTAGTTGTTATTAGAGCCCTGGGTCACATGTGATGTCGATCACACAATCAATCTTGTTGTCTTGTTTGCTATCAGTCGTGACCTGTACTGATAAAGGGTTGTGTACACATGTGTACTTCAGAGTCTGAAATATTTACCAATGGTGTCATCTTGCCTTCTTCATTAATGGGTGTGGACCACTAAATTCGACATGGCGACATGGGCCTTTTTTGGCTTAGTGACATGCGACATGAGGAACATATCAGATAGTGACATGGGACATAGCCTTTTCTTAAAATCGACATGGTGAAATGGTCATTTCTTAAAATCGACAGGGCGACATGACCATTTCTTAAAATCGACAGAGAAAATTGGGACCCCCCATCCAGACCCCCTCATTAAACATCCCAACGTTATTTCGTGACATAAAAATAGGCATTATGGCACGGAAGTTGATCTTCTTCATGTTGTGTTCTGCTGTGCTGAATCTAGTCTATTTTGAGCAGGGTGTTCAATATTGTTGTGGCTACTATTGTCCAAATGATTAAATCTGTCTGCTTTCAATGACTGTTATCCAACATATGTTGTAGACAGTGGTATTGTTGTTGCAACTTACATGCAATTAACTATATTTGGCATTTCTTAAACAATAGTGTAATATTTGAACATCTATGGGAAACCTTTTGTTGGTCGTATTTGACCTTTGATAGTCTGCATGTCCTGTAAAAGTCTTGTGAATGTGTAAAAGTTGACCCTTTGCGATTCCGCAGTGTCTTTAGCATGGTACCAGGTGCACCTTCCAAACCCAAAATGAGTTTGTTTATTGGTCAGATGTAGTGACATTTAGTTTATGCAGTTTGCTTTAGTCTTCAGGAAATAATATTTTCTCCTATCTCCCCTAAAATTATAATGATGTTTGATCCTGAAGTGCTTCACCTAAGTCCTAATGCTCGAAGACGAGCTGTAACCAGTGGATCATCATGCACATGGCCAATAATCATGTATTCGACTAATAATCTTAAAATGAAATTATTTCAGTTCTGTCAGATGATGTTGGCAACGCAAGAGGAATGTGGGAAAATTGCAAAACAGCGCTATGAAAAGCGACGCTTAAAACAGGATGCACAATCCAAGTCAAAGACAAAATCTCCAAGTAGGTATCAATTTACTATGAACTATTCAAGTGGATAGGGAAAGAGGTGTGAATAAAGAAACAGGTGTATCAAACCTTTTTCATAATACCATCAGGTCTTTTCACTTTGGAGGTGTTTTTTTCTTTTTAGTTGTGTTTCATTATCTTGGTTTGTTTAAATATATACTGTAAATGCTCACATAAAATTCATCATATAAGCCGCATTTGTTCGGGACAAATAGGTTTGTAAGCCGCATTGGTTTTCTGACTCTTGTGCAAGCCAGAGCTTTTACGGGAGACTTCATGGTATTCTGAAAATAGTTTAAAATCTCGGAGCAGAAAAGTTATTTTCCTTCAATTCCCGTAGAAGATTGAATCCCCATCATAATCTTCCCAAGTCAGTTTTAAATATATTTCACTGTTATAGACTGCAAATGCCTAGGTTTAGGGCACAATCTATGTGTCGACAGGTATATATATAAACACACACCATAATAATATATATGTTTACTATTTAGTTTGTAGTTGTATTTTCTTTAAAAGTGAGTAGACTAGTTTTGTTGTATATTTGAAAATGTTAATTTACTTATGCCTAAATGAAATATACATTATGTACACATTTCTCTTCATTTTCACACTCATACTGGCTTTGTATCATGTATGATAAAAGATATGTTAGCATTTTAGTCCTAACATACTTTCAAGGTGTTTATTCCTCATTTCATTCCCATTTGTGAGAACTACAGGGAAGATACTATTAAAATGTTTCAGAAGAAGCAAATGGATCAACAACTTCTTTGAGCGATGAAACTTCACACAGGAGTAAGAATTCTTCGCTTTCTTCGCCCCACCCTGATAACTACCCACCCATTAACATTCACTATAGTTTTAAGTGGCCTTATCGGCTACATTGTTTCAGATTGCTGTGTCATGCTTCCAGTGTTCCACCATTTGAAGTCCCATCCATCTCTGTACAGATCCATTATTGTAAAAACTGTCCTCCACTGAAACTGTAAATAACTTAATGGGGGTTTAAATGATGCTCCTCAGATGTTAAAACCAATCATATTGAAAAGTTATCATGTTGCGGATGCGCTGCCACCCATCACAGTTGAGGGTATCAGTGGAAGACATTTAAAGACAAATGGATATATACCTTGATACTTGTTGCATTCACTATGTGCTTATATCTTTAATAGTCCTAATCACAGATGGGCTGAAGTATTAGAGCACCTTAGATATAGCTGAACCAGCACAAACCTCAGAAGTTAATATATCTCAATGAGAGGACATGGGACACTCCTTCAGGAGGAGGGGGGGACGGTCTAATAGGATAATTTCATATTCTTAGCATTTCCCTCAGACCCCTTTGATAGTGTTCTACATAGATGTGAAGTGAAATAGTCCATTTTCTCTTTAACCCGAAAGTGATAGAAATTTTGAACATATAATTTTATTATGCAAACATATTTTGTATGATTGTTTCATAATTTTTAGGTACTTAAGTAAATATGTACCGCTATATTCAAATATTCATACACTACCTCCAAATCCTTAGGTTTATGATTTTATTACTTCCTTGTTAGACTCTGTAGAAAAACAAGATCCAACAGGGTCTCAAGTTTCACTCAAGTCCACTGCCTCATCTGCAAGCAAAGCCAGTAAGTTCATCCGAAAAAAAGACATATGTTTCAATATTTCAGCAAAGTATCCAACTCCCAACCACCAAAAAATAATCTCTAATGTTAGCGGACCATATAGCAGCATATTAAATGCCTTTACACCCCAATTTGCTCTCGTTTTTGAGGTTTAGGTGTGAGCATTATATATAGGCTTTGAGATATGGCTTTAGATGTATACTAGTAATACAAGGATATGGTATGCTTGTAATTCTCAAGTCATTTGATAATTATATACATTTAATTGAATATTGCATAATTACTGCATGGATAAACTTCATTAATTTACATACATGACACATATAACTATACCTAATAATGTGGATATGGGATAACTAAGTTGAATAATTCCTCAGAAGTATTATATACTAGTAGGTAATATGATGATGCTCAAATGTGGATTCCATTGACCCATATTACAGAAAAATCTGAAAAACGTTCGGGTTCCCTAGCATCTTTGCGTTCACCCAGCAGTGAACGACCATGTAAGTTACCCTGAGAAGTTAGATAGATACTACCCGTATTTTGGAAATCAACCAAGTCTGTTATAGTTTTAAGTCTTCTTTATTATTTATTTTTTCTCTTATCGAACAACATCTGTGTCTTGAAAATTTCATTATAGGGCATATATGTATATACAGTATATGAATATACATTGGTTTTTTAAACCTGTCTCAAGGAATTGGTATTCCACTTACCTCATTAAACAGCATGCATTACTATTTTGAGGGTGTTAATATTTCTACTCTGTCAGATGTTGTTCTATACTATTTATCAACTCTGATAAATGCGCAGTCACCAGTGATGGTGACGTCTTTCCCTCTGAAGCTGTGTGACCTCATGGGACCATTGAATTTTGGTGTTTTTTTGTGGTGTAAACATTCATACACTTTAATTTTACAGCAAAAGTAGAGAATGAAAAAGACAAAATGGGATCCCAGACTTCTTTACGCTCTGCAACTGGTCAGTGTTTTCAATATTGTAGCCTTGCTTTTGGCCCCTCTGGTAATCTGTAGAACATCCTGCCCTAATATGCTGTGTGTGGTTTGCCTGACTCCCACAAGACTGCGACTAATATCCCTCCCTCCTAATTTCAATTCGCTAATAACCCTGTTGGTTAACCCCCCGACCCCTGTCACTGACAATCAATTCTTTTCAAGTTTCTTTCAGTCGTTGCTGTGAAAGTGAATCCATTTCATCCCCAACCAGTTGTTTCCCTTCTCATTTGTGATAAACTATATAACTATATATAAAGAGTTTCTAGATATTTATTTCAAACACATTCATGAAATATGATGGGAAATCATATAATGCATTGTACACGGTTCAGATTAACGAATAGTTTATTAGTTGTTCATAAGCCAGTGTTCAGCTGATAAACAGGGATATAACTCTTAGGGATTTCCAGTTTCTGATAAAATGCTCCATATAAATGTCTATGGAAAAACGTCAATTCCTAGACAGCAGGACAGCCAAGGGCAGTCCCCCCCCCCCCCCAATAGGCCCTGTCCACCCTCGCTATATTGGTTTTGGTCAGCTAAAATGGTTGAGGCCGGTTTCCTTTGCCCCTCCTACTTCATTCCTGCCTTCCCACTGACAACCAGCAAAACCAAAAGACAGGGAGATGACAAAATGTTTTCCTGGCTCCTGATTGGCTTAGATTAGAATTAGATGTGTAGATATGTGCATCTGAAAGTTGCCATGTGTACTCTTTAACTGACACTTACCTCTGATAAGCGGTATTGTTTATATAATATTATATCATATTACATTATAGATAGCTGCAGGTACATTCTATAGTTATTCTCTTCCAATAAAGGTAGCTTATACTACCTTAGGTTGAGTGGGATTGAAAGGTCATGTTAACTGCACTATTCAGTTGTGTGTTGATCACCCCATCCTCTACTAACCCTACAAGTGCGCACCCATCTTATTTGAACCCCAGGTATATAATATATTTGAGCCACAAATCTTATCATATACGCAGTAAAACTATGAATATATTCAAGTAAGTTTTAACTGGATAAATACTAGATTATACATATATCGGTTAAAACAAAGTGATATAAGATGTCTACCTATATCCATCTAGTCACTGATCGCAAGCTTTGATCAATAGGTTCACGGAGTGGGCGGCGAACCCCACGTGGGATAGAAACTCCACGTGATCTGATTCCTACCCCACGTGCATTACCCCGCTTAGCCCCAATAGAGTCCACCAAGTTAGACCTTCCCAACTCAAGTGATTCTGACTCTATTGAAGATGAAACAGAAAGTAAGTGTGTGAGATTTGTGTGCCTTGCTGTCTGTGGAAACCCGTTGGGCGGTCATGCTTACCATCATCAAATAATGAACGGTTTTTGGTTTTGGAAGCAAGTAACCTATGCTCTCTCTAATTGAAAACCAATGATGTCTAAGGGAGTGTTCATTTTTTAACAACAGGGGGGGGGTGGTGAGTTTAGGGGGGGGGGCGTAAAATAACTTGACCCCTTCCGAGGGGGGGGCGTAAAATAACTTGACCCTCTTGAGGGGGGGGCGTAAAATAACTCAACACCTTTGGAGGGGGCGCGATTTGTCGCGACGTGACGCTGAATACTTTAACACTTCACTTTTTCTGTGGAAATGCCATAAAATGCAGCAAATTACCTTTAAAATCATAAAATTTTCTTGTGACACTTTGTGTCGCACCCGTTAAATCTGACAATTTTACTTCGTGAATTTTCAAAATTTTCACTTGGGGGGGGGGGAGGGGAAAGAGTGTGCGCACTGTAGTCCTGCATTTGCCAGTAATATGTGTGTTTTCAACAGGCCAGTCTACCGGTTGATGGTTTCTGCTGACATAACAGACCAGACTACTAAAAAAAAATCATGTCCGTGGAGTTTGAACCAAAAAGGGACATGGTTGGGCAGCCCAGGCTGGGCCCCAGCCATGTGTGAAAACAAACAGTAGATTGCACCATTTTAATTCAAAATTTCCCCCCAAAAAATCTGTTCCCTTGTATTCCAGCCAAGTGGCGGTGGAACCGGAAGGGCAAGGGGCCCAGGGGCCCCCAAATTTAGAGTTGGGGGGGCCAAAACATAATTTCGTCCCCCCTAACTTTTTGGGAAACAAACTCAGAAACCCCTAGAAAACACTAATCTCAGGATAAAATTCCTAAAATGTTCTCAAATGGCAGGCTTAAACTCCATCAGAACACATTGAATTAAGTGTAAATTCTCAAAAATCTCTAAAGATTATTCAAACCACCCTGAATGTGCCAATTTTAAGGGGAAATTATTAAATTTTTCTCGAGCCTGCGGCCCCCATGCCCCTATTTGTTACTCCCTCCCACCCACTAGGTTTTGGGACCTCGGCCCCCCCAACTTTATCCGCCTTCCGTGTCCCTGCGGCCTTGATCCCAGCCCAAAAGATAGAGGCTGAATTATTCGGTACTTAAATAGTTTAACATCTGCATAGCAATCCTAAGCTATCCAGAATTACACAAGACGAAACAGTTTCCTCACTTGTTGTTCAAATCTATGAAATGAGGATAAATCCAAATCCGAGCCTTAATATATTTTATGCCAAATAGCACCAGATTGCACAGTTTCAAGTCTGGATGTTCAAAATTGTCCACAAAAGTCTTCACATTCAAAAGGACAGGGGCTGAATACACTGAAGCCTAGACCTTCAATACTTATCAATACTTACCCCTTGAAAAATATGTCCCAGTGCCATTGACTGAGGAGGAATCCAGATCTGAGCCCTATAGATTGATTGGTAGATTGCCCTATTTCAAGTCTAGCCCTTCTAAAAAAAATTCTTCGAAAAAATGAATTTCCAGCACCATTAACAGAGGATGAATACTGGTTTGAGCTTTAATATATTGTCAAAATTCATTATTTCAAGTTTAATCCTTTAACATATTCCAAAGCCTTAGCCAAAGATTTCTGCAGATTGGACTTTCATATTATTTCGATAAAGCACCAGGGTGCTCTTCATTATGGTGGGCTTTTACCCTTGTGCTTATACAAGACCCTAGTTTTTACAATTGTCCCAGCCTATAGATGACAATATGGGTCTGGCCCTGCTCTACGGGGCTCTAAAACCCAGCAACAACAGACCCCTAAACCATTGCTAAAATCAATCAGAATGCACCCTTTCAAGTCTAGACCATCAGAATTTACTTTATTGGATATGGCCCAAACCCACTTGGTTTGACTGCGGCCCTTTCTGGGAGTACTTAGGGTAACATACTTTAACATCACTATATTGGCCTCTTCAGGAAATCAAGAATTTACAACCCAGGAAGGATGCCATTGATATCCCCCAAATTGATATTCCAAAACTTACAGAATTCCCATCAACAAAATTGTTTTATTAATGCACCCTTTGATTGGCAGGTAGAAGAACAATTTACTTATCTAAAATTGAAAAACGTTTGTAGTAATTCCAACTAGAATCAAACATATTATTTGGTTTAAAAAAGAGAACTGTTGTAGGCCTATTAAATGCTGGATGAAATGTTAGTGTGGTTTGCATTACACTCCTGTAGTTCAATACATGAACCTAGTCCAAAAACCAATAATAGAAACCAAAATAGTGATCATGGAATCTACTCAGGGTGCTTCATCATTCGAGATATCGGTTGTTACCAACTGTTTGTTTCAAACTAGGACTAAACTGCCCTGTTGGTTGACCAGGCCACCGGCTTGGATCAAGGCCATTCATTTTTTTATTTGACCTTGAGAGCAATACCTATAAAGAATGATTGACTTGTAATGTTGGTATTTATGGAACATGATACTGAATAGTAATAGATTGTATTGAGTAACATTATGGTTATTCAGAAATCTCAACTTGTGGGTGTACAATCCAGCCAGGTTTCAACCAGCTCTTCCTATAAAGCTTTCAAAATGCACATGAATACACCATTTGACCTCTAGATTCTGATTCAGCTAGGAGACGGATATGCCCCTCTGACCCCCTTCTGAGGCACTGCACTTTGAGTACGGTTATATACGGTTTCCTGGCAGCTGGGTAGATATTGTGTCCCTAATATTCACTTAAATTTGATGAATCCATATATCGAAATTAAAACTTGCAATTTGTGTATTTAATGGCCATTTCTATGAGTATATTTACCATAAAACCCCTCTTTTAAGACAACCTCACCTTTGAGACAACCCCCTTGTATAAGAAAAAACTGTAAAAGGTTTTCTATTTAAACCCATTCACGAAAGCTCCGCCTTTAAGATGACCACCTAGTTCGGGAACACATATATCAAAATAAGGAGGGTTTTTACGGTAGACCTACATGCCAGGAAGCAACATAGGGATAGGCATTGTAACTATATCGTATATATAAAATATAGATTCATTTCTAGGTAGCTCTGATGTGAAACAGCACAATGCAACACAAATTGATGCAGAAACATTGAAAGGGGGGGGGCGCAAAATAACTCAGCCCCTCCTGAGGGGGGGGGCGGATTTTAATTTGGCCCTTCCCGAGGGGGGGGCGCAAAATAACTTACGTGTCCAAACGAAAACTCACCACCCCCCCCCTGTTGTTAAAAAATGAACACTCCCTAAGTTTGTGTAGCTCCTTTATATTTTTAATAGGTGAGGAATTAGTTCACTGAAAGTGAATACAAAGTATACTTCTGAAAGTACTGATTCTATATCTAATTTGGAGTACGAAATACAGCATGGTATATTTGAGTGAGACTGAAATTATCAGAGTGTTCATGTATTATATTCTAGAAATGAAAATAAGAATATTACATTTTATTAGACCCACATTCCCTCCTTGCAGATTCTCATATCTGTACTTATTAGAAATATCTTATGTAAACAGAAAAGCCATCAGGCAAATCAGGGTCTCTCGCGTCTGCCCGGTCGCGCCGTTCACTGGTTGAGTCTATCATGAGTAAGTTTAATGTGCTCTTCTACGTGAGGCAAATAGAGAATTCATCGTGATGTTTGTGCCATCTGATTGGGAGTTGAAGGGTGTTATTGTTTAACAATGCTTGGTATACTTATATGTACGGTACATATTCAAGTCTGGTTTGTGACATGTGTTTTTATCATTGTATTTAATCGCATGTCCCTTAATATTTCTTTTTATTATTGAAATATTCCCAGGATTTTGTGTTCTCTGATTCTGATGTGTATTTATTGGTTGTCCTATATTGTAAGCCCAAGTTTTGGTTCTGTGAGAATAGTCCCTAAGACCAAAGACTAACAAACCATATATTTCTAAGCTGACGGAAGAACTTTTTCAATAATTAGTTCTTAGCATTTGCTTTTATATCTTATTGAAGAAATCTTGAATCATTATAATTAGTTGCAAGTTTAAAGTGATCTTTTTCTCCAGCCAATGAAGGATGTAATAAATTCAAAGAGAAAATGTATAGCAAAGTAATGGTGAAATAAATTAGTGTAAATGTTGCTCTGCACTAGGTCGGACACCACGGCTTACCCCTCGCGCGTCACTATCTTCCCGAAAAAACTTGAGTACTCAGGCAGCTAAAGATAGCTCAGATGACTCAATAGCTGAGGAGGTGTCTGATGAAGAAGATAAGAGTAAGAAAAGTGTGTTGGTGTATAGAATCTTAAAGGTTTTCGAGTTGCAGTGATTTTTTTAATTATAGATATAGGACCCTTTGATAATATATTGACACTTATATTACCTGCACAAACTTATTTCTTCCAAATAGATGTGAACTTTGATTTTGTTGGTATCTGTAGCCTCTTTTAATTGAATGACTTTTGGAAGATGACGGCGTCTTTTTTCAGTCAATAACATGAATCGGATGGTTTTGACTTTAAAGAACTATATATGGTATAAAAGAAATTGTGTTGCAGTTACCTCTTGATATTCTCCATCTACAACAGCAGCTCTAGTTTAGGAAATAGGGTGATCTTAACCATCCATGGATGGTAGGAAAGCAAGGACTGTTAAAGTTAGGGGAGGTAGTTCACCATAAAGTGGTTCTGTCAGCTATCTGATCTTGCAATGAATTTATGCAAGGGGAAGTAGGCCTGGTAGGTTGCAATATCTGATGATAAGGTTTAGCTCTGAACCTTCCACAAGGTCGGAGATTGTATTACAGCACTCTTGTGATACATGATTGCAGCATAAGATATATATTAGGACATATGTACTAATTACTTTGGTGGGTCTGTGAAAACATGTAGAAGTAACATAGACTATCTTCACTTTTCCGTATATTTCAACTTCTGATGTTTGGGTATAGGTGTTTTTCTTTTAGATGGTAGTCTTTTTCTTAAGGATTAACCAAATGCTATTTTACATACATTTGTTTGTTTAATTCAGTTCATCACTCAGTTGAAGTATTTAAAACTTTAAATATGATCCTGTAAAATGTAAATATCTACAGCAATTTTGCACATTACATCATTAAGCTACCAATATTTCTTAGAATACAGTTTCAAAACAAGAACTTTTCACTTTGTCACTTTCATTTTTGTTTTAGCACCACAGTATTCATTTTTTCAGATCGGAATAAGCTAACCGATAACCCTGCCAGTAGCAAAGATAAGGACTTAAATGTGTCCGAGAAAGACCTAAAATCGTCGGAGGTAGATAAAAAAGTTCAAGAGCCTCCCAAAAAGGAGGTAGCTAAGAAAGATAAGGAAGAAACTAAAGACCAGATAGTAGAGAACCCAGAGGAGAAAGATTCAGCTACACCAGTGGCTCTACAAAGCACAGGTGAATAGCATTGTGCTCTGGAGATTTGGATTACAACTGTCCAGATAAAACATGTGTTTTTGATGCTGCATAGCATTTTCTTGGGCAGCTTTGGCCGTCTTAGTTTTGAATTTGGGAGAAACAGTTCAAACTGAAAGTTGAGACATTTTGCTACCTTAACCCATCATTAAAAGAGACTTTGGAATGTGATTGCTGTTATATTGTGTGAAAATTATTTCATATTATAAATCAGTTTGTTTGGCCAAAATGTTGGAACTGATAAATTGATCAGGTGGTACCATTTCTTGTTTACAATACAGATGTACTATATATAATGGGCCTTTATGTGTTTTTATCTATAGTTCCATACAACTGTGGCAAATATGTTTTTCAAGTATTCCTTGCAACCATTTCTCAAGCAATCACAGAATAAGAGGGAGTGCATCTATATTACAGTATTAGCAAATAAGAAGTAGGTGATGGGATTAAGTGGTTCCAAATAGTTTATGTCGTTTACGAAACTCTTTATTTCAGATAAGCCAATCTCAAAAGCAAGTGAACCAGAAAAGAAAGATAAACCGAGTAAGCATCTAGCATCTCACCCCATTTCCTTAATCTTAGTATCTGTCTATTTTCTCTAAGCAAAGATTTTAGTGGTGCAAACATTATAGTCAAAGTTGATAGGTGCCAACCCATAAATTCTGAGGTTAAACCTTTTAATTTGCCACATAAATTTTTCATCAGTGTAAAAGTATCCTTTAATATAAAGAACTGGGTAAATGTTTTCTCAACATGAATGATCTCTAAACAGTTCATAAATATTAAATAGTTCACAGGAAGTTTCTTTGTCAAATAAGCTTCCACTGGTTCTGTACCCAATAGCATTTGAACTAGATAATGTCAAATGACTATAGAACCATTATCTTATTGTCGGTCTCAGGTGACTCCGATGACGATGATATTGTGATTGGGTCACAAGTGAATTTGCGCAATGGCCTAAAGTCTGCAAGGAAGGGTAAGCGACAAGTGTGAAGGTTCACTTTGTACAAATTTCACTCACAATGCAGATCAGATTGCATTGTCCCCATTCATGATTGTACAAAAGTCGCTTTTGGATTTATGATCACATTCCTTCAGCCAATTTGTTGTGATTTATTATCTTATATATTCCCTCCCCCCTTATATATTCCAATTGCATGGTCTGGATGAAAACTTGAATTAGCTAACCTGCTATGCTGCATATTAACGCAATGCATTTGATTACAATACTTTTTATGTAGTTTATAATTTGCACGGGTGCGGAAAATACATGTCATGGGCCTAGGACTAATTTAATATTTCAGTAGATTTGAATGCACTGAGAGTGGACTCCCATTAGTGCTATGAACCAACCTACTAATTGGATTTGGAGACCCTATACTTGATCTATTTGCCCATCTGGATTCATAGAGCTACGCATGTACAAATCAGTAATATGTTTAACAATTGGCTATATGTCTACTCTTACAAAGTTGATGTAGAACTCTCAGTAACCTTAGCCAACTCTTGATGGAATTATGATATTATCAACTATCTGATACCATTTCCCCTATATTATACCATATGGACCCATAAATTATATCATATTCTGTATGTAGTAATAAGAAGAAATAATGTAGTATGTAGTTATGTTCTGAATTAGAGAGTAGATCAAGCTATGTAAATAATAGTAGATAATTCATCCTCAGTCCCATCCCCATAATCTTAGATATGAGATGGTATATATTTGTTATAGAACTTTTCCATTTTATTTCCCCATTAGAAGCTCCCAGTCGATCGTCCTCACAAACATCACTACGGTCGGCTAGGTCAGCCACAAAAAGTAAGCCCCACAACATGTTTTCTCTCCCAAATGTGTTGTCTATTAACCCAAGAAGGTGATTTCTTGTGTTAAATAACCACACTACCTTTTTGTGTATGTGCATTACAGTAGCCGTTTTCCCTTCAGGTTTCCTTGCATAGGCCTGGAGTTACCCCTATGGCTCAAAATGTGATGGGGTAAAAGAATGTAGTCAGTCCAGTTAAATTGTTATTGTCAATATAAAATCAAATCAAACCCATAAAATTGACCCATTTTATTTGCTGGTGTAGGACATCTTCCTCCTTAGTGTATAAATAATTAGGTTTATATGGACAAATATTGAACATAGCATTGAATGCCATTGTTAACTATGATCAATATAGAGACTCTTCACCCCACTCATATCACAATGATTTGGCTACTGACCCAACAGGGCTACTTCTCCAACTAACCGCTTGTCAAGAATATGTGTGTGTATTAACAAGTGCCCCTTATAGACCAACCAATTTTTACATCATGATGTGTTCTGACACCAGACTTGGTTCCCGGCTTGGATCATACAGAACGAAGTGATGGGGAGTCCTCACACGTACTGTTCATTGCCTCCCTGAGGCCTTCATATTCTATAATTGCCAAAGGCAAGATAGAATATTACCCTCGAGCATTTGTGGTGTTTATTCAACATGATATACAAATATATGTATATTTATGAGAAACCGTGTGAACACAGCGTTTATAAAACTGAATCCGGTGTGCTGTGGCGCTGAATAACTTTGCCATGAATAATGATCATATTTGCATCAGAAGTTACAGCAGACCTAGTGTGGTAGAACATTCTTTTCTGTAGGTTACTGTTCAACATGATGTGGGAAGTGCCTGTTCATTAGATCTATGTGTTTCCTGGTGGTGTGCTTTTGTTATTACAATCTCCGTCCTTGATTTCAACGTGTATATTGGTTGACACTAACGCTTAAGCGTGATCTCAATAGGTAGGTGTTGGTACTATTAAGAACTTCTACTAGTCTGGAGTGTGCAGTCTCATCTTACCATCTCATCTTCGCCATGGCTACATTAATTTGGGTAATTTCATATCAAGAGCAATGTAAGTTACCGGGGCATATACAGAATTGAGAAATAAAGTATTGCTGTAGAGCCGCCTTTATATTTACATAAAGGTTATGCATTTACACCAATTGTATTTTCAATTGTTTTTAATGTTGCTGAAAGTAGTGATATAAAAAAAAAGAGAAATAGTCCAAAATTTCGGTAATTATTTTTTTGCTTTGTGGCTGACGGTATTTTGGATCCATTTGGTTTAGGGCCATGAGCTGGAGGGAAGCTGAGAGAGAATAGCCGAAGTCGAAGATGGGATGATGAGAGAACTGTGATGCCTGCACCAAATCTGTGATAGACTGGGAACAGAACACACCAACATCTACCACCCTAAGGACCCTGACACTGTTTTCTTACAGTGATGCCTTGATGGTGATCCTACGAACAGACAAGTGAATTTAGTTGCTTTGCAACTGTAATTTCTCTTGAGTGTCAAGGGTATTGACCAAAATATATTACTCCAACAATAGTGAAGACACACCAGATCTGAATATACATTCCTTGCCTATTTCTACAAGCACATTACTGTATGGAGCACTTGCAGAAGAGCTTTCTAGAATGGCATTTTTCTAAAGAACTTACGCATCATGAGGAACAGTGGAGTTAAAAACAAACAGTACACATCTACAACTCACAAATGATGATCAGAATATTCATAGCCATTTTTTTTTAATACAAGATTTCCTATGCTTAAACACTGGAAGCATGGTATCAAATACCTCCTTTTGAATACAATGTGGCTGTATCCAATGGGCTAGGAACGAAAAATTGTCTTTCCTTCATTAGATAGCTTCAAAAGAAATTGACACAAATGCCAAATACATTGATACTGTTTCTGACGTATTCCACTTTTAAGGGCTGAGGCATATCCCACTCAGCCTGTGGCATCATGAGATATGGGCCCCATTCCCCCTCGTGAAATATGTCAGAGACAGTATCAATGGGCATTGACATTTGTCTGCGTGTATAAATGTATAAAGTCCCCAAGTGAGATCTGCCAAACTGTTTTGACAACTATATATAGACTGTGTATTATCACATAATTGATATGTGTACTTGGAGTGACATGGCCTGAACAATCTGCTATATGAAATAGATTACACTTCCAAAGGGTAATTTGAGTATTAAATTGCAAATATATGTTGGCTAACCGAGAATTTCCAGATGATAAGTGTATAGAGAGCTGAAGTCGATTTATCAGGCTACTTCCAGTGCTATTAGCTATGCCTCATCTCTTTCCTACTGGATTTCCCAACGTATACTGATGACTTAATTAATGGGAGGTGATAATCATTTGTATCTGTGATAGGTTCCTTGTATTGTAGGTCTTAAAAATTAGTAAACTAATTGAGTACTCCCGTAGATAAGTCTACCTCTGTCATCAGATGACATAAGAGGTCCACTCTACCATTCCCCATTAACCAGTATATAACTTATATATGATATATTCAAATAATCATATTTTTACGTGTTAATGTAATCCAGCATCTGTAGTGGAGCATATTTTTGTTATGGTTTACCGTCAATAAATTATACTGTCTTGTCAGCTTTGAGTAATTTTTTCAGTCAACTTTGTGTCTCATAATGATAAAGTGTTATATGCGAGAGGGACTGAAAAACAAGATATAGGTTAACCTTGATAAAATGTCAATAGGTTCATATGATGATGGTTTAAGCATTTTTTGTATACCATTTTAAGGCATTTGTACAGTCAGTACCAGAATATTTGCATTAGGAAGGTTTTGGGTGCGTTAAGCTATCAAGACATGTGTAGCTTATAAGTCTTAATTTCTGTTTAATCGTTATGCCCTGACATCTGATATATCTAAATTATGATTTTGAATAATATTGAAAAACATATTTTTGCTGAATGCTTCCTTTCAGGTGATTCTGATACTGGTGGTCCGCCCAAACCTAAACCACGTAAACCAAAGGAGAGGGAAAAAGATCCCAACGAGTCCATTCAGTCAGGTAGCGGATATTATCTCCTGCACGGCTACTTTACATCCCGCTTCTACTACTACTACCCATATTTAACCTATTTACTTTCCTCACCCTTACAATAACTTTCAATTGCAGCCCCATAGCTTGATTTTCAGTTCATGAAGAGCTGTATAGCTAAGAGATGTTTTGCTGGGTTGGTTTTGGTATAGACAGCTGTTATAATACAAGTTATAACTAGCTTATCCCCACCTTCCTTTAGAAATTATGTTATGTTTTATGTAGAATAGAAAAATAGGGTATTTATGCGATTGCATATGGTGGTGGTGCCTTTTGCTCGTGATACAGTGCCATGGGAAGCATTTATGCTGTAACTGGGTGAAGGTATTTTAAAGGAAATACCTGAGGTTGTGGACAACTGCATGCTCAATGTATGAATTTTGGGAAATTTATCATAAAACATGTATAAGAATATAAGCCAGATGATGGCATACACGCTGTATTACAGCACGCATCTTATTTCAATCACACAGCCTAGAAGAGACACACAATTTATCACCTGATTCAGGCCATTGACTTGTTTTGCTCGATCAGTGGTCTGGATTATGCCAAGCATTATTAACCAGGGCCTATTATTTGTTCTATATACTGGTGTATATGTCACCAATAGAACTTGCAGGAGTGGATCAAACTATTGCACATCCTTTCCCCTGCACTGTACATATATTGTGAAATAGAGACAGGCATGTTTTATTCTGATGCAAGTGCCGGTCTATTCAATTATGAACAGAAAATCACAGAGCCCTATGGTGTTTTCTCTGAGGTAGGATGAGTGTTACAGTTCTGTTGAAATGATCCTGTAAAACCAGAAGTCAATGATGTATATATAGGCTTATCTAAACATAATTATGGTTGTTCGAAGAAAATTAAAAATTGGAAAGGGGGCTTGTGTGTTATCCCATAGTGCTAATTGGCATTTGTTTAATGTTTAAGTCATGTAAAGCATGTTATTCATATGGCATAGGCCTATACATCTACCTAAGCCCATTCTACTGATTGTGATTCCCTGGGAAACAATTATTAACTATGATCACTGAATGATGTGTATACCTTGATGGCCAGAGATGTGACTGGATTTGTTATGCACAAGATGGTTAAGATGCATGATTAAAAAAAGTAATAGTATTGGAGGTAGTATAGATGTACCTTTTATTCAAAGTAACTACATCTTCACTTCACATTAGTCACAGGACATACAAAAAGGATCATGGTAATAGTACTAAAGGTAAAGAATATGACAGTGTTTTCATAAAGACTTCTGCACACATACTTGTAGCATGTTTCCTACTGTGTACTATAATATGTGAGCTAATCATTTGTTAAGTCTGACTTTCAAACTATGATCCACCTCTCTTAATTACATATATGTATTAATTGATTTGATTTTCAGTGCACCGTTACCACAAAGGACATAATCCTGCAATTGTTAAAGGCAACATCCTTATAATGAGAAAGCCTTGTGACCTAATTTGTAAAACTTACCTTTCAGATGATGTGAAGGCATCTCCTCGTCCGAAAGATCGAACTAAATCTCCTGTGGCCCTAAAAAAGCTCAAACTGCCAGAACCAAAACGACTAAAGGTTTGTAATTTCTTTTTTTTCAAATCAAATCATATGCTTAAGCTCTACAACCAGCCTATTTGATAGAGCATAGAAGTAGATAAAAGTTCTTAATGTTGAAAAAGTAGTGTGGAAGCTAACCTTTTTTTCCAATAGCATTTTGGAGCATGAGCCGAAAAATCCGAAGGATTTCTAAATTTGTTAGACATAAGACTATTCTTGATAACTTTGTTTTAACATACTGCTTGTACTATATCTAGATCTGTTCATTTTCTCCCGACAGGATTGGGATATGACACACAGCAAGGGTTGCTTTTTCTTTGAGGACGATGGTGCTATAGTTTCCCACCAGTACATGCTGCAATTGTCAAAGGACTCCTCAGTCTGGCTGACTATTGAACCTTTCTCACTCAAAACAGGAAGTGAGTTGTTTACATACATGGAAGGGTTCCAAGGGGGGGGGGGTGATATAAGTAATATGATACCTTGTCTGGAGGGAATATCTACCTTCAGAATATTCAGGACCACCCCAATCCCCATAAATTTTAAATGTTAAAATCATGTCTCCATAGATCTGTGAATATCATAGGGCTATAGGAGACTCCTGGGACCAGTACTCCAGTAGATTAGGGTGGGTTACATGATTGGTGATTCATAAACAAACTTTTCAAAATTCTAATCCATGGATTTAGAATACACTTGTATTTAGATTTCAAAATAATCATCTTAAGATTATATGTAAGATTGATGTGTTATTCTTTGTGATTTAGGTGATTTAAACAGCGCACGTGAGGTGGGTACTCCACCCATTGACACTGCAGCCTTTATTCTGCGGGACAAGCCAGATGAGGACGGAAACACCCTCGTCACATTCACAGAGCAAAGGGACTCCAAAGGAGTAAGTATCGTATTTAAATGCCAGGCTATAGTGCACAATGCAGTTATCAATTTGATCAGAAGCAGAACCGTAGAAATGATTTTCTTGGCTATGAAAATAAGTAATATTATGTCTGCACAAGTTTACTTGTACATTGGATTTTATATGTGTTTTCTGTTTGCAGCGGTATTGTGTACGCTGTGACTTGGAAAAGGGACGGTACCTCATTCTTCCCTTCACCACTGGGTGTCGCTTCCATCAACGCAAATCAGAACCAAGGACTGAATCAAAACTTGTGAAGGCAGAGAAAGATGACAAATATGTTCTGACTAAGGCATTCAAGTAAGTGCCCCAATTAATACAATAGGCCAAGGATTAGAGGTATTTGCTACTTTTCAGAAAAGATGTATATATTATGTAAAGACTGTTCAGTTTTGTAAGATTATTTAGCCCTCTGTCTACATGTAGCTTTTACAGGACGATGGGCCTGGCTGGCACGTAACCCCAAAATTTAGTGTCTACCACTGTAGATGGTCAGTGGGGACTCATTATAGTGTGTATGTGTAAATCCTGATCGGGGGGGGAGGAGGTGCAGGAGTTAGGGGAGGAGGGTGTCTATCTTATTGGAAGCATAATCATCCGGGTACTTCTGGGTAAGAGGCTATTCAAGTATGATGTTATCACTTTTTAAGACACCCACCCCCTGTGGCATCATTTTCCTTTTTTGCCCTATAGTATAGGAACAACAGGGTTATGTCATCATTCCCAATATGCCCTATGCCATTTCCAGTATGGGGTGATTTGGAATCCCAACATGGGTGATTCCAGACATGATCACTGTGTGTTCAAAATTATGCTATTATCATTCAGACATGATATTTCACTCAAATGCATTTGAACCAATTAATTTGACCCCTTCCATTTCACCACTCTGACCTGGGCTATAATAGATGTACTCTTCATATATAGTGTTTTACCGTGTTTACTCAGGGTTCCAAACTTACCTCATGTTATGTCACTATATGGGGTTAACTAGATACAACTCTACCCACCCTTTGCCAGAGTCAAACCACCATCTGGGCTATAGTAGATGTACTCTTCATATATAGTGTTTTACCGTGTTTACTCAGGGTTCCAAACTTACCTTATGTTATGTCACTATATGGGGTTAACTAGTAGATGTGTAGAAGTGTTCCCTGCCCATGGAGAAACAACTCTGCTTGTGTGAGATCCAGCTTTATTGGAGGATACTGATGTTTAGTAACCTGTACATGTCCTGGGCTTACAGTGTACCATATATCTGTCCTTTGCTTCTCAGTGTATAATACTTATGTCATTGCCTTCAGTGTACTAAGTGTGCATGTTGTTATTGTAGTCTATACGTATATGTCTTTGAGTATGCACGGAGTATATGTCCTTACCTTCCATATTCAATATATATATATGTCCTTAATTGTTACACAATGTATATGTCCTCAACTGTAATGCACAAACATATCTCCTTAGCTGTAGTGTACAAGGATATCTCCTTGGCTGAAGTGTATAAAGCTATCTCCCTAGCTGAAGTGTACAGGGCTATCTCCCTAGCTGAGGTGTACAAGGCTATCTCCCTGGCTGATGTGTACAAGGCTATCTCCCTAGCTGAGGTGTACAGGGCTATCTCCCTGGCTGAAGTGCACCACCAGAGTCCACCAGCAGTGATGGTCTGATGGTCTGTTTGGAGAGTGCATTGGTTCAGCGTGCACACCCGCACCTGCCTGCCACCATTTGTGCTGTTGACGGCTACTCCTCCATAGGACATCCGTATCTGCCATGGTCTACAGCCTCAGCTCTCCAATACCATGTAGAAGCCATGTAGATCTAAATCCACATTGAGTCACTGTCTATGAATGCCACAAGTGTACTCCCATATAGAGTTGAGCATCTCAGCCCTTGCCCTTGGCAGATCTTCTCGGCTTGATTTCTAATCCCCCACTGCCTGGAGATTTCAGCAACCAACCACTCACCCCCTTCCTGCATAATTTCACTGCGTCATATGTTTACTCCAGGATCCGCAGTGTCTGCACTTTCTACCAATGAGAGCGGTGATGAGAGAATGTCACTGCGTCATATGTTTGCTCCAGGATTCGCACTGTCTCTGCAATCCACCAATGAGAGCGGTGATGAGAGAATGTCATTGATCTGTTTGCGCAACTATTTTGCTGACTCCAGACATTCAGCTTATCGTCTCTGAGTGCTTTTATCCATCAATCACACTGTTTTTCTACCATGGCTCATGCCTTGCTTCGACCTTGGGAGCTCCTAATGTCTTTTCTGCCCTTGAACAGCTTTACGTGATGCCCCCCGTTATTCCCATCCATATGGTGCTCTATATTTACTCACATAGTCCTTGCACCATTGCTTTCTGTTTATGTGGTTATGTCCTTTATGTATTATAATGTTTCCCAATACATCTATTATTACTCCTACTATATTACACCCTTTATAATTACTTGAATTTCACCATACCACAGACCCTGAATCAATTGTCATGACGTTCACTTTTACTATTTCAGACATCTTCCACAAATAATAAGTCTAATATAGATGATTTAAACATTTTGAAGAAAATATTCATGAATGTATTCTGAGGTACATGACATGGCTTCCATACGAATTTGCCAGATTTGCATACTATTTTTCTGTTTGTAGAGAGACCCTGTCAGACATATTTGAGATATGTGACTTAGATGGAAATGGCTTGATGAACAGAGATGAGTTCAACTGGTTCAACATCAGGACAAGTGGAGAAGAGGTGCAAGATGATGAGTGGGATGTAGTTGAAGGTGTGTATAGCACTTTAATCAAGTTAGCTATCCACATGAAGGGGGAACTAGGACTATTTCCAATTAGAATATTGTAAGATTCATATCATATGACTGTTTTGTATGTGATGACTCAACCATCCCAACAAAATTAAATCAGTGCCTATACACAACTTTGGAATGTGTTTGGTAAATATGATCTCATCATGTCTTGTTGACAGGGAAACTTGAATTGAGAATATAATGACCTAGATAACACCTGAATGAAAACAGGGGAAGTATTACCACATTCAGTCTGCTATAAGCAGTGATTGAAACTGACATATTTTAGAATTCACTATCACATACATGTATCCTTAAAGTTCAAAGAAAACCATTTGACCTACAGATAATGTAGAGCTGAAGAATGGTGAAATTACACGGAATGGATTCATCACCTTGAACCAGATGGAAGCAGAGGACAACCAGGGTGATACTGATGACCTATGGGTGACCCTCAACAACATGGGCTACAACAAGGGACTCATCCAAGATGAGGTGATTTTATTTTTAGATCTCATAATACAAGATATATAAAGAACAGAAAAAGTGCCTGATATTCATGAATTTGAAATCAAAGTGTAGAGACCCATTTTAGTTATGTGCTATTATATTATAATAAGACAAGATATGGAATGGTTGATAATTAACACTTTTAACAATGATAATTTTACCATTCTAGGAAATATTGCATGGCTTGAATTAATCTTTTATCATTATAATGTTCTATTTTGTAAATGGGAACAATATGTACTGTAGAAGAAGAAAAAAAATGTATACTGTCTGTTGCAGGCTGTTCCATTCCTTGTTGAAGTATTTGCCGAGGATTGCAGCCCAACGCTGAAAGTAACTGGTATCAATCCTGCACAAAACAAGCTTGAAAGAGCGATGTCTCAAATCGCCACAAGCAAGGTTTGTATCAACCTTTATCATATGGATTCAGAGAAATATCTGCACGAAGAGATTCCTAGTTACAATAGCATGTTGCATGATAGTAGTAGGTGCCAAGCCAAAGTAATTTGAAGCATTGCCTAGTTTGAGGAAATGTTACTTATGAGACAAATTTTGGCTATTTGAACTACCAGAGAAAAAAAACAATAAGCCCACCCCCTGCTTTTGAATCCCTGGGGACCCTCCTGGAAACCTTGGTTTTAAATTGTCCCCTCACTGAAGAAATACATCCGATTTAGCTTCGAATCCCAGAAGATTTTGGCCTTAACCAGTGTTTTGCACAGTCATTAAAGTAAAAAAATCTATATGTCTGCTAACTTTAAAATGAGGTATTGATTTTATAGGGAGAGATGACTAGAGTGAAGAACATGAAAGACTTATTCCTGTATACGTGGATGAATGACTTCCGTGCCTGTGTTGTTGTTGATAACAAGGTAAGTGTTTAATATAGGGTCTATAGGTCAGATAGATACTTCCAACGTCGTGTAAATAGTCAACTGTTGTACGAAAATGGTAGTATTGTATACTTTTAATAAGACAATTTGTTTTGTATCCCAAAACTACATTTCTCAAGAATAAGGAGAATATCGAATTACACGCATTAAGTACATTTCATTCTTTCAGAGCCGAAGTCGTGTCACATTAAGCCTTGACTGCAGTAAGAGTCGAAACTGTTCAACAAATCGCAATGATCTGGACTTTACCTTAGAAGTCTCACCAAAAGCCACAGTGGTAAGTTAAACTATAACAAATCCATTGAATTGTCAGAAAACCTAGGTTCCTTTTCGTGGATCGTGGGTCACATACGCTGAAAAGGGTAAATTAATTTACTGAAGCGTTGATCACTCTTCCACCACATCTTATGATTATTATTTTTGCGCGACTGTTTTACCCAGCTGTCTTAATGAATCGATAAATTACTTGACCAGATAAGGCTTTATGTCATCTACAGTGAAAGTAACTATATTCATTGTTCATGAAGTTAAACCTAATTTTAAATGAAAATTTTTTCATGGTCCTTTTTTACACTGTAGGTTGGCCATCATATCTTACCTTCGAATGAGCGTCAAGAATGGTGTTTACGCTGCGTTGACACAATTGTCAAATGATGAACAAACCAGGACAAAGTGCCTAGGATAATGTTTGCACTATTATTTTGGATATGATGAGGGTTCACCATAATATATGTACAGCTAAATGTATATAGTATATTGAATGAAAGGGTTTCCATTATACCCCCAGGATAATAATTTGAGTATAATAGGAATATACAATCCGTCCGATGCCATGCAGCCTCACAACAAAAGATATGTAAACTCACAAAACAAAATACTGATGGAAAATGTTATATATAGTAGACAGCCTACGCTGAAGCAGAAGAGTTACTGATATAATTTCCGTCCAAACACAATTGTATATCTAAATGAGTTTAAATGAAATAAGGTAACAAACTGCACATGTACAATGTATACCCTTATTCAAACATCATATAAAGCATGTTTGTTTATCAAATTGTATGTGGTAACCTCTTACAAATATAAACATCTTTTTATAACTTACCGTAAAACCTCGCGTATAAGCCGCGGCTTGTACGCGAGTCAGACTCAGCTTTCATTTGATACCAAACATGCCTATATAGGGTGCGGCCTATACGAGAGTTTTTATAAGTATACTACAGTACCAAATCAACAATTTTCAGAAAGCCCCTGCGGCTTATATAATCTGCCAAAGTATGGGGTGCGGCTAATACGCGAGTTAGGCTTATACGCGAGGTTTTACGGTAATAGGAATCATTATATGTTAACCAGATTTAATGTTATTTTGAATGATTATGAAATTTACCATACTAAATATAATATATATCATGCTATTATCAAATCTCCCCTTTCCTATATATTTTAATCATTTTTCCTATGGACTAAATATTAAATTGAGGCTGTGCACAAAAGATCATATGGTTTGAATTTCTTTCCTTGACAAAGTGGTTAATGATATATACAGGCACAGCATTCTAATTAGTTTATAAGAACCCCCCCCCCCCCTCCATTTCTAAGAAAGGTGCATATCTGAGATCCTGTACTACATGAATGTCTCTAATTAATTGTGATTACAGAAGTTCTTTAATGTAACACTTTGACATGATGTACAGAGGGCAATAAGTTATTTGTATTTACAATTGACAACATATTTTCATGTAAAGTTAACATCACTCTTGTAGCTGATGTGCTTGTATACATTCACAACAAGTATTAGTTCTGTTTCGCAAGTACTATCTCGCATATGAGCCTAACACGTATTACCTGCACCCCTATCTTGACAAATACTATAAGCCAGACAGGGGATCTAAAAATTGTTAATTCAGTACTTTACTCTTATAACAAAAACTCTTGTATAAGCCACACCCTATATAATTATGTTGGTATCAAATTAAAGCTAGGTCTGATATGCGTACAATAAACAGCTTCTATACGAGAATCTATGGTATTGATTTGCTTAGATTATCTGATTAAATGCTCAGATATTGTATTATCATCTTGGGATGTGGCTGGAGCTAATGATCACCATTTCTGATCAAAAAGAAAATAGAAATTGGTATTTGAAGCGCAGACTAAAAGAAGAAGAAATGAATGATAAGAAATCAGGTAGTGCATAACTGAACAATTTTGCCATAAAATATTTTGAAAATATTTATTGGATTGGTAAGATCATTTTCTTCATTTATTGTTTATTTATGTGGTGCACCAAACAAAAAAAGGCTATTAGTGGGTCACTTTTTCTAGTCTGTCATTCTGTGATGTACTTACTGTGATAGCTTTAGATGTGTCCTAGGGTACTAGACTAATACATAATCAATTTATTACGCAGTTCATCATGTACAAATGCTTAATATTTATTTTAAGCTATACCAAATTGTATTACTATTTCAGTCATGGAAGCACATGGAATTAAATGTTTTGTACATGTTGATATGAGCTGTACTGGTCTGTAAAAACTAGGGCTGACCCTGATCAAACAAAAGATTGAATATTTAGATATAACCTAATATTAGCTTTTATGTGTGCATGTATTCATTCAATTACAGTGTGAAAGTGCACATGCACTTGATTATTCATCTTCAAGTTTCTTTGTATGGTATTTCCCTAAACTTACTTCATTCCTCGAAACAGATCTATCACACAAGAGAGCAACTCTATACCAGAATGGGATCCTGTCTATGCTATGATATATTGTGACCATATGATCTAAAAGCATACTTATATCATGTCACAAAGGACTCTTCTTATATGAGTACCAGTGTGTGAGATATTGTATTTCCAACTTTGTGCCTAAATCGAAGACACAAGTTTGTCTTCATTCCGCCCAAAACTCTAATGAATGTGTATGTACATTGTATATATGCCTATAATATGTATATGATTGAGAGGAATCTTTTTCAAACAGAGAGTGTAATTTTGTATCCTATAAATTTGGGTTGAAATGTGCTTCATGAATACAAAGAGCATGCTGTATTATATCTGAATGCTGGATGACACATTGAAATAAAAGACAAATGACAAAATACACAATTTTTGTCTACAAGTCTATTGTTTTTGGCTCAGGTTTTTGACTCAGGGTTTAATAAACCCTGAGTAATATACACCTACTAATTTTGCATTTTAAGACAATTTTGTGACATAGGAGAATCGTTGTATTTCGGTTATCATTTGAGATAGACAAAAGCGGGAAAAAACATGAGATAGGCAAGGTCGGGGGACAGCATTTTCCGCAAATTTTTTTCTAAATATCTCAATTTTTCTTGAAGAAATTGAACTGCGATCTTCACGAATTTATTTCTCTCTTTCACTATTATGGAAATGTAGTAAAAAAAAGCTACCACCTCCATGGGCCTCCATAGGCTGCAAGGCATTAAGTTTTTGGGTGCAAGATAGAAATGACATTTTGAGTGAATTTGCCCGTATTTCTCTCTTTCTACCCCCAAAGCGGGCAAAAACTGGGCACATTCTACCGCCAGGACCTATGCAACAAGTCACATCCACTCTATATCTATATGTTAACAGATAGCGGTTATGATACAGATAGCTAATGTACACCAGGGGCGGGGGGACAGGGGATGGACGGCAAAGGCATGGACGCGTAACACACGCCGCCCTGTAGCCGACCAACACGGCGAAACAGAAACGGCGATGGTGTCGCTGCTGATGCTCCGATCGACTCGCTTTACGGCCGAGACGTAAAACAGCGGTTACGCGCTGCTTGGCGCTGACGCCGACAGCCACCTGCTCGCCCCCAGCCACCTGCTTTCCCACAGCCACCTGCTCACCTACAGCCACCACCTGGAATTTGATTATATATGACTTCCAATATATGAAATTAGGGTAGCTTTTTCTGGCGATTACGATTCTGCCGTCAGAAATGAGAAATAATGTATTGTACTCAAATTAGATCACTCATTCGAATTCATTTCTGATGCCAGAATTGACAGATTACCCTGAGTCATCTGTGAGGCCACTCACACACTCCATTTTTTTTACTCTTGAGGCGTTGGTTACATACAGACAGGCACGTTGAGTTACTCCAGGCCCGACTTGATCGGTATCTAAGTAGCCAGGTCGCTGCATACCAGGTCACGTGTGCAGTGACGTTCTCCTTATTGAGTCGGAATGGCCAAATATATTTGATATTGCCCGATTGGATTAGCTGAGCGAGTCCCTCGATCGGATCGGGTCCATCTGCAGTAACCTGAAATCAACTAGGTGTTCAGGTGCCTTTGTAGGGTCATAAATTCCCAGAAATCCCTCTTGTAACAGCAGTAGTACACTAATTTTAGACCAAAGATGAAAGTGCAATGGGACGAGGGCATGCATGCTTCTGTGTTGACTCAGGGTTTAATTAACGTGTGTAAGACGTGGCATGTGCTCTCGCTAGATCGCGACCACAGAATAAATCTCAAAACTACCGCCTAAACCTAGGAGGGGGAAGGCTCTTCCATGCTCTCTCCAAGATCTCAGTACCTTTGCTCCTATTGGCTGAAAATTGTTTTGCAACCAAGGTAGCGGCCTCTGATTGGTCAGAGTGCTTTTGCCGCTCCCTGCCTTGCCTAACTTGCTTAGTATCCTCAACCTGATTGGTTGAGCAGGCATAGGGCTCCCCCTGTGGGAGGAAGTCCAGTGAGAGGCCCATGAGGCTGGCGTCAGTGTATACAAGTAGGTCAGGTGTGTCCCCCCTAATCAATCTGACTGACGAGTCTAAGTGGTGCTGCCACCAAGCAATGTCCTCTCTAGCTGCCCTATTTAGAGTTAATTCCTGCTCGAAATCCCCCTCTGTGTAGAACAGTGCTACATTCTTACACTTTTCTAAGTTCTTGACATGGGCTGCCCCATAATCAATCCCTTTGCTGTAGGCTATCATCATGCCTATCAGTGAGGCTACTTGTCTAATTGTAGGCCTCTCTGATAGAACAGTCCCAATCAAAACTTTCATGTTGTCCACCTTGTCCTTCGGCAAGGTGACCCACATGTTTTCAGAGTCAATGTCAAACCCTAGGAACCTAACTACAGTGGTAGGGGAGAAGACAGATTTCTTTGGGTGAACCACTAGCCCTAGCTTGTCAAGCTCACTAACTAGCAACGTGACCGAGATCTTACAATCTTGTTCAGTGTCGGCTATGATAAATGAGTCGTCAATATAGGGAAAACAGTGGCAACCTTTTTCACGTGCTTTTGCAAACACCGGGTTCAACAATTTTGTGAAGATGCGTGGGGCACAAGCAAGTCCATTTGGCAACACTCTGAATTGGTACAACTGGGAATTCCATCTGAATTTCAAGTACTTTCTATGTTCAGGCTTTATCAAGAAAGAATAAAAGGCGTCTTTGAGATCAATGGACGCCATGTATTCCCCCCCCTGTACCATTTCTAGTGCTGTATCCAAAGAGAACATCTTGAAATGCTCATATTCTACACACTTGTTAAGCTGTGTTAAGTCGAGGATGACTCTAAAGTCACCTCCCGGCTTTGGTCTAACAAACACATTTGAAATCCATTCTCCACACTCATGATCCACAGGTTCTATTACTCCTTTATCCAAATATTTGTTGACTTCTAGGTCTACAGCTAAGTTCTCCTCCCTTCTCAACCTATAAGGGTAGGGAACTGCTAATTGTACAGGTAAATCTTTAAAAGGTATAGAGATCCCCTGTACTGAAGAAATTACCCAGGCATCTGAGGTCAGCTGTTTCCAATTCCCCAAGTAATTTGCTACCTGACCTGCATAGAACCCTTCAGGAGTGTGAACAATGGCTTCCACAATGTCATGATCAAACGTACTCACCTTACCTATCTCTGGTAGCTGTTGTTGTTGTTGTTGTTGTTGTTGTAGTTCTGGGGCCGGTTCTGGGCATAGCCTCCCCGACCCCCTCTGCCGTTTCCCCGAGCCCGAGTGTTGTAACTTCCTCCTCGGCCACGGTTCTGGAAACCCCCTGTGGCTTGGTTAGGGTAGGCATTTTCAAGAGGACTACGGTAGGTGTCCTGGTTGGCAGCGTAATTCTGGTAACCCCGACCACGCCCCCTTTGATGTTGTTGTTGTTGTTGCACACCTCCCCTACCTCTGAAGGGCTTTTTGAAACCCTGGTTCCTGTTCTGATTGTTAGCATCAGAACCTTGCTTGTTATTCCTCCTTTCATCACGGAATTCTGGGGCAAGGATGTGTTGCACCAATTTCTTATCTCTTTTTGCCTTTGTAGCCTGGGCCTGTGCTTCTTCCCCAAAGAGATTCTTGGTGACATCTGGGGCGGCTATAACCACCTCAGCGGTGGTTGAGTCCAGTATCCTGCTCAGATCTGACTTCCTCCTGGTAGAGACAGCCTGTCTGGCAACCACAGATAAAGCCAAACCTGCCAAAGCATGTTTCCCAGCGGTGTCTAAATCTTTATCTTTAGAACCCCTTTTCAGAACTAACTCAATCAGCGGTAAAAAGGCTGTCATGCTGGCGTGTAGGTACTTCAGAATGTCCCTCATGCTTTTATCCCCAACCTTTTCTTTGTGCACCAGCTTCTGAAAGAGCTCAAACTGCACTAATGAGACTCTCAGCGGCTTGATGTTGATGGGTGGGGGGTACTGCGCCACCATCGGCTTCACATCCTTCTCCACTTTGTACTTAGCGAAAATGTTGTTCATGACCGCCGCAATTCCATCTGCCACCGGCGGGCCCAAATGCGACGTGTCATCTTCCAGAGTAATGCCCTCAATTAAATCTCTCAATTCCCCGGATTCATATCCTTCTAGAGGGTTTACCTTTGTTGGTTTATCCTGTGCTGCGTTGGGAACCGTAGCTGTGGCCCCGTCCGTCGGGACAGCGGCCTCGATCTGGGTCACAATGGCGGCCTGTTGTTGTGGCGCCGCGGTAGCTGCGTCTGTGACGTCATAACGTTCTGCGTCGTCTGTTTGACGCGACGCGTCCACAGATCTGGCCCACAAATCAATTGAAGCAAATGAACGTCCATCGGCATTTAAATCCACAGATTCTGTCCCTGGGGGAGGGGGCTGGTTCATAAAGGCATTGATATTCCTTTTTGTGAGAGGGGCTACATTAGAAACCCTTGATCTAGCCGATCCGGCTGCCGACACCGACGCCGACATTTCATGAACTTCGTGGCGTTGGCTATTTCTCCAGTCCAGAAAATCTTCATATTCAGCCCTCAGCTTACGGCGTTTAGCTTTCTTAGCCTTATCGCCAGAGTCAGACACTGGTTTGTTCTTAACAGTACTTCCATGAGAAGAGGCACTCTTAGATCTTGCTCTCTGTCCTTTAGATCTGGATCTGGAGCTCGAACTTGACGAGCTTGAACTAGAGCTCGAACTTGACGAGGAGGAAGATGGCGATCTTCTTTTCCTCTTTCTAGCCGATTTCTCGGGCTCTCTAGATCGCTTAGGGTCACTTCTCTGAGATGATCCCTCTCTAGCTGCTCCAGAAGGAGTCTTGTGTCTCTGATTTCCAGTGGAACTGTGAGACTTATCCATGGCCAGCAAGTATTGCGAAAGCCGTGATAATCAAAGGCTGCGTCCGTGACGTCTGCCCAACCACTTCTGCGTCCAGAAAAACTGCAAACGATCAGAATGGAAGTTTTAGTGCGAATAACACCAAATAAATAATACCAAAATGATCTCCTTACTGAGATCTACAAATTTCACGCGAATTTCAATACCCAAATTCATTTAGAAACGACTTAAAAAGCCAAAACTCACCCGCACGATTGAAACCGACTTGAAGCAATTTCGTGCGTTCGCTGTACTGCCGGAAGTGACGTGTTATCTCCCGAGGATCCCCTCGGGCACCGGAAGGTGCCGAAGGGTGATTCGGAATCAGTGTTGGGGTGTAAAAGGCGTCTATATGACACAATGGTGTCTATATGACACAGTGACTTTTAAGGAATATATTTCTGACCCTTCTTGTATTTGGTAATTTTGAAATCATGCATCATACTGGCCCGCACTAAGACGTTATCCACATGTGAAAAATCATGACCCTTACAATGTCATAGTTAGGAGAAATACTGCTTTTGGGTGGAAAGGTGTCTATATGACACAGTGGTGTCTATATGACATGATGGCGTCTATATGACATGATAGTGTCTATATGACAAGGTGACATATAAAGGTCTATATCTTTGATTTTTACCAGCTGTCATAACTTTCATTCTATGTATGCACTAAAACACTAGTCATATGTCAAATTCCCTTGACCTAACACCTTCAAGCACTATGTAGGGGAGTTGCAGAGTGGCATCTGTATGACATGGTGGCGTCTATATGACATGATGGCGTCTATATGACAAGGTGAAATGAGCATTTGAATATCATTGTAGTGAGAACTTATACTTTTCCTAGGCATTATATAACATACCTTCACGTAGGAAAGGGCCTCTGCTATTACATAAACAAGGATTAATCGACATAAGACAATTAGGGTAGATACAATAAAACTGCAAAATTGTATTACAGGAGAAGCACAAATAAAATAAAAAGTTTATTTTCAATCCCCTCATTCTGTTTCCTTAACAGGGTTTATCTCACATTTTTATCTTTCTTGAAAAAATATAGTTATACCCCTATTTTTTGCAATAAAAATGGACATGCTATTTTCTATTTATTTTTTGAATTAGGCCTATAGAGAAATTTGGTCTAGCTTGTCATATAGACGCCAGTAAACACAACATCCTTTGTTTGGGTGGTAACCATGGCAACCATATACATATTTAAGAAAAAATAACTCTAAGGTATGACTCCGGAACACCTGTAGTAAAACCATGTGAAGAAATGAATTATTGTTGCGAAAAAAAAATTGTCATCCTATGGGCCCCAGACCTGCATCGTTTTCATGAGACATAGTCTGTAGGTAGCTCTTTGCTGCCAGTAGGGATGCAGTGTACTGACTGTGTCTGCGGTGTGCCAAGGTCCGGGAGTTCTTTAGGAGTGTGGGATTTATTGTGGATTGGTGTGTAGGGCCTAGCTGGTCTACACACCCCTGTTTCGTCCTGTAAACAGTCCACTTTGATTCTGTGGTTTCGAACTTACTGTTCTCTTCAGGCATACTTTAGCGATTAAAATATATTGGCCAAGCATTCAGTACTTAGAGTGCTTTAAAGTAAATGGTACCCTAGGTTTGCTACAAACTATAGCGATTAAGGGGACCACCAAGATTTTTTCGGTGAAGGCAGTTGTTGTAGAGATTTATTATTAGGAGGCGGGATTAACTATCACTAAAAACAGTCATGTTTTGTTAATTTTTGTCTTGCCCTAAGGAGGGTATAGAAAAAAAAAATTTGACGAGGCTGTGAATGTAATGGTTAACCATATCTATTATCCATTGTGTTCAGCCCCCAAGGGGACTGAGTTTTGAGTCTGTGGATCCAGTTGAACTCGATCTTCAGCCTCAGCTTCTTCCCTCTGTCACTTCTTGGGTGACTGTGGATGAAGTCTAGAATGTGTACCTGAACATCTTTTTCACCGTGATGGTCACACTTGTTAAAGTGTATAGGTACTTCATTCTTCATTTTCTTTCTCCGGATGTAACCTAGGTGTTCCCCTATGCGTTCCCGCATTTGTCTCAGGGTTTGACCTACATACTGCATGTTGCATTCCTTGCATCCTATGCAGTAGATGATGTTTGAGCTCTTACACGTCACGTTTGTCTTGGTGATGTACTTTTCACCAGACTTGTTTGAGACTATTTGTCCATTCTTTTTAAGGAGTTTGCAGTACTTGCAATTCCATTTCCTGCACCTGTTCTTCTCTTTTGTGGTGCGGATGGGGGCTCTTTTTGGGTCGGGATTGTATCTGATTTTGACCTCACCAGATGGTCCCTGATGTTCTTGGGGCGTTTGTAGCCCTTTGTGAACTTCGTGTCAAAGAATTTCTTTGTCGTTTTAGAGGTTCCCAGTAGGGGCCAGTTCTTCTTGATAATGTCACCCACTGGGTTCCCATTTGGTCTAAAGGTAGTGATCAGAAACAGTTTCTCGTCCGAGTCTTCTTTCTTGCGTTTTGGGCCTAGTAGGTCCCTGCGGTCTTTCAGGTCCACTTTGGCCTTGCACTCCTTTAGAAGCTCTTCAGGGTACCCCTTGTCCCTGAAGGCTTGCATTTTCTTCTCTACATGTTTCTCGTAGTCTGTGGCCAGACTACAGATACGTTTGATGCGTAGGAATTGTGAGTAGGGCAGACTCCTCTTGGTCGCCCATGGATGAGCCGATTTGTAGTTAAGATAGGTGTTGACATCACAGGGCTTGGTGTACAAGGTGGTATATAGCTTGCCATCCTCGTCTCTTATAACTGTGGTGTCTAGGAAGTCAATGTTTGTCTTTGATGAGCTACCAGTAAATTTGATAGTATCGTGGCTATTGTTCATTTTGGCTATCCATTTCTCCAATTCCTCTTCGCCGTGTTCCCATACAAAGAAGATGTCATCTATGAACCTGAGCCAGACCCTAGGCTTCAGCTCACTTTGCTCTAGTAGTTTCTCTTCATGGCTCTCCATAAAGAGGTTGGCGTATGATGGGGCCAGTCTTGTGCCCATCGCTGTTCCACTAATCTGTAGGTAATGATTCTCATTGAACTCTTATGTTGCTCTTGGTCAGAACTAAGCGTGTGAGTTCTGTGAGGGATTCATTGCTTGGTTTTACGTAGAGCCACGTAACTTGGTCAGTTTGTCCTGTATCACTGTCAGGCCTTCCTCATTTGGGATATTGGTATATAGGGCCGTGACGTCCAGGGTACCAATTATGGCATCTGGTGACAAATTGTCCAGACTCTCAATTTGATTGATGAAATCATTTGTGTCCTTCACATATGATTTTATCTTTGGAACCATTGGTTTGAGGAAGTTGTCAACAAAAGCTGATATCTTTTCAGTTGCACAACCATTTCCCGACACCACAGGTCTCCCTGGTGGTGGTATGGTTCCTTTGTGGATCTTGGGAAGAAAGTAGATTGGTGGGGCCCTAGGCTTTTTTGTCTTGAGGGAGCCCGCCATCTTGTTTGTGATTTCACCATTTTCTAACATACTGTTGATTTTGGTTTCTACTTCACTATAGGGAGTTTTAGTGGGGTCATGTGTGAGGGGTTTGTACACTTTGTCATTGTTGAGTTGCTTGAGGGCTTCCTCAACGTAGGATCTAGTGTCCTGTATGACTGTGGCCCCTCCCTTGTCTGCTGGTTTGATAATGAGTTCTACATTATTTGCCAGATCTTTTAGAGCCTTTTTCTCTCCCTTTGATAGATTTTGTCTTGCTTTTTTGGTATTGTTGTTTTGACCTGATAGATGGGTCTCATTGATAGCTATAAAAGCTTCAAGGCTTTGAGATCCTTGTGGTGGATTCCATGTACTTGGATCCTTCAGTTCTTTTACCAAAGATGCATCTTCAAAGGGGAGAAAAGACCCTAAATTGACCCTAGGTTGTGGTTGTGGCTCTGATGACGTCAGAGGCGTATCCTCAAACCTGTTCTGTTTCCCAAAGAATTGTTTTGTTCTCAAATTCCTGTGGAATTTGTCCATTTCCAATTTGAGCGAGCCCTCATTGGATCTGGATTGGGTTGGACAGTAATTCAATCCCATCTCCAACAAAGTTGTCTCATCTGGAGTCAATTGTTTGGAGGAGAGATTGACCACTATACTTTCTCTAGTTTGACCCATACTTGGGTCGTTCAAATCAGAGCCTGTTACCTTGGTCTGACCTTTCTTCTTTTTAGATCTCTTAGTTTTCTTTTTGCCTGATATATATACTTTTAGGTTTTGTTTTTGATTTTGAGAGTGGTATACCATTTTCTACAATATTTCGTTTACGTGCTTTACTTGGACGTTTACTATTGGTATTGTCAGTTTTGCTATTGGTATTACTACATGTGGAAACAGATACAACAGAGTAAGGTTCAGAGATTTTATTCAACAAAACATTATTGATGTTGACATCTTTGGGTAAGGTAGTGAGTTCTCTGGAGGTTTGAGTGTTCACTGGTCTGGGGCCTGGGGCTTCCTGTTCCCTCGGCCTCGACCCCTGCCTCCTCTCCCACCCCTTCCCCTTCCCGGGTTGGGTTTCTTGTAGGGATTGTAGCGGTTCTGGTGCTGTGTTGCCCCTTTCTCCCAGTTGGCTTGGGCTCCCTGCTGGGGGCGCTGTCTGGGGTCTGTGGGGGGTTCCACCTCCGGGGGTAGAGCATCCTGGGTTTCTGCCTGAAAACCCCCTGGCTGCTTCTTCTTCTGCCCCTTTGTGGCCTGAGGCTGAGGGGCCCCCTGCGCGGCGGATGGACCTGCCTTTGATTTAGGAATAGAGTTCTTCCGGTCTAGTTTGATGGCTGCTGTAGCCACATCGAAGATCTCATGGTCCTGCACCTTTCTGTTCAGGAGGCCTTCCATGGCTTTGGTGAGACCTTTCTTCTCATCCTTGTTCTCCTGTTCATGAGCATCATCACAGTACTTCTTGAGCCTGACCATGCGTTGGTCCAGCTCTGAAGGAGCACAGTGGGAGGCTGAGAGGTTCTTCACCGTGAGGAAGTGGGCTGTCTTGTCACCCTCATGGTCAAGATGTATCGCCTTCAGCTCGTTCATGGCCTCAATCATGAGGTGGTGGGCGGCTGCCTCTCTCACCCTCTTGGTAGTTGCCCTGAAGGAGGGCGTGTCCAAGATGGATGGGGGTGGCAGAACTCCGATACACCAGGGCTCATAGTGGTTCTCCTTTATGGCCCTCTTGTACCAACCATAGTGCAGCTTGTAGAGCTCGCTGTCGTTGCCCGCCTTCTTCGCTGCTCTCCAGGGCTTGTGGGCCTTGGATGGGAAGAGGTCATCAATGCCCTGTGAGACAGAAACAGAACATTCATTAGTATTGCCTTGGCTTGAGTCTGAATGAGTGAGTGTACTGGGTGTACATGGCACAGTGTTGTCGGTACTGCTGCTCTCCCCGCCGGCAGTTTTCCGAGGCCTACCCCTCCCTCTGCGTACAGTGCACGGGGTGAGGTTGTTGGTCTCCCGAACGACATTGGTACAATTCAAAAAACTGAACATTGTGCTTTGTTTGTTCAAAATGGAAGTACAAGGGGAACTTACGCCTGGTCCTGTAGCTGACTGCTTGGTGTGAACCGTGGGTTGGCCGACTGTGACCTCAGAGAAGTCGTCTGAGTCACTGTCGGCCAATGAGGCCGCTCCTCTCTGCCATGGGAGGTTGTTGTGTAAATCCGGTTGGTGTACGTCGGTGCCAGCGAGGTGTCCGACGGACGGTGAAGGGGTTACAACCCAGCCACCTCCGGGGGTGGTTTGGGCTGTTCCCTCGGTTCCGTCCGCCTGCATGGATTCCTCGCCTGAAACCGACATGTTACCGACGGTTGCAGAGCCTTGCAACCGGTGAGGATAATAGAAATTTTGAGAGTAAATTTGAAATTACTGTGTGTAAGACGTGGCATGTGCTCTCGCTAGATCGCGACCACAGAATAAATCTCAAAACTACCGCCTAAACCTAGGAGGGGGAAGGCTCTTCCATGCTCTCTCCAAGATCTCAGTACCTTTGCTCCTATTGGCTGAAAATTGTTTTGCAACCAAGGTAGCGGCCTCAGATTGGTCAGAGTGCTTTTGCCGCTCCCTGCCTTGCCTAACTTGCTTAGTATCCTCAACCTGATTGGTTGAGCAGGCATAGGGCTCCCCCTGTGGGAGGAAGTCCAGTGAGTGGACTCCCTCCCTCTGCTGCATGCAGTTGGGTTGTTCTGGCCACTCCCTCTAGGTGGCAGCTCAGAGCTGTAGGTAGCTCTTTGCTGCCAGTAGGGATGCAGTGTACTGACTGTGTCTGCGGTGTGCCAAGGTCCGGGAGTTCTTTAGGAGTGTGGGATTTATTGTGGATTGGTGTGTAGGGCCTAGCTGGTCTACACACCCCTGTTTCGTCCTGTAAACAGTCCACTTTGATTCTGTGGTTTCGAACTTACTGTTCTCTTCAGGCATACTTTAGCGATTAAAATATATTGGCCAAGCATTCAGTACTTAGAGTGCTTTAAAGTAAATGGTACCCTAGGTTTGCTACAAACTATAGCGATTAAGGGGACCACCAAGATTTTTTCGGTGAAGGCAGTTGTTGTAGAGATTTATTATTAGGGGGCGGGATTAACTATCACTAAAAACAGTCATGTTTTGTTAATTTTTGTCTTGCCCTAAGGAGGGTATAGAAAAAAAAATTTGACGAGGCTGTGAATGTAATGGTTAACCATATCTATTATCCATTGTGTTCAGCCCCCAAGGGGACTGAGTTTTGAGTCTGTGGATCCAGTTGAACTCGATCTTCAGCCTCAGCTTCTTCCGTCTGTCACTTCTTGGGTGACTGTGGATGAAGTCTAGAATGTGTACCTGAACATCTTTTTCACCGTGATGGTCACACTTGTTAAAGTGTATAGGTACTTCATTCTTCATTTTCTTTCTCCGGATGTAACCTAGGTGTTCCCCTATGCGTTCCCGCATTTGTCTCTGGGTTTGACCTACATACTGCATGTTGCATTCCTTGCATTCTATGCAGTAGATGATGTTTGAGCTCTTACACGTCACGTTTGTCTTGGTGATGTACTTTTCACCAGACTTGTTTGAGACTATTTGTCCATCCTTTTTAAGGAGTTTCCAGTACTTGCAATTCCATTTCCTGCACCTGTTCTTCTCTTTTGTGGTGCAGATGGGGGCTCTTTTTGGGTCGGGATTGTATCTGATTTTTGACCTCACTAGATGGTCCCTGATGTTCTTGGGGCGTTTGTAGCCCTTTGTGAACTTCGTGTCAAAGAATTTCTTTGTCGTTTTAGAGGTTCCCAGTAGGGGCCAGTTCTTCTTGATAATGTCACCCACTGGGTTCCCATTTGGTCTAAAGGTAGTGATCAGAAACAGTTTCTCGTCCGAGTCTTCTTTCTTGCGTTTTGGGCCTAGTAGGTCCCTGCGGTCTTTCAGGTCCACTTTGGCCTTGCACTCCTTTAGAAGCTCTTCAGGGTACCCCTTGTCCCTGAAGGCTTGCATTTTCTTCTCTACATGTTTCTCGTAGTCTGTGGCCAGACTACAGATACGTTTGATGCGTAGGAATTGTGAGTAGGGCAGACTCCTCTTGGTCGCCCATGGATGAGCCGATTTGTAGTTAAGATAGGTGTTGACATCACAGGGCTTGGTGTACAAGGTGGTATATAGCTTGCCATCCTCGTCTCTTATAACTGTGGTGTCTAGGAAGTCAATGTTTGTCTTTGATGAGCTACCAGTAAATTTGATAGTATCGTGGCTATTGTTCATTTTGGCTATCCATTTCTCCAATTCCTCTTCGCCGTGTTCCCATACAAAGAAGATGTCATCTATGAACCTGAGCCAGACCCTAGGCTTCAGCTCACTTTGCTCTAGTAGTTTCTCTTCATGGCTCTCCATAAAGAGGTTGGCGTATGATGGGGCCAGTCTTGTGCCCATCGCTGTTCCACTAATCTGTAGGTAATGATTCTCATTGAACTCTATGTTGCTCTTGGTCAGAACTAAGCGTGTGAGTTCTGTGAGGGATTCATTGCTTGGTTTTACGTTAGAGCCACGTAACTTGGTCAGTTTGTCCTGTATCACTGTCAGGCCTTCCTCATTTGGGATATTGGTATATAGGGCCGTGACGTCCAGGGTACCAATTATGGCATCTGGTGACAAATTGTCCAGACTCTCAATTTGATTGATGAAATCATTTGTGTCCTTCACATATGATTTTATCTTTGGAACCATTGGTTTGAGGAAGTTGTCAACAAAAGCTGATATCTTTTCAGTTGCACAACCATTTCCCGACACCACAGGTCTCCCTGGTGGTGGTATGGTTCCTTTGTGGATCTTGGGAAGAAAGTAGATTGGTGGGGCCCTAGGCTTTTTTGTCTTGAGGGAGCCCGCCATCTTGTTTGTGATTTCACCATTTTCTAACATATTCTATACAAGTATTCATGTAAGTCCCGAACTACTTTTTGCACCTTTCTCTTGAACAGTGGTTTACTAGCTGCTGTTTGGATATCGTTGGGTAGTTTGTTCCAGAGTGATAGTCCCCTGTGTCTTTTTCTGAATGTTTGTGTTCGTGGGAAGGGCAGCTTATAATTCATCTTATGATCGCCCCTCGCTCTCCTATTCACATTATTTCTTGGTAGCTCTTTGAATTACTATATGAGACAGTGACATGTGCAGCTCTTTTCTTCTAGGTGCTACTTGGGAGATTTTGCATAAGTCATATAGATCCTCTACCGAGTCTTCCCACACACTCACTATTCGTATACATCTTAGCATACGGTTCTGTGGTACTTGCAGTCTCTGTACATTGCCTAGTGTTAAACTTTAATGTGTTTGGGTATTTATGTGTTTAAATTAGAAACACTTTTTACAGTGTATACATGTCTGAAGGCTGTTAGCACACTCAGCCTACTAGCAAGCCTTTGGCTGGCATGGGTCCTCGTTTACAGCCACATCTGAAGGGTCACTCGGATTGGGGTCAAAATCACCTGGGTGACATACTTTTGCCCTAAACCATTTGTGAAGTAAAAATCGATCTGGAATTCCAGTAGCATAGTTAAGTGGCAGAGTTCTGAACAACATGTCCCACTCTAAGAGCCTAGCCCCTTTAAGAAAATCAATCAATTTAATCATTCAATGTTCCTTTAACAGTAGTTTTCAGACATAAAAACTAAGCAAAATTGTACCATTAAATTGAATAAGTCCTCCCCCTTTATTTGGATAAATTGTGTAGGCCTAATTGTAAGTGGGCTAGGTTTGATATTGTGGTCAACTGAAAATGTGGATGGTTGTTTATGTGTATTAGCACTACAGTAGAACTTCGTTATAAGGAGGACCTTGGGACCAGTGCAATTTGCTCCTTATAAGCAAGGTCAGCCGTACTAAGGTCCAGATAACAATAGATCTACAGGGGTGGGACGTGGCTCAGAGGTAAAGCGTTTGTCTGGCATGCACAAGATCGTGGGTTCGAGACTCAGCAGTGCCCTGCTGATTGAGCTGCAACCTCCCCACTGCTGTGGTAGACTTACAGCATATCAAAGGCCTGTCCATCTCACACTGGGCCTATGTAGTGTGGGATGTAAAAGAACCATTGCCTCGGTAAAAGTGTAGGGGCGTGCTTGCTACCATCGGTCATCCATAGATTCGATCACCATCACCACCCTTGAAATGACCTCAGCTGTTAATTAGGGCGTAAAGCAACCCAACAAACAACCAACCAACAATAGATCTACACTCTGTAGGCCTAAAGGTGCCTCTTATAAAGTATTCTCCCCAACCTCTCTGGGATGGGGCATGCAGTGGGTAATTTTTGAGCAGTATGTGACTGTAGCCCATAGAGAAGATTTTCATGGCTATTTAAAGATTGGCACATACAAAATAAGAAAATGAGCCAGAATTACCTCCTTATATCAGAGGTTAAGGTAAAAACACCTCCTTCTAAGAGAGTTTTCTTACTATAGAACATAACTAGCACATATTTTCTGAATGCCCTTTTAGACTTAGACTAGATGTGTGATATTGCCCCATTTTACCCTATAGGGGAAAATCGGGACCACACAAATCTGCTCCTTATTGACTGAGTAATATATACTGACTGAACCATGTTTTACGACGTTTTTGTTACATAGGAGAATGTCTATCATTGAGCCTGTGTTATAGATAGACATCAGATAACTAAAGGGATGGATGGGCAAGATCGGGGCACAAATGTTTCCTTTGAAAAGAAAAGAAAAATCTCTTTTCTTCCCTGTGAAAAAGAGCTGCGATCTTTGGGTACAATGTTAACAGAAAGAGAGAAATGATGTTTCAGCCTAATCTGGCTGGTATTTCTCTCTTTTCATTTAAAATGCCCTCTTCTTTATTAAAAATACCCTCATTTTACCTTATTTAAATTAGCTTTTCAGTTTTACCTTGGACACTACTCTTATGGTTTTAAGGCTACAGGAGAGGTGGAAGTGAGGCTAGCGCATGCAACACGTCAAAGAGTGGCACCACTGGTAGGCCTACTTTTCGTACCGGGTACAGCGCGAGATGTCAACGTGTGCAGATGAAATTGTACCCCCTGTATCTCCGCCGTTTATCGTCCGATCAACTCGCTTTTTGATAGGGACATGCCCGCAGCCTGCAACTGTCGCCCACACCCACCTGCACACCCACACCCACCTGCTCACCCACACCCACCTGCTGGCCTGAAATGGAATAACATACATGTAGGACACATGACTTGAGGGTACTTTTTAACAAGGAATTCATTTCTAATGCCAGAATTGACCAATGAAAGATTATTAAAGGGAGTACTATATCTAAGGGAGTGTTCATTTATTATTTACGGGGGGGGGTGGTGGGTTTGGGGGGGGGCGTAAAAATTTCCGACCCCTCCTGAGGGGGGGGCGTAAAAAATTCTGACCCCCCTTGAGGGGGGGGGGCGTAAAAATTTAAGCCCCTTTTTAGCAAAAAAGCCCGCGCGTTACTATAGTTCAAAGGGGGGGGGCAAATCTTTTCGGCGCCTTGGGCGAGGGGGGGCGCGAAACGTTACACGCGCTCTCGAGGGGGGGCGTAAAAAGATTTCGCCCCTCCGGGCGAAATCTCACCACCCCCCCCCTGTAATTAATAAATGAACACTCCCTAAGAACATGATAAGCTCCAGCTCCAGCTTACCCTGAGTCATCTGTGAGGCCACTCACACGCTCAATCTTTATAATTTATTAGCAAGGTCTCCTTATAGGCCTATCAGTTCCTTATAACGAAGTTTCACTGTATTAACCAAGATGTAGAAACATAGAGGAAAAACATTTTAGATCCATCTACTAGACCCTAGTGTATTAACCTGGAACTAGCAAAACCAGAGAGGGCGCCACTAGAGATGGCCGGAAGTATTTGTTACTCCGTCCCAGCGCGTCGTCGTCGCCGGGAGTTGGATGAGTTTACCTGAGGTGAGCGGACCTCCCCCGACACAACAGGTGAGTGCTGGACCAGGTGTTAATTACTGTTAGGAAGCTCACCTCTAATCAGTATGTAGCACTTGGAATTCCGTGATGTTGGAGTAATTACAACGGTATGCTTGTTGGTGTGGGGACAAACTTCAGTTGGATATGGGAAGTTGCGGAGGGGACAGGAGAGAGTGGGCGGGGGTGCCTTGCCTCTCCAGTCTCCCACGGTAGGCCGCCCCAGGCCGCCCTAGATCGGGGACCGGGGCAGGGACGGCTATTATTGTCGGCCTCCCAGGCCCGTTGTGTTACTGTTTGTCATTGTATGGGGATCCTTGGCCTACATGCTAAAAGGCTTCAAAGTCGTGTTGGTCGGGGCAAATTAAGCCTTACAATTATCATTTGGCCTATGTCTAAGGAAGTGGTAATTAGCCCCCCCCCCCCCCTATTTATCAAAAGGGGAGGGAGATCTGAAATTCGACCACCCCCTCCCTAATTTAATAGACATATAAACCCCTATGAAGGAATAAGGAATTGAAAGGCTGCAATTCTACAATAAATCAGCATAATTCAAATCAGAATCTATAGGCCTGTATATTTTTAATAAATAATAGGTTAATGGAAAGTGGGTTGTGTAATAACCATACCAGCAATCTATAGAGTATAGGCCTAAGGCCAAAAAAAAAGGTTTGTTTCAGGTCACCCGACCGACCCTATCTAAACAGGGCCGACCCTACGTTTTTTATGCAATTTTCAAGATACCGTAAAACCTCGCCTATAGGTCGACCTCACTTATAGGTCGAATTGGAATTTTGAGGGAAAAAATCGACCTATAGCAAAATACATTGAACTTTAGGAAAACCCCACTTATAGGTCGAATTGGAGTTTGAGATTTTTGGGGGGGCAAACCCCACCCTAAACCCCCCTAGAGAAGCTTTTCCCAAGGCGAAAATGACTATTATTTCTGGTATCTTGCCCTTTAGACAACCCCCTACAAAGAGATTTGGGTTTACAGGGATAATAATCTAAGAAAAAAAGGTATGCTTTCCAGTATTAAGAATGAAGCTTTTTTTGGCTCTTTAAATGGTTTACCATTTTTCAAAACCCCACCTATAGGTCGAATTGGACTTTTGGCAAGAAAAATCGACCTATAGCAAAAATTAATTCCAAATAAAAATCGACCTATAAGCGAGGTTTTACGGTATTTTCATATTTCACACTTTTTTGGGGTCAATTTTAGGTTTACTATTAAACGTTTTGAAAAAATCTTCCCATTTTTACACTTTTTTGGGGTCAATTTTAGGGTATGTAAAAAGGTTTTAAAAAAGTTAAAAAAAAGTTTTTAAAAAATCCGACCTACCGACCCTAGAGTTTCTTCTCATGTTTCCTGATACAAACCTTTTTTTTTATTTGGCCTAAGCTATTATCATGGACCGGGTGTCCCCATAGATCTACCGGTATCATGGAACCTACCGTAAACCGGGGTTACTTTGGCCACTTTTGACTAGTTTTGTTGGGCTCATAAAAATACTTTGCATGTGTGGATATATTATGTAATGTAAATGCAGGGGCGTGGCAACCGGGGGGGACGGGGGGGACATATCCCCCCCACTTTTGACCAACCCCAAAAAAGGTCAAACCAAAAAGGTCAAGTAAAAAGAGATCAAAATGGGTCAATATACCCCTCAGTCCCCCCTACTTTGAGACTGCTTGCCACGCCCCTGAAATGGAGGGTATATATAAAGGTATCTTGAGGCTACATAGTTTGGACCTGCTCCGAATATTAACTGTCATAAGCACAAAGGAAGTGGATGGCCAAAGTAACCCCGGTGGTGGGGTTACTTTGGCCACTTGACCTACTTTTCCCCCATTGACCTCCCCAGAAACAGACAATAATCGTAAATAATCGCGAAAATTGATCATTTCCATGCTTATTATGTTTCAAATTGCCCAAACGTTGAGTAGAAAGCTAAAATTGACTTTTAAATCTATAGCTAATTGACATCAAATGTGGCATACCCAGGTATCTGGTTTGACCTGCTAATTGGATACAGTGCATAATGTTTAAATACATTAAAGTCAGGGAATTTGCTGATTCTGCAAATTTTGAAAACAATTAATTTTGTAGAAAGAAATGGCAGAAACTTATGATTTATGTCAGAGATGTAGGTTTGATGCCTATATTGGCAATAATGTCAAATATGAATTCCCTGGTAACAGTAGTAGTGGTTTCCATAGCAACCAATGACGATTGGACGTCAAGCGGCCAAAGTAACCCCAAATTTGTTCAACATTGGCTGCGTTACTTTGGCCACCCAGATTTTTTACACATGGCTAAATTTTTCAATCATCATTTTAAAATCTCATTTACATAGTGTCATTACAGACCTTTTTAACCCACTAATTTGCCCAAAATTATTAGTCTTTTTATTTTGACTAAGAGAAGTTTACGGATAGGCCTATTTTTTTTTGACCAATCATTATTCATGACAATATTTCTCGCGCCATTCTGTGCAAGACCAAAAAATTGAACATGTGAAAAAAATTGGTCATCTGCCTCTTTATGGCTTTGGGTAGCTATATCAATGTGTAATATTCATATTTGCAATAATTAAATATCATTTTGGTACAATATTTGATAAAATATAGATTTTGTTTTGAAGTGGCCAAAGTAGTACAGGGTGGCCAAAGTAACCCCAGTTTACGGTACTCTTTAGTTTTACTAAAACTTTTAGTCCAAGTAGGTACCAGTCGGGGCACTAGTACGTATATAGCTCAGAGATGCCACTTTTCCTACTTTTGCAGGAATTTCTACTTTTAAGCTGGGAATTCTGTATTGAATTAACCAAATTTCCTACAGAAAATTGACCAAATTCTTAGGATTTCTTACTTTTTGTTGACAAGTGAGTGCCATGGCATCCCTGATAGCTTTAGGGAGTGATTTTTTTTTAACAACAGGAGTAGGGGGGCGTAAACGATTTGGACCCCTCTTGGCCTTGGGGGCGGGGGCAAAAAATTATAATTTTCTTTTCACCCCCCAAGCTGTAGGCCTATTTGAAATGATAACAACCCATAGGCTACTAAATAGGTCTAGGATTTCTCATTCATTGGTATTTCATTCAATAAGAAAAGATTTGGAATTGACATGTGAAAGATAACATTTTCAGTGTTAACAGCATCTGTAGAAACAGATGGGACTCTCTCTGTCTGTAGGAGAATCATTTGATACAAATAAAAAGGAGAGCAAGAAAAAATAGGGCTGAAATATGAGGCCATGTGGTAACACTTAAACATGCTCCGCCAAACACATAATTCACGGTGGCAAGGCAGATACACAGAACATAGAGTCTAGATCTCTGCGGGCCTCCTGTTATCTAGGTCTAGATGACCCTAATCATGACTACATGTATGACAACACACTCTCATCCTATAAGCTATAATGCACTACAGTAGGCTATATAACGGGGTCACAACATTCTGGGGCAGACTCCCCTATGATGGTGCAATATGGAAATTGGACTGTACATAGTCACATATCCCCATGGCCAGAGGTGGTACATCTGTATACGATATGTGGGTATAAGGGTGATTGCAGCGCCATGGTGGAAGTAGCAGTGTCAGAGAGAGGAACCAAACCCAAGCAGGGCATTGTCTGTCCTTAAGAACTAGCCCCCTTACAGAAGTAACAGGTGCTGTGCTCATCTCCAGGACCCAGCGACATGACCTGGGGACAAGATGGCTGCCTACAGTGTGTGACTAGCTACAGTGCTATATAACCCTAGAGGCATACAGTTCCCTGTGTGTCATGTGTTTACTGTGACTGTGTATTTGTTGAAAGGGTGTGGAAGTAAGGTGGGGGGGGGGGGGGTGTATACATCCCCATCCCTCTGTGCTATTAAACTCTAGTCACTATCTACAGTAGTTGCACAATCAGGATGGACCTAGACCACAGAGTCCTATCTTTTCCCCTAAAAGTGAGATATATCCTATATATCATGTATAGGCTGTGCAGTTGGTAATCGTTTATTTTATTGTTTAGCTTCCTGTATGATCAGGAAATAACAAAGGAACTGGTTGTTTATATCTCATGTGACATGCGTACTTACATGAGATGTTCACTGCTAGCATACTCTATCCTATCTATACCATATCTATATATTTACATATATTCATATATTCATATATTTTGTCAACTACACTATGCAGTTTGATACAGGATGATTAGGGCTCGACATTAATGTAAGCTTTACCGTTAAGGCATGCAGCAATAATTTTTCCCCAAAGCATTCCACTTCCATTCCCCCAGGCGCACACTCAAACACACAGTCATACTCCAGCCTCATAAATATATTACATGACATGTAGGTTTGTACATAAACCTTTTTTTCAAGTTGTTTGTGCTCGCTGTGTGTGTTGCTGGTTACAGGGACTGGAGTTTAGCCCCCAGTCTGGCTCTACTCCAGGGTATTTAGAGTTGTTAAGTCCTGGCCTCCCACAGGTTTGACACAACATCATGTCTAGGCGATACATATGCAATTATACTGTGGGCGAACACTTTATAAATCTGCCAGGGTGCCGGAAGTGATCTATTCTAAGTGTAGTAAAACTACACATTTAATAAGATTGTACCAGTACATGGACTTCATGGTAAGCTCTGCTTCATGAAATAAAAAAGATCTTCAGGGGGTGGTCAGCTAGTACTTTCTTTTTGAGAAATGTTTGGGTGGATAATTCTTTATTCCTTTAGAATCACCTAGTTTTTCTCATTGTATAAAACTGAAATGGATTAGATCTAAAGGTGTGGTAGGTGGGAGGTTACCGAACATATTAAACATGCAACAGGTAATGTGCTCCTATAAAAGCTGTGGTTCCCTCGCTGGTCCCATTTCAGCGTGCCTCCAGGAACCAGCCAACGAGGCGTACACACCTTGGCTGGTGTCCTGCAAGGGACTGCACGCAGCATGCCAGTAGGCTTACCTTGAAGGGTGTGCCTTAACTATACTTGATTCCCAACTTTGTGCTGAAAATCACTCTGATTTAATATGAAGAGGCCTGGTGCACAGGCTGTACAGTTGGTACTCACTGTATTGGGTTGTGTACAGAGTATATTGATGTTACTGGTCTTATGGGCTGGGACAGGTCTATAGGCTGTAGAGTTGGTAGTAGGTTGTCTACAGAGTATAATCCTGCTGTGACAGGTCTATAGGCTGTAGAGTTTGGTAGTAGGTTGTCTACAGAGTACAGGCCCACTGTGACAGGTCTATAGGCTGTAGAGTTGGTAGTAGGTTGTCTACAGAGTACAGGCCCACTGTGACAGGTCTATAGGCTGTAGAGTTGGTAGTAGGTTGTCTACAGAGTACAGGCCCGCTGTGACAGGTCTATAGGCTGTAGAGTTGGTAGTAGGTTGTCTACATAGTACAGGCCCGCTGTGACAGGTCTATAGGCTGTAGAGTTGGTAGTAGGTTGTCTACAGAGTACAATCCTGCTGTGACAGGTCTATAGGCTGTAGAGTTTGGTAGTAGGTTGTCTACAAAGTATAGGCCTGCTGTGACAGGTCTATATGCTGTAGAGTTGGTAGTAGGTTGTCTATAGAGTATAATGCTGCTGTGACAGGTCTAGAGGCTGTAGAGTTGGTAGTAGGTTGTCTATAGAGTATAATGCTGCTGTGACAGGTCTAGAGGCTGTAGAGTTGGTAGTAGGTTGTCTATAGAGTATAAGACTAGTCTGTACTATTAGCTGTGGAGTTGGCAGTGGGTCTAATGACCAGTGACTGACTGGTGTACCTCAGGGTAGGACTTTCACTCTTCATTTAGCATTACCCAGTACCGCCCGACTTGTTTGGTGACCGGCCAAACCTACACCGACAGCCCGCCTGCTCCCACCAAACCAAGCTATACCAGGTTACATCCTACCATATTGATAAATCTATGCAGCTATTATGTATATGATTTAGAAATGTCTCCTGCTTATATTAACTTATATGCCACAGCTGACTATTGGAGATGGGCCATGGAGATGCTAGAAATACAACAATCTAACAAATTCAACATAGACAAAAATGCCATCACCATTATGCCACCGTATATATATGATCCTCCCACTAAAATAGTGTCACATACTGCATATAGATACATATAGACATAACTGTCCTCTCAGTGACTAGTGTCTATGGTGTATGTATTCAGGGTCATGACACTGTCCCCGTATCACCGTAGGCTGGCATTGATGTGCAAATTACCTATCACTCCTTCCATCACTAATAATGGTAATAACATACATGTATAGCATACTGCCATCTATAATGACTTATCTAGGCCCATACGGTGTCTATACACTGGCATAGCACCCAATACAAATATGTAATCAGGTCAGTACAAACTGTACAATGATACAGTGTACTCTCAGCAAACACCCAATGTGGGATTACCCTTCAGTATAGAGTGTGTAGGCGGCTCTAGGGAACTAAGAGCAATATGGGCCTGTTTGCCCAGCCAGAAATCTAACATATTGGGATATTGCCACAAGTAATATTGTCAGCTGTTTGTTTTTGACCTCACTTAAACATTAAACGGAGCGAGGAAGGGGGCAGGGAATCAGGATAAAATTTAATGTAATTGTATTGTGTATTTACATCATGTCGCTGATATGCTTTGGAAACTCTGTCTACATGCATAGTGCAATAAACAGCAATAAAGTATTAACAAAAAATGCATACCAATCGTTGAATACAATTGTAGGTCAACTTTGAAAGCAATGGCCGTTGTGATACTGTAAGTCTGTCTGATCATGATGACAGAAGGATGAATTGCAAACTAAAAACAAAATAGAGAGCACTCCAGTCGTACAGAAAGGCTAAAAGAGTTGTGAGAACTAGGAACTGTTGACCAGATGCTCCACTGTTCCAACACTCTCACTGAAATACAGATTACATCTATTATAGATAACACACGTCCTCTGGCTATGCAGTACTGATATCGGCTGTCCTTTAATGGCTCTGTTTAGATAACTAGCACCAATTTCCACTGTTAAGCTGAACCCTGCGGCTGCCTAGATAACCCCATCCCTCCACTGTACCACAGCCGTAATATGTACACAGTGTATGATGTAAGGGTGGACTGAGATAAGGGCAAAGGTTAGTCCAGGCTACCCGGATGTAAACACGCCAGGACAGCTGCTCAGTAACTCATAAAGCACTGACTGCAACAGGCGCACGTGTATCTATCTGGTATACATACATAAAGCACTGACTCACACATGCTCACATTTACTCACATACTGAGTGGTATACACACATAAAGCACTGGACTCACACATGCTCACATCTACTCACACACTCAGTGGTATACATACATAAGCCACTGACTCACACATGCTCACATCTACTCACACACTGAGTGGTATACACACATAAAGCACTGACTCACACATGCTTACATCAACTCACACACTCAGTGGTATGCACACATAAAGCACTGACTCACACATGCTCACATCTACTCACACACTGCCCAGTGAACAAAAAGACGTTTACTGACGTTTTCAAACATCATTTAAAAGTTTGTGAACGTTCCTAATGAACGTTTTCTAGCGCTAAAACGTTGACTCATTCTAACGTTTTTTTACATTCATCTGAACGTTTTTTTCTAATATTTCTTAACATTTTTTCTAACATTTTCTGACCAGGATTTCGGACAGAACCAGACCCAAAAATACACATCCAATATGTATACAAAATGTATATGGTCTAAGGTTTAAAGTAGGATGAGCTGGGATAAGCTCAATCCTATAACAAAATGAAATGCAACAGGTTTGGTCCAAATTGGTACTATTTCCAATTCGGTTCCAATGCCATCTTATTCTCAGATGTTATAACCATCCTATGATAGGCACATATGTATAGTGTCTTCACTTTACTTATCAATCCATGAGCAAGCATCACTCTCAGATTGATACAAACCAACACTGACAGTCAGTGGCATATGTATATTTCCTATCACCACCCGATGGGTGTCTTTATCATTACAACTACTTTATAGAATATATTACAGATCTATTTACCATTTTTTGCAAAACATGGCTTCAGATAGGAATGCTGATGTTATAATGTTTGAAGGAATCAAGAATTATTCATATATTCACACATTTAGACATTGTTTTTCAACAGAAGCTACAACAAAAGTCTGCCTATGAACTAAACTGCCACCTAGTGTGAGAAAACGTTCAAACGTTATAAAACGTAATGATAACGTTTTTCCTTAAGATCTCATCACCATGTGCTCTAAATATTCCCTATTATCGACCAATGGTCATTCTATTTCTGCTGTATATTTGCAACCTGTGGTAATTGACGCTATCACATCTAGTCTTACCATTCTCTAGCACTTCTGTTTTGTAAATTTCCTATAACTTAGAGCTATATGTGTTTTGATATTTCACAAAATGAACATGAACGCATCATAGTGTTAATCCACATAGATAAAGGAAAATGCAAAGTTATTACTTGGATGAGCATACAATGTAAATATTCAGTTGTTCACCAGATGCATATTTACACATATGTTAGATTGGGACTAGACAATTTGATGATTTATGGCATAATTAATTACTTCAATCAATTATTTGTATAGGCCTGCAGCTACTATAATATAGGCTCTACATAGGAATGTCTATCAGTTTGTCTATAGGCCTAGTGTGAAGGTAGAGGGAAATCAAATATCAAATTGACTTGTATGCCCTCATATACCTGATATTGGTATTAATTGTGTCAGGTCAACACTAGAGTTAGGGTTTACTATTTATAAAATATCTGAATGTTTTAATGATGTGAGAAAATGTTGAAATTTGAGGTTTGTTCTAAACTTTCAACAAACATTCATGAATGTTCAAGACACATTTTTTCACATTAGCAAATGCTTTAAAAAAAAGGTTCATTTTCAACCTTCTAAAAACGTCCATAAACGTTCAATGAATGTTTAATTTATGTTAGAAAATGTAAGAAACAAACGTTCGTTTTTTAGCCTATATAAACGTTTACTGGGTGAGTGGTGTACACACATAAAGCACTGACTCACACATGCTCACATCTACTCACACACTGAGTGGTGTACACACATAAAGCCACTGACTCACACATGCTCACATCTACTCACACACTGAGCGTCATACATACATAACGCACTGACTCACACATGCTTACATCTACTCACACACTGAGTGGTATACATACATAAAGCACTGACTCACACATGCTCACATCTACTCACACACTGAGTGGTGTACACACATAAAGCACTGGACTCACACATGCTTACATCTACTCACACACTCAGCCCTCCTCAACGTGACACCCCGCTAAACACAGGCACTGCTTCTGACTGCGGCCAGTCTAGTTACGGATTTATAGATGTGGAGAAATAATTGACTCAGGGAGCCATGCTCCCAGAGTCTTATGCGACGCCTCTGTGAGACGTTTTTCAGGGGAAATTATATTTTTTTCATTTTCCAGATTTTTCATAGAAACATTAGGCCCATCGATCAAAAGTACAAATAATCGGATAATTCAAGTGTTTTCCTACCCAGGAATGCAAAAAACATTCTTCTACCCCTACTGGAACCCCCTGAAAAAAATTGCTAAAGTTGACCTTCCCAAAAAACATCATTTTTTCCTTACTGTAGACAAACATGAATGTACTGCTGTAGACATTTCGTCGATTTCGGCATCTAGTGTTAAAGCTATGGGAGATCTGATTTTTAGCAAGGTGAGACGCTTTTTGTCAGACCAAAATCGGGTAGGAACAGATCTGTGGACGAAAATAGTGTAGGGACTTGGGTTGGGACTTGGGTTGGGACTAGGGTTGGGACTTCACATGTACACTACACATGCACACTACAAATGCACATTGCACACTGCACATGTACACTACACATGCACATGCACACTACACATGTACACTACACATGCACACTGCGCATGCACACTGCACATGCACATTGCACATGCACACTACACATGCACATTGCACATGCACAATACAGGCAGCCTCCCTGAGTCTTTTGTGATTAGGATCACACGCTAGATCTTTTGTTGAGGGCATTTTGCAGTGAGCTCTAGAGGGACGGTGTGGTGATAGGTTACTAAGCTAGGCAACTAGACAGACACAGGCAGATAGAAAACATGAGACAGAGACAGGTAGCTAAAGAATGAGACAGGCCCACACATGGTCACACAGAGACGTTAGTCAGTCTGTACTCCTAGTGCTGCTAGTGTGATGGTGATTATGCAGTATTTGGCTTGCACTCACCCCTGGATGTGTCCTCAGTGTGACCAGCATCAAGAACAAAGACTACCAGACCCCACCTGTGACCAATGCTAAATGTCCTCATGCCACCCCTGGGGGTGTTGTATAACTCGTACTACTAATAGTGTAATAGCATCATTGGGGGCTTTGTAACACAATTGGTTCTTAACCAACCAATTAGTTAACCAATAATGTCCCTGAAATCCCCCTGTGGTTAATTGTTACATGTATAAGATAGTGATCTCCGATCTTGTAGCATATCCGATTAGTTAACCCTACTATGTCATTATATCATCATTTATAACTGTCAATATATATAGGGCCCGTAATGCCGGGCCGTATTGCAACTCCGGGCGATGGCATAGTTGAGAGATACGGAGATATCTTGCAAGAAGGATGGCATCGCCAATGTGCAATACCTATTATTGAACCAAATATGAAACATTGGAGGTGGTTATCTTTAGAGAAATGACATGCCTGGAAATCGATGAGGTCATTTCAATGGCTCCTTAAAGAACCCTTCCCTGGGAGCAGATACGTTGTCTGTTTGTCATCTAATACATTCAGTGGAGGATCCAGGACTTTAAAAAAGGTGGGCGGCCATTGAGAACGTCTGGGCAAAATAAAAATAATATTAAAATTCGTAAATTATATTCCGCAGGAGAAAGGAGTAATCGAACACTTTAACATCTGCATCCACGATGTGCACATTTACTCTCCAAAGTTAGAATTTATTAGCCCACTATGATTACAGAAATTTCTTGATTGCGATTTCTGCATAACATTATCATTTAATAGTTAAGGAACCACATATAATTGTAAAAATTGAATAAAAATAGCACAGCGGTATGGTAAGTGGATTGACGTCTTTATGGACACTCCATTGTTATTACTCTTCCTCTGCATTCCCTTCACTATCGGTCATGACCTCTGACCTAGCATCCTCATCAGTCATGACCTTTGATCTTATGAACTCATTAAATGGTGAAACAGCTTACTGGAGTAACAGGTGTCCCAGATACACTATGATATAGACATGCATGGTACTACATTTAACGAGGCCATATTGTTACAGTCATGTATTAGATCCCTGTACTGTGGTTCTCGATGGATATGTATCATGGACAATAGTCATTCGTCAATGTGTTATTACACTATTTACTAGTCCGTATAGTACTAAACCATTATTGGGGACAGGGTACATAGACAATGTAGAAATAGAAATCAGAAGCTTTGCCTATATCCCGACCCCCGTAGCACAGACGCACCTGCCTGGTGAGATACCAAGTTAACATATCCATGTCCATACACACCAACATTGTATTTAAAAGGTATATTTATTATTTGTGTACATGAGTACATGGACCTATAGGACTGAATACCGGTAATAGCTGAAAGGTAGCAAGCATGGTCATATGCTACTTCCATAAATTATTAATGCTGTAGTGTCATCTACCTGCCTCGTCTCTTCATGACATATGTATATAACTGACTAAAGAAAATGTTCAGTTCAGTCACAGGCAAATGTTTCCTCTTGGGGAGGGAAAGGGAAATGGGAACAGGCAAAAGGAAGGTATGATCTGTGAGTGAGGGGAAAAAATAGGGCAAGTGGCCTGCATGCTAGGAATAATTGATTGTGCAGTATAAGCAGAGGCAGGGAGGAAACAATATCAAGGAAAGAGAAAAGGAAGCTTTGTGGATGGAAAAGTGGAGAGAAATCAATTGGGTAAACAGAAGGATAACAGGATAGAGGGAGGATATGAAGGGGTAGGGTGCACAAGGTAAAGGGTTACAGACATGAAGGGAGACAAGGGCTCACTATGTGGTGGTAAATACAGCCAGGGTTCAGCACAGGTAGCAGAGTCAGGACATGTCCATATTTACACACCCTACAAGTGGGGGTTCCCCCTGTATAGTGTACATGTCAGGTGTGATTCAGGCCTCACCTGCATTACTCCAGACTCATACTGCATTTTATGTCGGCTCTATGCCACTTTGGTCCGGTGCAAGTACTATGCTATATTAACATGAGTTAACACCTTTGTTGATCCCCTATGTGTTTGTTTTTGGAAGCAGTACTTTTTTTTAGATATCTGATAACCGGATTTACATCCCCAAACGGAAATGAAGGTAGTATTTTGAAGTTCCTAATGAACACTAGCAACACATGTGACATGTCAGAACTATAGCCAGTTGTATTGATTGGACATATGTGACGAAACCTGGGATATCGTAACATTAGGGGGAATAGCCACAAATGCTCTAAACATGCTATTTCAGGAGATATAGCTAAAAATGTGAATACTTAAGAGAAAATGACCTTAGACTAACTTTTCCCAAGGAATCTTTTGAAGCTATTATCAAAATTCTATTTTCATTCTAAATTGGTTTTATTTGGAATGTAAAAAGAACGTTTTTAGCCATTTTTAGCCTGTTTGTTGACATTTGGTTGCCATGGCAACCATGAATTCATTCTTTTGAAATAAAAAAACATCCCTATCCAATTGCCCCATCCATGAGGATATCAAAACTGAAAACAGAATGCCAATATTCCTACCAGATCCAAATCTATGTACAATAATATGCATTTATTGGTTTAATTTCTAATAATTATGATTTATATGGATTATTTGAAAATAGATTGATATGTGATCGCATTGCAGTCTATTCTGAATTCCTGCATGTCCCTACCATCCCATGTTTGAGATGTCATTTCTCAGCAACTATTTCAAATATTTTGATGCTTGAAGCATCAAATTGTAGAGGAAGACATGCACTTAAATAAAGGTGTTTTCCCCTAATGTCACGTTTTCCCGCGTTTTGTCACATATATTGTAGCTTCACAATGTAGTATGGAACATTCCAATACCATTTCTCTGTGTGTGCATATTTGTGTTTTTTAGGTATGTGTGCATAGTTGAAGTGGATTCGACCTATATGTACATGTCCGCAGCATCCTCTTTGGCCCTCTTTGGGGTGGATTCTGTTTGCCAACCACAAGTATTACTATAAGCTAAATGACCAAGAAAGATATTCTTCTTTTGTCTCCAGATGGACATGGATGGATATACATCCAGAGTATTTGTCAATAGGGTGACTGCAGATGGGTCAAAAGCGACCTGGCGACCTGGGCCGTTTTGGAGGCGACTTTCGACCTAAGGCAATAATAAAAATGACCCAGCGACTTTTGGTCATAAATGACCATAGAATAAAGGGTCCAAAAAAGCGACTTTGTGACCTGGACCCCTTAATTTCAGCGACTTTCCGACCTCAGGCGGGGGGTAGGCAGCAGTGTGTTAAATATAAACACACAAGTAAGCTATGCATGGACTACTCTCACATTAGAGCAAGATAAAGAGAGAGTCCGGCATTACCTGATGCCCCTTTAAAATGGTGTCAGACAATATTGCACTGATTCTGGAAAGGGAGTCCAGCTGACGCCCATTTTCACAGTTTAGTTTCAACAGGTATTTGAGGAATATATTATACACTGTGGATCCACTCCAATCTCCCCCTGGCCAGCACCCCTATAATGTACAGCCTGTCAAACATGCCCCAGATATATACCTGTATATATGTGTGTGTTTGTGGTCTGGATTCTAGGACACCTTTATCCCGCCCCAGTTACAAGTGTCTATTATATAACAATGATCCACAGATAATGACTCAGATATAGTTGGGTCCTGTCACTATAGGCTTTTATGTAGACTGTTTACACTCTATATGAACCTACATAGATCCATATATTTGTGGAATGTATCATATTTAACTTTAACATCATTTCAGAGGTTGACTTTTACACTGAACAGGATGTAGACAGTAGCACACACAGCTGGAGATCACTCATATTTGTGCATTTGGACTAATCGATAATGGTAAAGCTTCAAGCGCTAAAATGAGTTACAATTATAATGAGTTACCAGTATTGTTATAAATAGTAGCATACTCACCATAGCCTGCCATGTTAGCAGCCAATAGGAACTCTCTGTACCTGGCTTTAATATATATATACAAACGATGGAATTCAGGTGTAAACATAATATTATTTAGGTTGGTCAAATAGATTGGTTAGGCAGATCATTCTGTACTGTATGAAGGGCGCAAAATAGAGGAGCTGTAGGTTTGTTTCTCATTGCTTGCATTTTCAGTTTCGAAACCAAAAGTAAGGTGACATCGTTTTCCTAATTCAAGTGTATACATATGACACCCTTTCTTGTATACCTGCCAGTGGCAATGGCAACAAGATTTTATGAAATTGACTACGCTACCCCACCCTAATCATTATACAATTATACAGCTTCCTCCTATTGCTTGCACATTAATTTTCGAAACCAAAGGCGAGGCTATGCCCTTAAGGCCTCTTAAATGGGGCATCCATTAATTAAGCTTGACCTCTTGGTTAGTGGTTGTATAATGCCAGGGTTCCTATTCAATTAATTATTTTGTAATACCAGGTCTCAGATTCCCGCAGCACTGTCCCCTGGACTTAGTGTATATTACGATACAATTAACATACATTTAGCGTGTTCTACTCTCTATCGGTCTCTGTCTGACCATTAACTCTGACTGACTTTATTTGTATATCTGGATCTGTGGTCCAGTACATTAGCTTGAATAACCAGTACACATGATACCAAAGACATCTCTACACCTGAGTAAAAACATACCATGCAGGTGTAAATCTAAGCATCTACCAGACACACCTAAAGTTCCTCCTTCACCTGTAGCACCAATATATGGGCTACACAGGTGAACTTCTTGGGTATAGGCCTACCCCTATTGTATACTGCCTCTACCACACAGGTAACAAATACACCTTTTCCCTAACACCAACCCCACCAAGTCTCTAACCCTTTGGACACCGCTGATACATGTATCTTGGTTGTGTTCAGTTTTCTTTTTTCCTTTGAAATATTTTTGTATCTTTCCTTTCTGGAGCTACTAGATGAGGAAGATGTGTGTAGTTACAGAAACAATTCTTTTCTATTTCTGGTAATTAGACAATTAGGTTAATGTCTGGCATTCTCTGTTTAACCCAAGAGAAAGGGGAGGAAAGGGTTAAAGGGGGAAAACCGGAGACATGAAAGGAACATTTGAGAAACTGATTTATGCATACACATATCTAGGTTTACTGCAGTGTAAACGCCACATACTAAGCAAACCTGAATATAACCAACCCTCTAACTAGTGTAATGTAGTGAGCCCTTTGTGTATGTATACACGTCTCTATTTAAAAGCCCTGTAGACACCTTGAAGGATACATTTAGCTATACCCAGAAACCATCTCCAGGTGTGCTCAACACCTGTATACTACCTGACATGTAGTAAATAATGGTGGCCCCTGCGTGTACCTGTTACCATGGCAACCCTTGTCACTAGGTCCGGCTGGGGCGGGTGCTGTGCGCATGGCACCTTAAGACCAAGGCCTCTCTTACAGTGGGATCCAGGTGCATACACATAAAATCAAGGCTAGGCAACAAAATATACCTGATTCATGTGCATATCGATCTTTTATATTTAGGACGAGATAATTATGTCTGATTAGAGGGATATGGAAGTAAAGAGGAAACAAAAAGAGCAATTAAAAAGAGAAAACTAAAGGGGGGAGGGAAGAGAACGGAAGTTTAGAACATGTGACAAGAAGAAACTGTGACCATTTTAATTGTGGCTGTATGCTAATATAAGTGGACTGTATCATAAAAGAGACAATCACAAAAGAATAGGAAAGCTCCCCAGCATGTTGTCAGCATGACCTGCATGGACACCTAGTGTGCTGATGTCAGCCCACTACTCTCATCGGGACGAACTGAACTAGGTGCCTAAACATTAACAGACCTCGTATATATTCTAGATACCTCGTATAGTCTTATGCTATGGTAGATCTATTTCAGCTAGGATTTTGTGTTATAGTTGGTAATATTATTGTGTCATATATAGGGGTGGTCTGCCCCCTAAGCCCCCTTTTCTTTCTTTCTTTCTTTTTCTATTATTTTGTGAAACTGATAACACACCTATAATCGAACCTATTTAAGACTACATGAGTTATACATACTTTAAGAATCTACGAGGTATGTTAATGTCCAGGCACCTACTTCAGTCTGTTCCCTCTTGCGCTCAGTGCCAGGGCTGCCATGACGATGGGTGGGTGGGTGGGTGGGTGTGGAGGGTGAGAGGTGGAGGGGGTATCGCTGATCTCACCTGGAGCAGCCTCAGCAGTCACAGCTGATCTGCACCACCATAAACACACAAGGGGTCCCTACACACAGCTCATCTACAACACTGTGGATTTACCTGTTAACTTGGTATCCCACCAGGCAGGTGAGTGTGTGCTATGGGGGTTGGGATATAGGCAAAGCTTCTAATACTTACTTTTAGGTAAAGGCACAGTATTAAAGTGGCCACAGTCCTGGTCTTCTTGGGGCGCATTGTCTATGTACCCTGTATCCACTACTGGCTTAGTCCTATACCCACTAGTAAACACTGGTAAATAGTGTAATGACACTTTGAAGAATGACTATTTCCCATGATTTAAGATTTAACCTATAGTACGGATATATGACTTTTAAATTGATAGGGATGCACCAGACAAATCTCCTTTACTTAAATGGGGTATTGTACGGTCATAAAACTACATTGATATGTTTAAATGATGATTCATAAGTGATTTCCTTAGGGATAATGGAAGGTGTCATATCCATATTTGAGTCTATATATGTTCATGCTTGACACAGAGGCAGTTTATGATTTGAAGTATTTCAGATTATGGAGGCCTCGAGCGATGTAATGCATAACCAAAGTATTCTTCAAGTAGTTTTCTCTGTGTAATAATGTTTGTATAAACTACTGGACACTGTGCCGAGTCTAATTAGCAGAATGAAACCACCAGTATCGCTGTATACAAACAGAACATTCCATACCTCCAGTTAACTTGTCACCACCCCCTCCCCCCCCCCCCGGCCCCAGCCTCCTCAGGTGCCCAGGGAGCATTGATCGAGGTGCACATTGTATTGATGAGGAGACAGGGCGGGGCCTCCTGCCGCTCCCTGCTCTTTTAGACTGCACTCACCACTCACTGACAATCAAGGAAAAGGCAAATCAGTTATAGAGAAAGATTGCATTTGACTTTCTCTTTCCACTTCTCCTTTGCCCCCTATTCCCTTCCTTTATCCCTGCCTCCCATCTATTTACCTATTCAATGTCACTGTCTCTGTCGCTGCTCCCTGCAGTACTCCTTTGCCATTCCTTCTTCCCCCAACATCTTTCTGCGTTTTATGAAGGATGCCAGTATACACTATACTAAAGTAGGTTATATTTCACTATATTCAGTTCCCTGTGGATATACTCTAGTTGACACCCTGCCAATGCCTCTCCCATGCGGCCCCAGACGTGGTCTGGGTTAGTGTGTACCCGCTGCATTATGGATGTAGATATGGCACAGGCCTGTCCGCTGCCCTTTAAAACTGGTCTTCAAAGACTGCCAAGTACACATTCATATCATAGTATCCCACCATCCTCAAGTCCCAAGATAACTTCATGCCTAAATGTCATGTGGTATTCACATAATACTTTCTGTACAGATTCCCACACGTTTTAGCACTGAAGCCTAAAACTGATATGGTGGGGGAGATACAGTGGTCACTAGTGTGAGGATCTGCCTAGAATCAAAAGAAACGTTTACCCTGACCTAAATATTCAAATATTGATAAAACGTCATACATTTTCCAGTAAGCAGGGACAATGAAGGCGTGGAGGTATACAGTGATGGGATAGGTTCCGCCAGTCTTGAATTTATTAATGTTACAAGGTATACGAATTTTAGAATTGATACCATCCCCTACTTACTTTTCTCATGATATCTTAAAATAGTGTTTAAATATAGCTGATTTATTGACCAAAACACTGTTTCCATGATACAGAAAAAATAGGTAGGGCAACATAGGGTTTGGAAAGACATACTAAAGATAATACGGTCCATGACATTGAACAAAAAAAGCAGCAGTTTATACTTTGTTTTAATAGCAATGAAAGCGGGACATGGCCTGATTACTGAGAGGTTGGTCACAGAAAGGAAAGACCTAGTCTTTAATCATATTCCATGTGGCCACATTACCAGCCGTGAGTGTGAAGCCTGGATCCAGGCACTGGAGGGGGTAGCGCACACCCCATGCTATTTGGCACAATGTGATATCAAACGCTGGTGTGAGCCAAAGTTACACGCCCACACTTTAATCGGACCATTATGCCATTTTTTGTTATCTTCTGTGGAAATAAGACACGTATAACGATGCCTATGATGTATTTGAAATCGGAATCACCTTTAACTTTTTTCAATATCATGGAAAGGTTTGGTCTATATACTACCTATTTCAAAGCATTGAAGACCAATGGACACAGTCGTCCCCCTCATAACCATCACTCCTCTAATGCAGCCACTTTTTCATAGTCACAAGGTTGGCGACATTTCAAGGAGTTGGCTATACTTGTACTAGTGAAGTTTCCCATCCACCAAAAACAGTAAGGGGAATGGTTACCAAGCATTAGTATTCATGTTAGTAGGTGAGAGGGTTCTTGGATAGCCTATAGTGGAGGGATATCGCTTCTTCCAAAGGTACCAACACATGGCATGCTCAGATACCTTTGAGATGTAAGCCTGAATAAGTTGTCCTGGATCTAACATGACCCCAGGCGGGGGAGCAGCTCTCTCCCCTCTCGTGTCCATACACAATTTGCTCTGACATGAGCAGGTCATTAGAGCCCTCTCAACACGCTCCCCGCCGCTCAGTGCACTTCTATACTGGGTAATGTAGGGCATGGCGATGGGTGCTGAACTGTTTGAGAAGTGGTATGCGTCCTAACCTTTCCTTTCTTCGTTCTCTTTCCTCCCATCATTCAGGTCCTCTCTCTCCCTCTCTGTCTCTCTCCCACACACTCAGTCCCTCCTTTCCTGTCCTATATACTGCCCCGCCTCTCGGCCACACATCTCTTGCCTCCCCTTCCCCCTTCTCTCTGTCTTTCTTTATATCACCCTTGCTTTCGCTCTGTCCCTCTCATCCTCCAAACCACCCTGGGTTAAATAGTGGGTATTTTTTGACGGGCCACCCATAAAACGAATGATAGTTGGACAGGAACGTGAAATACATATTTAAAACTAGACAGGCTACAGAATACCACAATCTATAGTTGTGACCCAAAAGCATTGTACAAATGTACCTTGCCAGCTAGTAGCCTACGGAGTATAATGGATGGGATCCCTGCATGTTTTACTACCAGGGCCACACAGCAGCGGTAATGCACCATACATAGAGGGACAGCAGATTGTGGTGTCAGTATTCTATAACTCTGACCCCCCTTTTAGAGGATTTTATATCCCTTTATGTATTATTGATGTTATTCTGATTATCTGCTATCTTCAGCAGTAAAACCCCTACTGAAAACCTGCACTCATATATAATTATCCAAAGATGAAATTATGGCAGGCGTGAGTATTCCCACCATTGACATGCAATATGTACATGTACAAGCCTTAGCAGGCTTAGGCTTAGGCGCAATACTTCGCCATAGGACAAAGCCATGCTTCAGCCATGGTTTAGCAAGTCTAACCCGGATGATGGTTGGCTGTGGACAATGGCACTATGGCAGAATTACTAATTCTACAAATATTAAGTAATTGCATGTACGTTCCATGGTACAAGACTATAAGGTATAAGGATGAGTAGGGACCTTGGTGAGTTCATTACCACAAGCATAGGAGTGCATGTAGTGCTGGAATAAGGTTTTACTTTGCGAGACTGGGGTTTGGAGTGGAACAAAGAATTGGTCTGGTGCCATAAGGAACCATAGAAGGTGGAGCTGAACATGGCATCCCTCCATGGCAGTCAGCAGGCACATATAGAACTACCGTGGGAGCCAATATAGTAAACTGAGGGAACTGTTTTTGGAATTAACACTAGAATGCACAAGGCAAAATATTAGTATATTGCTATCCCCACATAATTATGTTTACTGGTACAACCATGTGACACCAAATGTTTGTCTGTCTTCCAAGTACAGTGAAAGGTAATTTGTATATTTACATTAGAGCTAGAACCATGCCTAGACTTTTACAACGGGTTAAGCATAAAGCTATATTACCGTAATATTGCACTTAGCATATTGCATTGACCTTTCTCGTCTGATGTCTTCTGATAATTAATGAGTAAATTGCAAGTATAATACACGTGTATCCTGAGTAACCAGCACTCAAAATTGAATAACTATTTTAGGAATAAATAACCATTTAAGGACAGCATAGTACTGCACTATACCATTTGGCCTTCATGATGCATGAATGCAGTCCTGGCGGCCTCACCGACAATGCCTTAGTGCACCATTACTACAAATAACATGAAACCTTAAAGCATCACCTCGTCGTTAAAGGGTTAAAGGGGCATTCTCACCAATCGCACTTAACCACATAGTAGACTAGAACAGTACTAGAATTGTGAGTGGGAAACGCTTGGTGATTATGCCACTTTAAGACATTGAGTACGTCTACCTACTTCTAGTATTTAAACTAAGGTTTGCCAGTTTCCCCACCACTCTGTAGGATTTAACAACGGGATAGGAGTATTAGTGCCACCCTGCACGTATAAATTAGTCTATGCAGGTATTGGCACTGGTATAATTTATACACCAGATTTGGGTCAACCACGTCAACTCGGGGGGACTGAATGGAAAACGTTTCTCTACAATTACCCATCCCAGATACTCCTTGGTGTCTTTCTCATTCAGTTCTATGTTCTTTCTAATGGTATTTTGAAGAGAATTGGTTATATACTCTCCATATTTGATATCAAGATTGATTAAAATAACCAAACATAAGGCCTACATTTCCAAAGCTCCTTTATATATATTAAGCCAATTTAAGGAGGGTATTATACGACTATACACACAACATTTTAGGTAGGTGTCAACGAATGACACCTTTAATAATATCAGGCTCTGTAGATAAATGTTGGCAATGTTGTGCTGGCAAAATGATATATCAAATGGTTACAGGGGATATTCTAGGCATGAACGACCGAACTCACGTGAGTGCACTGACAAACGTTTTGAGTGAGTCTTACTCCAATGTCTCTGAATCTTACAACCGGAAAGTCTTAACATAGATGGGGGGCTCTGCTCCCCAACCCCTTCTTGCCTTTCTTTTTCCCCTTCTTTAGTAATGGCGGAATCTCAGTTAAAAACCCTTTTAAGATTTTTTAAGACATATAAATTAAAGGCGCACTGAGCTCAGGACCTAGCCCTGCCGAGTTTTGTACGCAAATGACGTCGTGGGTTCAGTGCGCCTTTAAGACTACTGTGTCATGGTAAATTTTAGTACTAAGACTTCAGTAAGATATTAAGACTCACTCAGAACGTTTGTCCGTGCACTCGCGGGAGCTAGGTGCCATCTGCATACTTAGTATTCTAGTACCATGGGCAACTTTGTATAGGCGGGAAACTGGTGAAATACCACAATATGTAACCGCAAGTTCCCATTCGCTAAAGTGCCAAAGGATTTTGGTCAAGTACCAAGTCAAAGGAGTGTCAATGTGGTCTAACCTATGTGTTACCACGGGGGATGGCTTAGGTCATTGGGACGTTTGTATCTATTTTCAGGGACGTGTTTGTCCTGCTATTGTAGGATATCCTACTATTCTAGGCCCAAGAGTGACAATGGTGACGTACCTTAATGCACAGAGAATATTTTCTTAAATTAATGGGAAGTGGGATGTCCCTCATGTGTTTTTGGAGATCAAGATCCAAATAGACTGTCCCTATCTCGCTTCCTATCTTGACATTTATGGTGAAGATGAAATTACATACCTGATTTGTACTAGAGAATAACAGGATTTACATGGAGGCTTTATGTAACATTGGTAATTGATCATTCTGCTTAGCATGGTACTATTCTAGAGATATGGTGATTAGAGTGTAATAGACCTAGTCTACCAGTAATCCTGTGTAGGGGACCTATATGATAACTTATACCAGTAAATAGCGAAATATAGACGACCATTAGCATTAGACCCGTTCACTTTTAAATAAACGTTTATGTTTTTTCCCCCTTTAAATAGTGAAATGCATGGACTTTTAATCAGAAGCTGATTTGGCTAAACACAAGTTTAAACCCATTAGACGTGTATAAACACATATTCAGTACCTTTTCCAAATACATTGACCTTCCAGAATATGTGTTTGTTCCCAGGATTACTGTCCCAAGCCAATACCAGCCAAGTAGGCATTGAAGGCTGTCACTCCCCCTGGTGTGTACAGGAGAAACTAGATCCAGATACCTAGGAAACAGACAGAGGGTGAAGTACGATGTAGACAAATGACGAAAGGGGAGGACTGAGTGATATACAGTCATTACAGGGAGAGTCAACGATAGGGAGAAACAAACATAATGATAGAGTCACACATATGGAGATAGACAAACAGTTATATACAGACGGAGAACGCAGGCAGAGAGACAAGGACACGCCTCTCCATATTGTAATGGATGCTTGATGAATTGAAATGTTGAATGAACTGTTTGCCGTGTGGATATATTGACTTTAATGCCGGTGGGGATAGTATGAAATGTTTGAATACAATGTAACATTATAACATGATCTGCCTTGCTTTAAGTTCAATTCATCAAGATAATTGGGAGAACAAATAAACCAGATCTCATCCGTTTATTAATGACTGTTAATGGCCGTGTCAACAATGCTTGAACAATATTTACCTTTTTGGTAGCCTAACTTGGTCGTATAGATGTGGTAGCATGAACATAGATAAATAAATGATCGTATCCAATAATGGAAAGGTTTTATTTCATTATGATAGTCATACCATGGGGTATAGTAGAGTATCTCGCTGGTCATACTAAAATCAGTATAATTACAATTGATTTTACTTTCTTCTTTCAGATACTTAGAGGACCATCAGGGCATTAAACCGCCACCATGACGTCGTGCAGTCTCGGGTGTTGCTGCTGCGAAAATGAGTCGCCGGAGGTTAGTGAAGAATTTATTCAATATTGAAAATCAATAATCTGCTTGTCTGTGTTCGTCAGTATGGTTAAGTTTTTTGTTTTCTTTAGAAATGAGCTTTATTTCATTCTTCATTCTACTAGCGCGGTCCAAGTGTTTTTACCATCTCCTCTTTTCCTTGAAAAAATGAAATTGCTCCCATTTGGTCAATATTTCACTCTTTGCATCTTGCATGGTGTCATTAGATCACTTTCCACAATATCTATCTAATGGTGTATTTGTTTTTTACAAATTCCAACTGTAACCCCCTAAAAAACGAAAAATAATATTAGGCAGTAATTGCTGGTAATTTGCTTCAGCATAGAGCTCTATGGGAGCGTGTAGATAACCGATAACCCCAAATTTGGATAGTTCGTGACAACCAATGCTATCTCTATGGGAGGGGTAGGTGAGACGCTTTTTTTCAGACATCTATCAAACACTTAAGTACTAGAGGTAATTTACAGGGGAGGTTACTTGATATTATTTGTGTAACAGATCAGTGTTGTGATAACCCTGATTCACTTTGCACTGACAATGCACGTATCGTTACAAAGACTATATGGAAATGTGAGTACCCCCCCCCCCCCCCTCTGCTAGATATGTCGGCAGTGGTAATTGACTGGGGGGAGTTAATCATCTGTTACACACGCCGCCCCGCGGCCGGCCGACACGGCGAAACAGAACCGAAGATGGTGTCGCTGCTGACGCTCCGATCGACTCGCTTTTCGGCCGAGACGTAAAACGGCGGTTACACGCCACCAGGCGCTGATACCGACAGCCACCTGCTTGCCCAGACGCACTTGCTCGCCCACACACACCGGCTCGCCCACACCCACCGTCTCACCCACACCCACCAGCTCGCCCACACACACCTGCTCAGCTGAAATATGATCACATACTAGTGTGACACATGATTTGAGGGTAGTTTTGACCCAGGAATACATTCCTGCTCTCAGAATTGACAAATAATTCATTGTTCCTGAAATAATATTTACAGATTCAGTTGTTTAGTCCATCATTTCAATCACTTTATCACCCTGACCCTGAGTCATCTGTGATGTTAATCACACGTTCAATCTTTTGTATGTCATGAGTATGAACACATATTTATACATTGTATTATTATTATTCACATTATATGTTTTCTAGGAACTCCTAGATTCGGTATGTATCAAACAGTGTATAATGATGTAGGTTGATAATGTTGATAACACCTAGAGTTGAGATGATTTATGATGATATGAAATGTTAAAAAAGTTGCACAGAATCTCCTAGAGATTGAGAATGATCTGTTTTTTATGCAAAGAGTTAGCAGTCTGTAACAAAGTAACATTAACAAGGGTGAATTTACATAGATGGCGTGAGATTAAGAAAAATATAGGTTAAGATAACGTTTCTTTTGCCCACTTCAATCTCATTTAAGTCGTATTCTTACTTCTTTATGTCGGAGTGTCTGTCTGTGTGCTTTCAGTTGCACTTTCTAACTGTACTTTATGTTTTGTTCACGGAGGTTTCCTCTTCCTTCTCCGCTCCAGCAGGGCCTATTAGTGAGGGTGATGTGAAAACGTGTGAATTTGAAGCCATTTCATCTCATTATGGACTAGAGATAATTGAAGCTTCTTTAGTACTCAGATGTTTAATTTCCATTTAAGTTAAATATATCAAGCTATATTTGTATAAAACATAAGCTGATTTCAAAGTTGCATAATTTTAATTCCAAGGTTTTAGAAGCTCATGTATCATGCATGTTGTAACCTGGACGTTCGTTTAGTTATTCATATTACAGCTGTCCATCTAATTTGACTAATGAGTATAAATACATATGGGTATATGCTGGTTTTCAATATTATCGAAAACTGTCCATGATTGATGGCCATTTTGGGCCAATCCACTTAGGTAACCCATTATGGGTCACATAATCTTTTATGAGCTATTCCCAAAATATGTTGTCAGGCATGGATGTAGCCCTATTAGTAACTACGGGGTTGCTACACGCACGCACGGGTTAGCTCTCCCAAGTGAGAGGACAGACGTTCAGAGCGTTATCTTAATAAGACTTTTAAGACAGTCTGAATAGTCTTAACTTTAGTAGAGGCCGCTTATGTCATTAAAAATAAATAATATTTTGAAAGTATTACTATTACGACTAGTATGTAATGGGGGGCTCTGCCCCCCAACCCCCGTTTCTTTTTCTTCTTTTTCTTCTTTTTCTTCTATTAGAGACATCCTGAGTTCCTCTGAGCTGGTTGCTGGCTTGAAATGATTTATTTTTAATGATAAGAGCGGCCCTGGGTAAGACACTGAATTAAGACTTTAAGATGTCTTATTAAGATAACGCTCTGAACGTCTGTCCTCTCACTTGGGAGAGCTATCCAGTTTTTGCTTGCTACACTCCCGGAGGCTGGGCACGGCAACAATGCTGCTAAGTCACCCGCCGGTGGTGTCTGCATCATGGTGCCAAATAATCATGAATAGGCATCATACAAGTCATTAAATGGTTCGCTTAAATAGCAAATAACATATATATGTGGCTGGACTGTGTAGAGTGAGACAGAACTGGAGGTGGGACAATTAGTGGATATTAGTACCTCGCATTCCTCTCAGTCCCTCCATACTATGTATCGGCAACTGCTCATGTTGCTAAGGTAACCTGCAATAGAACTATACTCTATTCCCAAGAACTTAACCTTAGTATGTCAGAATCGCTACCAATCATGTCTATTAAGTACATAGGTGTGTGAGCATTGATGGATGTATCAAACCTTGTGGCATAGAGTATAAATTATGCGTCTTTCTGCAGCCTCCGTATTTGGAATCAAGGTAACAAGTTGTACTTTATCAGAGTGAGTTATTAGCGAATAGTGTCAACAAGCTGACAGTTGAAAATGGTGTTCATGGTGGCTAGAGTTCCCAAGAAGAGTCGTCAGAGACTGCGAGCTATTCCCGTCCGACCAATACCTAGAGACATAGAAGAAACCAATCACGAAGGATTTCGCTATTTTTTCCCACTTTTACAGGTATTGGATAACTACCGTAGGAGAGTTCTCAGGACCACCGCTAGAAGCTTGCCTCCATATGCCAGACATGGGATGGATTTATACTGGTTTTGCAACGTTTCTGTTAATGGCAAAAGTAGGCCCACTCTGAATCCAAACCTTTATAGGAAGGGTGCGCTCCATTCTGTATAATACCGCCCAGATCAGCCTTTTTACCTCTGAAGCCCCAATACCACTCCTGACATGGACACATATACAGTTATCTTTGTTTTGTAATGTTTTGTAATACCTTGTTCTTTTATGTTTCTCAGGAGGCAAAGCGGCCCATGTCGTACAATCCGCTCAAGCGTAATGTCTGCTGTACAGACATTATCTTCCTCATCATCTTCATCGCCTTCTGGGCCGGCATGGTATGTTCACCTACTAAGTACTTATAACGGGTATTGGGGTGATTTGCTAGGATGATATCCTCCTAAAATGGTGATGGGTATTGATTTTTTTAAATGCACATAAGCCAGAGACAACAATGCGTAACTAGTAAATAGCATGTAATATCTACATGTGTGTCCAGTTAACCATTATGGCATGCAAAAGATGCAATTTCTGCAGTTTAAATTAACTTGTATTACTGTTATAGAGAAGCAAACAAAGAGAGTAACTTTGTTGTATAGACAACTCCCGCTGAATATAACCTGCCACTGCTAGATCCCACTGCCAGAGTTTCCTCTAATGCAGTAATAACGAGTAGGGTATTAAGATCTTCCTCTTGTCAAAGTAAACTTGCCATTGCCAATGCAATCTGATTTGACACATTTATTTCAGATCTACATCGCGGCCTTCTCAGTGATGCAGGGTGCTGCGTTACGTCTCGTCTTTGGTTACGACAGCTTTGGTAATACGTGTAACAGTGACATGAACCGAGCCATCCCGAACATCTCCCTCAGCGGACAGGACACCAGTGGCATGTCGTGAGTACCTGACAAGCTTAAAACTATTGATAGCAATCACACTTTATATGTTCATTAAACAGCCGCAGTCATATTGATAGTTAAAATGATATAATATAATATGACATGTCAACCAAGGCAGGGACATGATATTTGGAAAGAAGGTGCACTTGGATCCTTCAATGAGGAGGATAGGGAGAACGTTTCAAGGAAATAACAGTTTGAGCAAACCGGAAATATATATTCAGTATTGCACCATATTTACAAATTTCCCCCCCTTTTCCCAATGTCTATCTTTTGACTTAAAACATGATGGTCAGGTTTTTGTGGTATATCCTATGTATCAGGTATCATGAACAAATTATTGTTTTTCAGCAACGTGTTGTTCTTCCAACTGACGGACCCGTTCAAGAAGGTGCAGCTGTGCGTGAAGACTTGCCCGGACAAGGACCTCAACAGTCCGTCCGATGTGCAGGACTTCTACGACCGTACCGGTTCTAAGTTATGTTACTACACAATGGACCCCAACAAGTATGGCCAGCTCTCCACAGACAAGTTTGACGGCAGGGGCCCCTGTCCTCAACTACCCATCCTCAAGAGGTAAACTTTTTATATAATATATGATTATGTTAATGTAGAAATTAGATAAACTATCTACAAAGGATGCTGGAAATATAGAGCAGTTTTTGATATAAGAATATAGGATAAGAATTTACTGCAGCTATGTTAAGCGTCAAAGATCCCTGGATGTTAGCATTACAGATAACAGTAATGAGTGGTATGTAAAGCCATTAAACGCACATTGATGTTTAGAAAAGTGTGAAACTGCTAAAAAGAAATAACATGAAAAATTAATTAAGCATGTTATAATTTGCATGAGCCTTGAAGTGGTAAAATGTGCTGTTACCATTTCATTGTGAAGTTCTTACACACAGACATCAGATCAAATGTCATTCACTAATATGAAATTGACATGTTGATAGGACCATAATTTATTTGAATACTGTTAAAGCAGAATAATATAGGCGTGCCCGGCTTTGAAATCAAAATATGATTTCAGTAAAAAAACATGGAACGACAGGAATATTCACTTGCTTGTCTATAATCATGTCTTTGTCCGTCTTCTCCGTGAAAATGCAGCACACGGTAATACATATCTCCTTTTGCATGAACTATATTCAAATATTCAAGTGAAAACTATTTATTTGTTACCCCATTGTTTAAAACAATCTCTTTATTTTTTTGTTCTATGAAAGGGAAACACAATACGCACTTATCAAAAGGAGGTTGCTTCACTTAAACCAAAGTTGACTAAAATCTCCAATATGATTTCTTTTATAGATACCCTTCTCAACACATTAGTTAGATTGCTTCTTTTTTTTTAAACAAAATGTAAACATATAGCTTCAGAAAACATGCTTAGTAAAATTAGGCTGCTTAAAGTACTCACAAACAACCCTTTTGTCAATGAATATTTGGACTTAACATTAAATTGGTTGGCCATTTATAACTATTGATTCACCTTTTTTTAAGGTATTTGATATATAACCTGTACAGAGGTCTCCCAATATATTTGTCTCATATATCTCAATGTTGCTTGCAGTATATTCCTTTTATATATACTATGGTATTGTAAGTATGATAGACCATCCATATTTATTTGGGAAATATAGTCTCCATACAATTTGTGTTCCATCATTTCCATGCTGTTCCTTAGGTACATATGGTTTTATATCCATGTCTTCATTGAATAGAATTTCTTTCAGCCACACAGGATTTTTTCACTGTTGATGTTATTGTAGTTTTTAAACAGAAAGATGTGCCAAAGATGTATTAAACATCGTATTTAATGTCAAAGAGAAACCTTTGTCATGTTAGCATGTTGTAGTGTCTCTAGATCCAAATTGTAATCATTTCGGCATGCATTTATCGTTTTACGGTCATTTGTCGAGATATTTGAAACTTGAATAGTTTTAAATTCTCCTGTCTTGCTAGAAGGAACTATCCTCTTCGGATATAGTATTATAAAAGATAGCATTCTTATGAATGGTTCGAGTTTTTGAAGATGAGAGCAGTTTGAAATCAGCTAGATTTTCGTATCTGGGCCTAAAGCATTTGAAATGAAAGAGCCATAAAGTTCCTCCCAAGTGAGGTAGATTTGATAAAAGTCACAGAGATCAAAAAGATAAAACAATTCTATTATTTTAGATGACGCTGTCCAAGAGCATCTCTCCCCGCAGAATAGAATAAGAGTATCTACGGTGTCATTTTAAAAAGTGAAATAAACAGGATATACAGAAGCTCAGATAATAAACATCTTTATCTGTAAAGTGATGATATTGCATATCTATTGAATTTTCCTATCATGCTTGCAGTGAGAGTCTATTGAACCGATGCGTACCAGACGTAAGGAACGCCACACTGAAGATCATTGAAGCGATCAACAATGACGACATTGGCCGAAAGATTCTGAATGATCTTTTTGCCTCATGGAAAGAAATGATTGCTCTGTGCTTCATAGCACTGGGTGAGTTGAACTCTATACTGCATACATACATTATTTAACCACTTAAATATACTCCAGGAAGTACCTAAGATTCCCTACATAATTCAGATTATTTGGGATGCACTCGGATGCAATCATCCCATTAAATGGAATTTTCTTTAATAAGAAGTAATAAGGTACAACAGCAAAGGTTATAAAGAACTGTGGTCTAAATCAATTATCACAGAGTAAGGTACTGAGACTCATCATAACTCCTTTTTTTCAAGGCATCGCCCTCATCATGGTCTTCCTCATCCGCTTCCTCGCCACATTCATTGTATGGATTATTGTTGGCCTCGCTATCATCGCCAGCATCGGTAGGTATTAAGAGTATAGGCAGATTTCACGACTGGAATATTTCTCTCCTGAATTAAAGCATGTCATTACATAGTAACATTATCATTGATATGGAGGTGTACATAGAGTGTTCATATTCCCAATAAGCATAATAGTGAAAGAAAAGGCCTAGCCTTTAGTTTTGGTAATCCCCATGTACACTCATGATATATAAACAGCTTCAATAAAATTGTACTTGGATCCTTATAGCCGCGACTGCATTCCTGTGGTGGACATACGTGGATATAAAAGGTGAGCGCGAAGGGAAGAAGCCATTGGACATCCCCATCCTGGACATCGACATCTCCAACGAGAAAGCTTTCCTGGGGATGGCAATCACTGCCACCATTCTAACCGTCATCCTGCTTCTCGTCATCCTCATTATGCGTAAGCGAATCGCTTTAGTTGTGGCATTGTTCCACGAGGCTGGAAAGTGCATTGGAAGCATGCCCACCCTGCTCATCCAGCCCATCTGGACCTTCCTGATTCTGATTGTCTTCTTCGCATACTGGATCATCGTACTTGGATTCCTGGCTACTACAGGTAGGGTGCCTGAAACTGAAAGGTTGAGATAATAATTTCCTTGTTGAAAAATAATTGAAGAGAATTATGACATTTGACCCAAAATAACTTCAATCTTAAGCTATAGTTCGACAAGGTTCAACATTAACGCTTTAAAAAAAACGACCGGCGTTATTTCATGTGGCCTTCTATTGGTTGTACTGCCATTAACTAGCATTATCCTGACATACATTCTATCAATATAAGCAGCATGTAGCATTTAAACCTGAAAGAAGCAAATAGAGAGTGACGTCACATGAGACCAAAAATATGCCCAGCCATACTGAACCTATGCAATTACACTATATTCTACCATGATTTAAAAGGCATTAGACGGCCAAATAATGGCTATGGAGCTATTAATTGTCACATTAATTAGTTATAAACCTCTTTTCCCTCCCATTTCATTAAGAGAGTTGTAAAGAAGGTAACGAGCCAATTTAAGAGAAACAGATACAAAATATAAAATCGTCTGCATCTACACTGCCCCATGATTGGCCCTTGAGTGGCCCTTAATTGGCCGTTAAGGCAGCCTAAGATTGGTGTAGATTACCGACCAACCAATCAAGTAGTCATTATAGGGGAGTCTAGACCAATCAATAGAGATGGGCTGAGTGTGTCTGGTACATTTTTGGTCTCTTGTTACGTCATTCTAACCATGAGCTAGCTTATTTCTTTCAGGTTTAAATGCTACATGCTGCATGTATTGATAGAATCTATGTCAGGATATTAGCAGTTAGTGCTAATACTACCCATAGAAGGCCACATAAAATGACGCTGGTCTTTTCTTTTAAAGACGGCATGGTACATTAATGCATCATGCCCTGAGTCGTCATGATGCATGAATGCAGCCCTGGCGACTTACTCACTAGTGCCACACTCAAGCATAATACCGACCCGACAGGGTTGAGACACACCCATAGGGTCGGCATGATGCACCAATGCAGCACTGGCGTGTTACTTGCCGGGCCTGCATTGGTGCATCATGATGACAAAATTAATGTCATCTTCTAGAAACATCTGTCCTTAAAAGGGTTAAATTGACCTTGTCTTTTTCCTAATATATACTGCTAAGAATGGGATAAGGTACTTGATATAACATACCCCCAACTGTTTGACCTGGTAATGTAAATACAATATACTTTCTAGGTATGCTAGTTCCCAGGGACCGTGGATTTGCTGATGACATGTTGGCTGTTGACTACCAAGACACAACTCCGGTACGCGTCTTCTGGTGGTACCATCTCGTTGGCCTCATCTGGACCTCAGAGTTTATCCTCGCCTGTCAGCAGATGGTCATTGCCGGATCAGTCGCTATGTGGTACTTCACCAGGTCAGTACCTTCGCCAAATTGATAACCTGTAAGAATATACACTGTAATCACTGTAAAATCTATATGATGGCATAGGGTACACTTCTGACTGTTGTCCATCATAGCCCTAGTAAAGCCTGAAATAATTGCTTGTAAGTCAATTTTGATACTATGACACTTTTTTTTATCCTGTAGACAAGAGGAAAAGAAGACGCTGTCCTGTACAGTCGGCAAGGCTACCAGCCGTGTATTCTTGCACCATCTTGGATCAGTGGCGTTTGGAGCATTCATCATCACTCTGGTCAAGCTACCCAGACTCATCCTCATGTACATCCAGAACAAGTAGGTCATACCTTGTACTTCCAGAATAAGTAGGTTATACCTTGTACATCCAGAACAAGTAGGGCATACCTTGTACATCCAGAATAAGAATGGCATACCTTGTACATCTAGTACAAGCAGCTTATACCTTGAACATCTAGTACAACTAGTACAACATGAAAAACTTAAAGACCAGAGAATGATAAATTAATTATAGGCTAAAACGTGGCTATGACCTTATCTGACTCTCTACAGCTACCGCAATGAGCAGAGACCAATGAGATTGGCTCTTATATAGTAGACCCCCTCTTTGCCTTGACGACAGATCATTCTCCCGGTGCTAGGTAACCGGTTGCATGGAGAGGCCGGTTACAACAACAAATTTTGTTTATTGTTGTGGATAGGCCTAGTTTCTGGCCTGTTGGGGCCAAGAACATGAGGTTTACGGTTTCATCATGTGAATCCTCAGGCTGTATTAGAGTAATTCAGACCTCGAGGGCAGCAGGGCTCACTCCAGTTCTGAATGACAAGCGGTACCTGGTACAATAGATGGGCCAGGAGTGGGTAATTAATTATAAACTAGTGTACAGTGTCCACAGGTGTTTATAAAAAATTATTATAAATAAATGACATGAGGCTGGGTCATATCAGGTAGTAAATAAATACATACAGGGTATTTATTGTTGCCACTAGGCCTAGATTCTCAGGTCCCCCAGGGGGAAGTGTATCAGAGATAGGTGAATCATAGGCCTATCCTATAATTTTTAGATCCAATTATAGGGGGTGTTGGGTATAGGCTAGGTGAACTGGTTACCTAGGAGGGGGTAAGTGTATAGAGCTGGTCTATTCACTTATTAAAGATATATAATAGTCGGGGTGACTAAGTTGTTTATACATATAAAAATAAAAAATAAAAAAAAGAATGATAAATTAATGGTTATTTTTCAGATGTAAGGGCAGTGAGAATACCTGTGCTCAGTTCTGTCTGAAGTGCTGCATCTGCTGCCTGTGGTGCCTGGAGAAGCTGCTCAAGTTCCTCAACCAGAATGCCTACACCATTGTTGGTGAGCTGATGTTACTAATCTGTATTTGATATGAGGTGATAGCTTTTATATGCCAATACCATAATACCTAATAACTTCTGGAGACTTTGCTATTAATACCATTTACAAGTGCAGCATTATGAAATATGGAAGGTGAGATTTGATTGAAATAATTGCATATCTAATGTTTCCAATGGTATTGAGACTTGCTTAAGACATTGTGGACTAAGTCACTTTGCTTATCTTTTCCAGCCATTGAAGGAAAGAGTTTCTGTCCTGCTGCCAAGAAGGTAATTCAATTATCCAGATCTTATGACACACATTAGAAATACATTGTTGGCATACTTTTTCATAAACTCTACAATTAGGTATCATCAAATAATGTCTCTTCATTGGTTACCCAATTCAAGCTAAAAGTCCACTTCTATAAATGGACATTTCTGGAATACCAGTAACTGGAATCTGCTTTCCTTCAGGCGTTCACGATCATCACATCTAACATACTCCGCGTGGCAGCGATTAACAGCGTGGGTGACTTTGTCCTTTTCCTGGGCAAGGTTGGTGTCATGGCTGCCACCGCAGGCATCGGTATCTTGTGGCTCAAGGTAAGGCAGATTAATATTAAACAAGTGCTATCATACTCTATTGAAACGTATAGCGATATTCTGTACAATATATTTTGTATGTTAATGTACCATATTTAATTACAACCGATGGCTAACCATATTGAAGTCCACCATGGATAACTATATTTTTCTGCATGGTAGTTTTTAATGATATATTGTAATATATACTGTCATAATCATATATTCCAGGTTTTATAAGTTACCTATATGTATAAGATTATGAGATTTTATAGTCTTATAACCCTTGGTCATATATAATGATGTTCATTCAACCATTATTCTCCTCTACTTTATGTAAATTTCCTATATCTAGTCAGTAATAGTAATGTGCTTTTACATAGCAATAGCTTTTGTTGAAATCTTTAAACTATACAAGATTTACAATTACAATAGTCCATACAGCATTTATTGTGTGGGAATATGATAACGGGCATATACTTCTTGTTTGTAAGTATGATACCTGTAATGTGACCAATGAGAAAAGAAAGGTTGTCTGAAGTTAAAACATTGTGCCAGATAATAATGCAGTTATTTCCTTGGAATGATTTTCTAACCTTCATGTAGTACAACTATAGGTGGTTAAACATTGAAGCAATCCTTTCTTGACTCATAGGTATTATGAAAATATATGCATATTGTTATAAACTCACCTGCTGTAGCAATGATGGATACTGTGGAACTTGTTGGTCATGGGAATGTTAGCTGTTGTAATAATCCTGTTGTGGTATATTAATTTGGGTTCTGCACTGAGGTTATAACAAAGGATGGCCCAACTGTACATATGTTGACATAGTAATTCAGCATTAAGCCTTATAGGAGAAACCTGGGCTTCATTTCTACGCCCTGCCTGCTCTCCTGGTTGGCGTATTTGGATACCTCGTTGCCCACTGTGTTCTCAGTATCTACGAGGTGAGTCGGTCGGCAGCGATACAGCCTGCAACCATGGTTATTGCTGCTATAACCTGAGGATGGACTGCCTACTAACCACTAACATGTCTTGTTGCTGCTTTACCTACTATCGCTTTGGTTACAGATCAGGTTTCCACTGTCTGCTCATACTCTATTATTCAAACCAAATTATTCAAAGACTGTATATAGATAATGAGGAAAACAGGATCTATCTAATACCAGTTCACAACAAAAACACTAAAGTATGCAAGTGTTCAGCTACATTTGCTTGAAAAAGAAACCCTTTTCCATTCTGTTTTTTGTTTTTTTAAACAAAACACAACATACAAAACATTTTAAAATTCGTTTTGTTTTGACATGAGAATATACCACATTTGGAAGCTTCAGTAGAGCTTGTGGACTTTGGGAATCTGTCAAAGCTGCTTCTTTCCTTCATCTCCCAGGACAGGAATTAGGACACACTGGCAGACTACCTGCATGGCTCATTAGTGCGTATTGGATGCAGCGAGGCCCCATCACAGATGACCAGACCACTCACCAGTTACCCAGCTCTGATAGTCAGCCCTAGCCTTTCCCAAGACAGCATCGACATAGCAGTGAACCATGCATCGAGTCACAGTACTGTAGGAATATATCAACCATAGGGCATTACCATCTTTTTCCAAAATTGAGACCAAACCTACCGATGTTGGTGGTTAATGTAATCAAAACGTATAACTGAGGGGGAAAAAATATATTTAAAAAACACAATTTTGCGCTTTCTCATGAGACCTACTCATAACTACAGAAGATGTGGCTTGATGCAGAGGGTGACGCTGAAATCATTGAGTTGGGAAAAGGACATGGGCTGGCTGCAAACATCCCCAAAACCCTACACGCAGCTAATGCATGTAGCTGTATAATGGTCCTCCCGGTGTAATTTCAGTACAAAGGAGGCCTGCATTTCTGGGCCATCCCTGTGCTGCTGGTGTGCGTGTTCGCTTTCCTCATCGCACACTGTTTCCTCTCGATCTACGAGGTAAGCTCCACAATGAGAGCGTGCCTGTTTAACAGTCACAACACACCATCTCCAAACTCTACAGCAGTAGTCTCTTTAGACAACATATGTCAATCGGTCCTCACACAAAATCACTCAAAAATAGTAGCTGTATAAACTCTGAAATTAACTACTGAACTAACACAATAAAAACTTGTGATGATATATCAATATTATGAGTTTCTGTGACAAAATGTTCATAGTTTGGATTGTGTTGAATTACAAATGTTTCATCATTGCTACTAATCTTTACAGTTTGGCTTTCAAATCAAACCAGTGTTCAACTACAGCACTGTAAATACAGTAGTCAATTACCTATTCAAATCTTTGTATTTCAATCCATATATACAAACTAATATTCGCGCAGTAACTAACAGAAATCACCAATTTAGTACCTTTCCTATTTATCCCGCTTTTGAATTATGGAGAAGGTGTAGGTTGAACAGCTTTTAGATAGGCAAGCAGTCATTAAAATGAACCACTTTTGTCTTTCTCCATGCATGTCCCTTATGGTGGCTTGAATGTCTTAAAGGAACATAGATTTTATTACCAGAGGAATGCATTTACTGTACATTAATATTAATTGAATCTTGTCCTTGCATATTTGAGACTATTTCTTTTTATTGATAGGCTTACTTTGTCTATATGAATTATTAGAGAAAGAATTATTTGGGCATTTGAGACAATATATTTTGAGACTTGACGCAAATCGTTTTATTGATATTATTCCTATTTTAGCCATTTTCTCTCTGCTTAGTCCACTACTGGCTTGTAATAGACTTTCAAAACTTGACATTGTATTAATAGTCGTTTATGGTTTTTACATCTAGGTTACATTATCTTTTTCATTAAATTCATTTGAATGTCTGCAACCTATTCACATAATCCCTTTAAGGACCGCATGATGATTTGATAATGATAGGCCTCTTGTCGTCATAATGCAGGAATACAGCACTGGCAAGTAACTCGCTAGGACTGCATTAGTGCATCATACCGATCCTATTTAAGTCAATCATGTAATCCCTAAAGGGTTAAGTAGTAGCTTGGTGTTTAACTGGCCTGTGTGCGGTCCCTATTCAGATGGTGATAGACACCTTGCTGCTCTGCTTCTGTGAGGACTGCCAGCTGAACGATGGATCTGAGGGACGTGAATACTTCATGAGCAAATCTCTAATGGTGAGTAACAGCGGCAACTTGTTATATAAACTAGATATTTGTTGAGTCGCTGATGTGAGTGGTAAAGTCATGATGTATGTCATTCTCTGTTAATGGGTCATTAAAAATACCCAATGCAGGCCTATGTTACTTTTAACTACAAATGTGCAGGTCTAGTGATTGAGAGAGCGTCTTACCCCAATATGTTTGATTAGATCACTTCTTTCTACCTGATATCAGAGGAAAAACTTACTCCTAGTCAATATCAGATATGTCTATGCCAATATGCACTGTACATGAATGCAATGGTAATTTGTAAGCAATATAAAATAGATAAGATTATACACGACCTTGAGGATAGTTTGACTGTAAAGATGACCTGTGGCACATTAACAGAAATTCAGCGAGAAGGATTAAATCAGCCTTGATAAATAACAGGTAACATGGCTTATCAAACTACCTGTCTCAAGAGTGGTGTGGGATAGAGTAAGATATAGTTATGTACCAACATCCTCTATTCAAGGTGTATCCCAACCATCACCCAAAGAGTAGACATGTGTGGCTCTCCCTTTTCTCAAAAAAAAAGGATTATATAGTGTAATGCTTATCAAGGGAAATTGTGTAAGGCTTATAGTATAAGCAAATAGCAAGTAATACTACATGTCTTTGCTGTTTGGTATAAGCATAATGAATGATCAACCAGTACATGTTTCTCCAATAGGAACATCACGTCATGTATTAAAGATACAAACAGTGTGACACCAAAATGTATCATATCATAATAAGGGGCCATTCTCTTGTAGAGTTCAACCATTTTGTTTTCTTATAGCGCCACCTTTACCACACCGTGTTTCAAATACAAAACATACCATACTCATTATATGATAAAAGGATAATTTGAAGAAAAATATGAAATTGGAAAATATGAGAAAATTGTACCAGAGAGTGTGGCATTGGTTTTCTAGGAGTTTGTAAAGAGCACCAGCAGCAAGATTGACGCGGAGAAGAAGACATCTGATGAATTCACCGATGTCGGCGAAACTTCCGCATTGAATAAATGTAACGACTAGTCTTCTATGTGCACAGCCTGTACGCAAAACATGTCCCCCGCCAGCACCCCAGCCTGCTCGTAGACGCTTTTAACCCTTTAATGGCAGCATAATGCATCCATGCATCATGCCGACCCTATTGGGCCATGCGCTCCCAAAGGATCGGCAGGATGCACCAACGCAGTGCCAGCAAGTTACTCTTGCAGTGGTGCATCATGACTACAAACATGAAGCCTTGGGGCATCATGCTGTCCGCAAAGGGTTAATGACTTATGTGTAAATGTCTGTAAATGAGCAAATTTATCTCATCTTCACAAAATTCAATCTGTAATCATTTGCCACCTTCAGCATGCTTTTCTGTTAGATTCCAACATGTAATAAGTTTACAACTTCATATATAATCCCCATTTGATAATAAGAGTTTCAACAGAATTATCAATGATATTCTGACACAATTTAATGTGGCTGCGTCATCGTACCTGTGTTCAGTTGACAACAGTTTTGAATATTGTAGTTTGGTAATAGTGATGCGAGCTTAAGTTGGCTGTTGGTCAGGGACGTGTTTGGGTTGGCCGTGTCGTCCTCTATCCAGTGTGTGCCCCACCACCTGCATACACCAATTGTCATGTGTGAGGTAGCTTTTAGGTTTGACTTAAGGTTTTCCTCTTGATTTAACCCTGCGTGTTAAGAATGGTTAATCAGAAAATGTCCCCACCAACTGGCTTTCCCCTTTCCTCCCTATGCAAGGCAATTGCCATGTTTAAGTTACATCTTGATTCTTAAAACAATGGAATAGAGAAGAAACCCACTTCCTTTCGTGCTGTGTTGAGTATTACCCTCAAAATGATCTCATTGTCACTAAACGTAGGCCCCTACATATTACTACGGCCAGTTGATGTGGACAGGGTTCTGAGGTAGATAACCAGGATTCGATAACGGGATTGGTGACAGGTTGCATTTGTGAATAATAGATAAGCCGATGTGCTATCGAAGCACTGGCTCTAAGCACATATGCCTGTAATCGACTTCTTTACTAACCGTGTGTACGTCAAAAGATTATTGTCCTAACATGTGGCCCTTTTGAAGGTGTTTGACATTTTCCTCATCTTGAGGAAAATGGAATTCAAAATTTAATTGATATATTGCGTTCAAGTTTTCCACTCTGGTGATTATGACTATATATTTAAATAATGGTAAGCTCAGTGTTTGCAGACCCGTTTTCATTATAACAACCATTTCTACTCTTCACACTTTACATCATACAAACAAAATCGTTTGTACACCCATTCCTTCTCCTTTTACAGACCTACAATTAATATTATTTACATTTATGGTATTAGGATTTCTAACTCAAGCAAATCTTTCGCAGATTTGAGCACATGAACAATATTTTCTCCACCGACTAGATTGATTTACAGACACCGCTGACCCACGTGGATGATGATCACATCAACCTTTTGCACTCTTTTCAATTTTCACATACTTAATGCTTTTAGTGACATAAACTGTCATTATTGTATATTATATGTACCATGTATATATCAAAATATTTTTTTGGGATCTGAGAGTGCAGATATTTTACCCCTGTGTTGAAAAACTGTAAATGTACTTTTTTATAAGAATATTTTTCACTTATTGTGTGTGACATAGTAGGCTAATTTCCCTGTACTTCCCAGCTTTCAGTCATCCCTCCATATCCCTCCCAGAGCTGTAGTTATAAGAACATAGTGGAATTCCTACTAGTGACATAGCCAAAATCTTCAAAGACATGTTAATTGATGTTCACTGTAACACAACAGTATTATAACATAGGGTACCAGCATATTATACAACACATAGATTACTTTAGTTATACTATAGCATTGGTTCATTCAGAACTGCACCCTCTTTCAAAAAAAGGAAACCCTGCTTGGAAACTTAATCAAGGTGGAGGGGGCTCTTACAGAAAGTTAATAACTTATCAGAAATGCATGAATTGGGCACCTTTCAAGGGAGGCAATTGTCATATTAACACTACATACTTTCTCAATTGCCGTAATAATTGTCAGTTGACCCCAGTTTAACGTGTTTTCTTGTTAACATGGTGAAAATGGTGTGGTTTAGACCCATTAACAGTTTTAGACTAATTTACCATTTATTCTTCTTAGTTACTCGATTGCTAGTCCCATAAATAATGTGTATTTTAGCTTACATTATTGCTTATACTAATTACCCCTCAGTATACATATTTCTTAATTCATTTTCATCATTATTTTCGCATACATTTTTTGTTATAATTAAATCTATAACGGAAATTCATCTAATCGCCAAAGAAAGTAATGTTTCTTGCTTTATTACCATTTTACAAGGTTCTAATTGCTTTCTTGAATTTGTCTTGAATTACAGAAATTTGTCAAAAACCATGACACCGCCCTAAAAAATCTGAACAAGCAAAAGGGGGCAGAAGAGGAGGAGATGAACAGAAACAACTGATAGCTGTGTAACGATTGCAGGAAGGGGAGTTTTCACATGCATCCCTATAAACGTGTCGCTTTTTGTCGTGGATATGTCTTGACATAGCAAAAGCCATTATAGGTATTTCTCGGAACCACCAGAAACTTGACATCTCTATCTTGCAGAGCAGAGACCATTTAGAGATGTTTGAAGGAAGATATTCCTTAGTCATGTGTGTTGTATAGGTTTTAGAGCACAGAATATAGCTTAGTTCAGATACACTAGGATTATGGTATTCGGAAGATATTAAAGGATATCCTGTATAACTTGAATATATACCATTGTGGCTTTAATAATGAAAGGGAGACCATGTTTTATGCCTAGAGTTGTGTAAGTTATTATAAAGAATGAGTTCAAGTTCCACACATTGTTCTAAGTGTCACACATTGAGAATTATCTAGCAGAATGTGACCTTCATCATTAAAATGTTATGTCAACATACCAAAGATGGAAGAGTAGCATAATTACCGAGTTATAATTGACAGCGGTAAACATAGGCTCCCCGTAAATGTAAACATCAAGTCTGAAAGGTTCAAAGCTAACACTCATAAGCTTTGACTTAAGTCCCGATGTAGGATCTGCATCGTTGAAGTGTGTTACACATATATATACTCGGAGTTGTCAATACTAAAGTGTATGTGTATCATGACATTTCTATTGTTTAAATGGATGGGTTATTTGCCATACTTGAATAAGATGCATGTTGTATACACCCCTTAAATATGCCTCTTTGATATGCCTCCTCATCTTCTTTTAGCAATCATACGAACTAAAGAAAATGGCAAAGAATTTAGTCAAGTATGTGAAGAACCGTTAGGATGTAGAAGCATCCCTCTTGCCGTACATACTGGTATATTGTGTAAAAGGTAAATTACTGCAAATGACTAGTACATGCATATGTGCCTGTTAGAAGATCATGTATAAGAAGAGTGATGTTTTCCGAAAAATGGCAGAGTTATTGATGGATGATTATGGAACGTGAGACTTTACAAAGATAACATTAGTGGTAATTGCATAGTGATTGTCTAATACAACTTTGGAATCTTTAGCTAATCTGTCCTGTAAGGAATATATATTACCATGGTGAAGTTGTCCTACTCAATACCGAAATCCACTTTGTAGCTTATTGAATCTCGAGATGTTCATGTAAAATGCATGATGATGTCGCTAAGGGGCATTGTAGGTAATAATTATAATAAGCTTTCAGGATATATATGGACTAGAAACCAGCCCCCACGAGTAAATCATATGAAATTAGAGTAAATCAAACTTTTGACTATTTCTTTTAAATAAAGAGCACAGGGCATTTATTATGCCGAATATAGTATGACTAGATATGCTCACTGATGGTTAGTTTGTCCTGTACATATTATTGCGGCTTTGTATAAAACTGTCAGTTAGTCTAAGATGGTTTTTTTATTGACAAGTATCTTTTATCTAAAATGTGTCTGGTAGATTACAACCCTTGTATATAAAGAATATATTGTAATTCCTTGAAGGACACAAAGGGGAAGATGAAACGAAGCTAAAACAATCAACTTCAATACAAATGTCTCCCCTTCTATCTAATGCATCTCGAGGTGAATTGCGAGTATAACATCCTGTTTAATGGCTCACTACAAAGGTTCTTGTCAATGGGGACTTTACCGTGTCTATAATACCAATTGCATGTACTATTAGGCCTCTATTAGAATTGTATAGTCACACTCTGATGTTGTAAACAGTCTTATGGATCTACTGATATACCAGATAAGAGACGATATCAGTAAGCTTAACTTTATAAAAGTTGAATATCTGTTTGCGTATCTATTATTTTTGACAATCAACTTGTGTTATTGGCATGTCTTTCTGAGGAATTTCCCGGTCATTCTAACGTGAATTGAAAAAGAGATGGTAATACCTAATTTGCCTTATTATGGTAATAGCACGTACTAATATGTGATGTGTGTGTTTGTTGGTGACACCAGGTAGATTTGATATAACATATTCTCACTGAAGGGACAAATAGTTCAGGGAATGCGTTTATTTTCATGAAGCAACATTTCCATGTATTTTCCAAGGCTTTTTGTGTATACTATACAACTAGTAATATTACAATGGATCATATACAGCAGTGCTTGTGTAAAATATTCATGTGTAAAATATTCATGTGTCAATATTGTGGTTTTGTGTTATTTGTGTATTTCCTTCATTTTTGTAGTCTAAATTACATTTTATCATAACTGAGTAAAAACTAAAACTATCAAATTTAATAAACATTAGATGAGTGTTTGTGGACCCGTTGAGCACGTTCCTCTCCGTCCACTTTGCCTCTGCATTTCTATGTAAGTATTCCCCGCTTTTATGCAGGCTTCCGTAGTTAGAATGGTCTTCGACATCTTGGATTCTGAATACCAAATTTTAATTCATACTACTTTTGTAAAAGGTTTTATACTTACACCAAGAATACAGAAAACTCATTTTATAACAGATTCCAATTTCATTTATATTTTACTTTTTGCACCCAAATCAATATTTTTTGTAATTCAACTTTGCCTTTGATAGTAGAGTTTATCACATAAATGCCTTGAACACAGAAAATGGAAACGTTTTCTTTCCTTGTGTATATTTTTCTATTTCAGTGCTTTAGCAAAATAGATAAAAACAAGGGAAATTGTTAAATCACCCTGACATCTCCCTCAATATTGCGGTGCTGCTTCGGCTTGTGTGGCGTAACTGTTGTCGATCGAGCATCTCATCCTATTTGTACCACATAGTCCTGCACCGACGTTTCGTAATAAAATATGTTTCAATATCAAAGACCTGCATTGTTTTCTTTCCTCAGATATTGTTCATAATCAGAGCACTCATGGTGTCTTAATGTGATAAGTACACCATCTCCGCTTCACTAGCTACGTGCATAGTTTAATATTGGTCAAATATGAAATTTGGTTTCCAGTAAAATGGTTTTCTCTTTTTGCTTTCCACCTGACGCTAACAACTATGATGAGTGGTTCAGTTTCATAATATGCTCGAACTTTGATTAATTATTTCAATAGAGGAACTGATGGGATCTTGTATTAGTCTTTATATGTATCTGAAGATATTGGGGAAACGATGTTTCGTTTTTCACATTTCGTCGCCTCAGTATACAAAGGTCGTAAGTGGAAAATCCATGTTTTGAGATATGAGCAAAATAAGAAAAGTCAATGTGATCTTCAGGCTGTAATTTCTAAAGTATATGTTATATTGCCCCCCAAATTGGCTTATATGTAAACTACAATAAGTATAAACATATAATATAAATGGTACTAACATATCTTAACTAATTCCTTAGTAAATATGGCAATAATGAGGAAAAAATGGGGAGAACTAGGTCACTTACGACCTTTGTATACTGAATAGCATGTATACTTTTGTATATTTAATCAGTAAACAAAGGTGGTAAGTTATTTCTCTAATTCAAAAGTGTAAAAAAAAGTTCAAATAGTCGATTGATTTAAGCCTAATGCTCACTAGATGAATCTTTTATATTTTTAGTAGCTTATGTTACTTAAAAAGAATTATACACATTTTGCTGTTGCCTAGCAACAGTAAGATTTCTGCTAAAATGAGGAATTTCAGTCATTTCCCCCTTAAATTCAGCCCCTTTACATTTCAAAGTTATCATATTTTTGAAAAAAATATCCAAATGTACACATATGATAGAAATTATATAAAATGGTCAGAAAAAACCCACAAAAGACACTGATTTAATGATAAAATACCTTGGGGTTAAAATTTTCACATCACTTACGACCTTTGTATACTGAGAAAAAAATCACTTTGTCAGTTACGACCTTTGTATACTGATCTATTACCCCCCAGAAAAAGGTCATATTTGAAAAATTCCAAAAAATTTCAAAAAAATTTTGGAAAAAGAAAAATATCCAAGAATAAAAAAAAAATCAGATTTTTTCACTTACAACCTTTGTATACTGAGGCGACGATTTGTGACCTTAACTGGGAATATGACCCTTGTGGGTCCAAATATGTATTCAGGGCTGTTGGTTTATTCTCAAAACAAACTGCCTTGGCTTTCAAAAGCCACTTCTTTTCTGGGAATCTGACCATTATATATGCTGATCCATCAGTGAATATAATCATGGTGCATCATTCTTGGAGGGGTTAGACAGATCGAAATGTCAAATTTCCTGCAGTTTACCGTAGAGGGATGGCAACATCTAGGGTTTTGGCTCTAAAGTTATGCTCTCAACTGCTGCCTCACCCTCCCCCTGTATTCTATATGGATAGCCCTTGCAACCAGCTTCCATTTGCCACCACTCCCATGTCTCTAAAACTATTGGTTCACAAGGTAGAAATTGTTATCTTCTTACCCAATAAAAAGAGGGAAGATTATTCACCTCATCCGTAAAACTTCAAATCAAGATATTTCAGCAACCGCTGCTAGTCTGCTTGACTTGGGACTCAAAGCTTTGGAAAGCAAATAATGTCTACTTCTTGATGGGCTGATCATGTAGCCTTTAAACGTGGTGCCTTAAGCTTTCTAAAACCGTTCGAACTGAGGGAATCAGACAATTATTTGATGATCAGTGCCACATTTGTTGCCCTAAGATCTTTTAAAACTGATTGATGAACCGTAAAACCTGTCAAATAGCGACAATAGCACAAGAAAAGGTCGGCCCTCTTTTGGTAGACCCGGTCGGGTGACTGGATCCCAACCTTCTTTAATTTGATGTAGCAAATAGCCCTCTTCTCCTAACATTCAAGCGCCACCAATAAGCATTTCCCCATGTTGCTTATGTAGACACCTTATGCATCGGTCTGGGAAATAGGGATCTTCACACACACATATTTACTTGGTTAAGCTTTGGCCTGGAAAACGGAACATATTCCTGTAAATATTACTTAAAGGGGCCGATCTCTGAGAGTGGAGGAGAGTGGATCATGTAGGTTATTTAGTAGTAGTGGTCTGCACGGATCACTAGCCACCCCTGTGGTTATAATTACCTTGAACCAGTTGACCCAGCCTGGTCAGGTGAAATTGGTAGGGGCACCATGAATCAGGCTTGGCTTGGTATGAAACATTCTACAAAACCAGGATAAAGCTATCATGACCTCCTTAAATTAATCATTGAACTAGACTTCTAGGGATACACGATGCAGAAAGGAATCCTTATGTATTTAAGTGTTTATTTTTAACCGAATCCATGGGATGTGGTCTATTCAAGGGGTAGTATACCGTTTTCTGTGGACACACAAGTGGTAGTCTAGACAGTCAGTACACTGGTGGGTATCAATAGTAATGTATACTACCACTGGCATAGTCTAACTGCTGGTCACACCAGTGCAACTTATGTAGAGCAGTGAATTGCTGGAAGGGAACAACCAGCATCCTATTTCTTGGTTGCCTGAGCCATTATTTTTGGGGTACTTTGCTAGAGAATACGATCTGAACATGCCTGGATCTCAGGGATTGTGCTTGGGCGATTCTAAATTTAACTGAGGTGTTATTAAACTCAACAACCCTGCCAGAGGATTTTACGATTTGGTTTGAGAAGTCTTAGCCTTTAAGATATGACCGAGTCATTGGCAAGGTCGGTGGATGACTAAGTGGCCTGATACTGTAGCACTTAACAAAGGTTTTTCCTGTCTCACCTTGGCATAGAAGCCACGCTGCTCAATTTAGGGAGTGGCCATTTTTGTATCAAGAGGGGGTGTGGGGGGGGGGGGGATTTCCCCACAAGCGTACGATGATGACATAGTCTTTTAACATTCAAAAACATCTTTATTAATATGGCAGAATCTAAGCTACAAGTAGATGCCACTAATATACATAGACATGACTGGTTCTCAAAAAGTTGTTTATGTATAAACACTGACAAGACCAAAATTCTGATTATTTTCTCACCAAAAACCTGAAATACCCATTCAAGTATATTAGTAGTATGTAATCAGTATGAAGTATGTAATTATTATGGATAATTAGGCATTATAATGGACATTGTGTTCACACTAGAAAGGAGTGTGAGTAAAACTGTAAGCACTTCTAGTAAATGGTGTTTCATGCTGGGCAAAACGAGAAAAAAAATGACGAGGCATACTCCGAGCATACTGCCACCTTTACTTGTGAACAAACACTTCTACCAGCCCCAGAACAATATGGAAACTTATAAATTGGAGTGACAGACTATCGACACAAAAGCATGCAGTTAATGCAAAATCATGGCCTACAAACTTGTCATCATTTAATAATAAAATAGCCCGTATTTGATTTACACATTGACACTGGAGTAGATTAATTATCTCAGTGTAAGATATGATTTAAGAGGCTGTGCCTTGCATTTTTATACATCAGTGCAAATCTATGCATCAGCATCGAGGGCATTTACCCGATCCCCAGTCTTTATGGCTTGTGTCTGCATGCCGTTTAGTTGAAGTTTGGCATAATATTGCTTAGACCTCTTCATGGATTCTTCATAAGGATATAAGGGAGCATAGTTGAGCTCTTTTTCAGCTTTGTCACGGCTGAAGTAGAGGTTCTTGTTGATATAGATGACACTGCAGAGCTGAGTTGGTAGTTCCAGTTTCCAAAACGGTTTAAACAGGTTGAGGATGGTCTCTGCTGACCACAGGATGCTATATACCAGAGGGTATGGGATATACCTATTGTGTGATAAAATAGAAACATCCTATTTAATTATGTATAAGCCTATCTATCTTTCTATCTCAATTCATCTATTTCTCATGTGCATCACGTTCAATATACACATGGTTCAACAATACATAGCTAAATGCGACTGTGATATCCTCCAATTACTATCTGGTACCTATATCTAATATCTATTGTTTGAAGCCATTAGGTTTACAAATACATTCATTAGATAGGAGGTGAAATGAGAAACACTTGAAAACACTCTTATCTGTACATACCCATTGGACAATTTAAAACCATGGTCATTTAGAAAGGGTTCCATGAACTTGAAGGTATTCATCAGAGGTGTGTTGTCTGTGAGAAAGTAGGCCTGCCCCCCGACCTGCTCCCGCCTCTCTAGTTCTCCCAGTGCCACCAGATGCCCCCACGCCATGTTCCCTACGTAGGACTGCTGAAAGAGGGCACTGCCATCACCAACACGGAACAGTGTTCCATTTTGCTCCTGTGCCGAACGCAAGCCATTTGTGACATAATACGGATCCAGTTCTCCGTACATGACGTTAGGCCGAAGAGCAAGCGTACACAGATGACTCCCTCTACCTGGAAAAGTTGAGCATTTCAATTCATTAAGGGAAGTATAGATGATGCCAAATATGGAATAATTTAATGCAACTAGATCTATACTAAAACTATTTTGTACCTTCAAGTGGCATTCTCACCGAGCGTTTCCCACTAACAATTCTATTACTGTTCTAGTCTGCTAATGTGGTAAGTGCGAGTGGTGAGAATGCCCCTTTAAGAGGGGTTATATAATGTATTAAACTTATCTGTATATAAGGGCAGAACTTTCCTCTATTATACTGTCCTTACAGAGCTATATTGATTGCCAAATAGTTGATTATCCCTTACCTGCCCGACCTGGGCTGCCATTAGCAGTAACCACGCTGCATTCTGCCCTGTACTTAGTGTCAGGATACCCTGGGAACAGGAACTTGGGCGGCACTGGTGTGGATTCATCTCCATTAACGACATCATCAAACCCAATTGCTACATCCACTGTGCTGGTGTAGACCAGGCGTTTAACGTCTCGCGCCAGGCATGCTTGGATGACGTTTTGTGTACCTACAATGTGGACAAGCAGCTAGTATTGGTCACAGATGTTTTATTAAATTGGGCCTATTTTGATTTTAAGTTTGTGTGTCCTATGTAGGAATAATGGTTCTTCCTGAAGCTCAACCCCATCGTCTTAGATAAAGGTATCCTTATGTGCCAACAAAGTTGATATGACCACCCCCTCATAAACCATGCATATAGTATGAAAGGTGTACCGATATGAGAATGTATGCAACGTCATATATGCAATGTCGCGAAAACATTGAATGAGTGTGCAATTTATACATGAGATACTTCAGTAGACATTTTCCTTTAAAAGAAAAATATTTCCATTGCTCAATTGACCACGACGTACCCTTGACGTTGACGTTTTCCATGCCCTCCATGTTGGGGTAGGTCCCAAAGCTGATGAGTCCTGCCGTGTGGATGACGGCATCCACTCCCTCTACCGCCGACGTCACGGCCGCAGCATTACACAGGTCACCCACCACGCTGACCAGCGGCTTCCGATCTTCATATTCTGTGATATTATAAGGTTTGGATTAGGCCTTAAACATTGTTTGGTTTGAGGCTATTATAGGTAAAGTCCCACGACAGTGCAGTCTGCATACGAGTTTGATCAGTAGAAGCTGAGTGTGATACAGTATATCTCTAGAACTTTCATGATTTATAGATAGTGTAATATTCTGGAGCATGATTGTATATCCCCCCACCCATTTACATCCCAATAGGAGTTGCTTCCTCTGCTACTGCAATGATAAGAAGGAAACGATGTAAACGTGTGTCTTAATCTTTCAATAATATTATGATGACTTTTTTAATCTTAATGGAAATATAGTTGATTAATATCTACATGCGCAATCGCTCCTATTGTATAAGAGAACAATTGCAGTACTTATAATTATGGTGTAACATTTATAAAGGTTAATTTCTCATATTAATCCTTAAAAACAATCCTTACCTAGCTGTTTAATGAAAGGCTTAGTGTCAAAGACGCGGATCTCTTTGACATGGTCAGCCCTCTCTTGAAGGAGTTTGACGATGTGCTGTCCCAGAAAGCCGGACCCTCCAGTAACCATGACAACCTGGCCGGTCCGCAGAGGGGCCGCCATTTTGTGACGAGATGGTGAACTCAGACCGAGGTTAGTACTGAAGGAGTGGTATTTGTTGTCAATCTCACATACAGCGTGGCGGACGAATCTGGGGCAGAGAAAATATGTTATAGGTTAGGCCTACAGCTGCATGTTGGTATAGCGTAAGGAAAGAGCTTCTGCATGAAAATAATAATAGCGAAATAGACTATAGAAGTAGTACAGTAAAATGGACTCTGCTTGTCAATAGTGTGGTCCTGTGTGTACATACTTAATAGTGAAATGATGTGTGTGAGAGAGAGTATAGTACTCTGTGTGTGAGTAGTATACTATCTAGAATGGACCCTGTGTGTATTAAAGCCCCAGCGCCCCTATAAATAGGGCTGAGTACCTGTCCCGGCTCCACTCCGACTGTCGCTGGAGGGGTACCCTGTGTGTGAGTAGTGTAACAACTCTAATACTAGAATCGACCCTGTGTGTGAGTAGTATAGTGAAATGGGCCCTGCGTGAGGGCAGTGAATTACCGGGATGAATTATCCAGTGAAACTAGTTAGCAAAGACAGTTCAAAGCCAGACTGAACGTCAAACTTGGAACTAACATGGAAGGTGACAGGAAAAAACTACTTGAAGCAAGAAGGCCCCTGCTAGACCACTCCCATCTCCCTGAAGAAGAAATAATAACCTTGTCTTCTCATTCATCTTGTTTATACTCATCATGTACATTCCTGTATAATTGTTTATTTCTTATTAACAGCCTACTCTTCTTTGTAGCGAATAGGATATTCCTGTCAAGATTTTTAGCCTTATGATATATTTATCTGTCTCTGGTAATCGAATATTCAACATGAAATCAATCTAGACGTAATTATGCAACATATACAGGTATACCAAAATTGGTCGGGAAGAACATTCTGTATCTCAATGAGGACCAAATAAAAAAATGGTTATAAAAAGAATTGTGAATAGTATAGTTTAATTGGCTGTGTGTGTGTGGGTGGTATAGTGAAATAGGCTGTGTGTGTGATTAGTATAGTGCAATGGGCCTTGTGTGTGAGTAGCATACTAGAATCGACCCTGTGTCTGAGTAGTATAGTGAAATGGGCCCTGTGTGTGAGTAGTATAGGGAAATAGGCTGTGTGTGTGAGTAATATAGTGAAATAGGCTCTGTGTGTGAGCAGTATAGTGAAATGGGGCCTGTGTGTGAGTAGTATAGTGAAATGGGCTCTGTGTATGAGTAGTAGGACAATCAACTTTAATAAATGGTTGGGATTTATCATATGATCATTTTCTACAATCTTTTTCGGGGGGAGGGGAAGTTGGCATCATGTACTTGTCAGTTTGACCACTGGGTTACTTAGTTGATTGGTCTCAGACTCTTCCCTGGCTATATACTCGATTACTATAATATAGGACACTCTACTGGAGATGGCACTTTTAGGGTAATTAACCATTTTCAGGGAAATGATTATAGCCCAAAATAGACCACACAGTTATTTCAATCCTAAACCAAAATTTTCTTGTTTGAGAACCTCTATACTAATTAATGGCGGGGGCCCCGTTGGGCCCAGGGGGTTTTACTGTATAGAAATTGCCTTCAAAAGTGATGGATCTCTGTTATACCTAATTTTAAGTAGTTATTATTGTCACACATGCCATTTACTCATTCCATGTGGTCAGTAGAGTCCATTTAATTCATATTTTAAAATATCATTTAACAAGGTTGAGCCCTTTCTGAGCTCTCTGTATAGCTAGCACCAGTAACTGTCCTGGAAATGTGGTTCCAATTCACTTGCTGACACAGCAGTCGCATTACACGTCTCTACCAATTAAAATCTCATTATCTATAGTCTCGAAAACTACAAACTCACATTGTGCATAAAGACCCACTCATCCTCTTTCCCATGATATGACATGTGTTATTGTAACATGTTCTTAGGCTGAGGAATCAATTAATCCATTTTGGCTGTTTAGCACTGTGACAGATACATGCAGGGCTGTGAATGTGGTCCCTGGCTGCCCTACCTAGTGTAAGTAGTATAATGAAATGGGTCCTGTGTGAGAGTACTATGGTTGAATGGACCCTGTGTGTGAGTAGTATAGTGGAATGGACCCTGTGTGTGACTAGTAGAGTGAAATAGGCCCTGTGTGTGAGAAGTATAGTGAAATAGGCCCTGCGTGTGAGTATAGTGAAATAGGCCCTGTGTGTGAGTAGTATAGTGAAATGGGACCTGTGTGTGAGTAGTATAGTGAAATAGGTCCTGCGTATGAGTAGTATAGTGAAATAGGCCCTGTGTGAGAGTATAGTATAGTGACCGTAGTTAGATGAGCTCTATGTGTTGTCTTTTTTTTGTTTTTAAATTAACATCATTCCGTTTATTGACTCGGTTTTCCGGTCCAAGCGTGACATACTTATGCCAGTTTCAGATAATATATGTATATGTTTATTTTCCTTTGTATCCAAGGCCTCCCAGAGACTACACAAAGAGGATTATTACCTTAAATTATAGATTTCATAGAGATCAGTGTCAGTATTTGACCGTGTATTTGATAGTGTCTCCCCCTATATGATATATTTTGTATGGGGTTAGTATAAAGCTCTGGTTTTATTACCCCCGACAGTATCCTGTGCTTCCTTCTCATAAGTGAAACCAGTAGGGCCTAACTAATTTACTCAACAACAATTAGCATTGACATCAACTAGCTCTGCTGAGAGAGCTATTTAATTGCTCTAGTACAACTGATAAAGTATTGTACACATATTTTACACCTACGAAGAATCTAGCTAATTATGTTAACCAAAGCTAGAAGTGAGCTGAGAGTCAAAGGGTATAGAATATAATAGAATTACTTACCCTACACCTGCCACACACAGACTTGGTACCCAAAGGAGAGGACGCAGGCGCATGGCGTTCGGCGCTGGTGCCGCGATGGCTGCAGATGGGAGACTGATGGCTGCCAGTGAAGTCTCATCCTAAAGCCACCAGCCACCTGGCAAACCACTTAGTAATCCTCTACCCCCTGCCACTGTGCCTTCCTGTGGCCAGATTAGATGAGTTGATGAAAAAGGATCAGACCATAGCACCTAAGCCATGATTCAATATCCACAGGCTGGATTTATATTCAGTTTCTCTACTACATATTAAATCTATATATTATGTTACAGCATACCGTTACCAATGATATGTAGAGATATTGATATAATTGATATAATACAGCGAATGTAACCAGCCCGATGGAAGTTGATGCCAGACTGTTTATTGAGAACCTTCATTGTTACCGCCTAGTGTTACACGTGTGTAATATCACTGAGGCATAGTAATAGTCCCTAAACCTAATACACCTGTAGCGCCGGATTACTCTCTGTTTCATCTACCAATCATAAATGTCACACAGTGAACTATTGGAGCTTTAGCCAAAGCCGCATGCAGTCTATGACTGAGCTCAGATTTAAGAGATGAAATAAGTGAGTAGCAAATATCAGATAGAATATTGATCCTGTGCATGGTAACTACGCAGTTGTAGCTTTTGTGTATTTGGTCTATGTAAATTGTTGAATAAACACTCGTCGTTTTCCCAGAACTTCTATGACATGTATAGTGAGGGTGAGGGAAGGTTAATAACAATGATGATTACTTTTATGAAGCTATGATGATCTGAAGTTATTCTATATACGATATAATTATGTTCAATTATGCTTACCCTGTACCACCACATACATTTAGGTTGCTCCAACGGATGCTGGACTGCATTTATTCATAACTGTATGTGCACATTAACTGAATGAGAGATGCAAAATGAAAAAGGTTTATTCACATTTTTATCACATTTTTATGTTTGATGAGTTTTTCTCTGCAACATATCGCTCACCGCTGACATGCTGTTTCTGTGTTCCAGTAATCCTGCTTTCATTACAAGTCAACAACCCTAGCCCGTTACTCAATCTCTCCAAATGGCGCCTGCCTGTGCACATTAATGATTTACATCAGGATTGGGTTTCACTCATGCAGCATGTATATCTAGAGGCCTACTGGGAATCCACCATACTATAAGTAACATGCAGAGACCATCCTAGCATATAGCATGCTACATCACTTATTGTAATAGGGAGGATCTTAGTTATTACTGTAGTGTCCCTGTAATAATCCACTCTAGTACTATAGACAATGGTCACGTAGTGTGATCCCGCACACGGTCTAAGTTAAAGTCATACGTCCACATCCACAGTTGTGACGTCCAGGTGTCTCTACAGCCCCGTACGTGCAGCATCCGGGTCCCTGTGGGCAGCTCTCCTGTCTGTGTCAGACACAAGTCCTGCCGCCCGCCACTAGAGGTCAGCACCAGCCTCCCGGCACGAGGCCGCACCCGCCGGAACTCCCAGCGGGCCACTGACGTTACGGCACGAATGTCATCGTCACACGACCGGACGTAGAGGAGACTGCTCGCCTTGTCATACGTCACACAGCGCTTAGACCCAGCATGTACCAGGTGACCCTGCTTGTCTAACAGGAAGTAGTTCTCTGGGAGCATGCGCGCTATGTAGCATGTCACGGTCAGATCTAGTGCGCCGTTCTCATTTATGACAGCCAAACACGAGGTCCACCGGAAGTTCCCCACCTCCCCAAATTGCTCCACTCCTTCCGGCGGAAGTGGAACTTCTGGTACCAAGGTCCGTAGGAACCAGTCAAAGTTCCGACACTGCAGCCCAAGTCCCTCCAGCTCCTTCTGCCTCTGCCACAGTGACCGGATGTTACTTGAGTTCAACGTATACTTTTCCGGTATTGCTCCATAGGTTAAACCCTTATAAGTTCCCATCCAGAGTTCGGCTGTTCTAAGTAGGTTCCCTTCTATCTGCACAGGGGTATCTTCAAAAAGGTAGGGTAACTTGCGGAAGGTGTGCCCCACCCTGGAGCAAGGCACCGTTAGCACCTGCCCACCACACATCCACGTCCGGAAAGGCACCTCGAAGTTCTCCCCTCCCCAGATGTTCATTTCTGGATCGAAGCCACCAATAGACTCAAAGAAGGCACGATCTACAGCGATGGCACAGCCCACAAGCACCGGGGTGCGGAACGGGGACCAGGGTGTTTCCTGCAGGGCCTGTTCAGCAGCTGTTAGTAGTGTCCACACTAATCTGAAACAGCAGAGCAAGTTTGTTTGTTTACTCAACTTTCAGTTTTTCACAAGTAAAAAGGTAGGCATAGGCCGAAGATTCTTGATAGACAGAGGAGGGTATAATGTAGCCAAATATAGAGAACGTCCAGCGTTACCTGATTCCCTCATCAGCCGGAGTCAAGCAAGGCGGCACTATTCCCCCAGAGTATAATAGTGTTGACTCCCTGCTTTCATTACAAGTCAACAACTGCTGGGCTCTCTCTAAAGTAAGAGATTGAAGCTGATGACTTCCCCTTTCTCCGCTTATTTTAGTTCAGTGATGAAAACATGTTGCAGCAGCATGGATTTGGAGAAAACACAACATTAAGGTCTAGACAATAGGAGGTTTAGAAAACTATCCAGCGGGATTCTTTTTAAAGCACAGCTAAAAATGGCAAGTAAGATCTTTCCTGCAATATAAGTATAACAATCGTTGGGGAAATTATAATACATTGAGGGATTTTCATTTATTTTTATTTTCTGATTATTAGAGATTATATGACCAGTCCTTTTAGAATATAGCAATGGTTTCCATCACAACCAGAAAAAAGTCGTATGTGTCAGCTTTAGACATTTTACATTCCAATATGGAATTTTAGCCAAAGAAAATAAAAAGGTATGTCTGAGAAACCCATTAACTTAAACACATCTCTCTTCTTATGGCATCTTTATTATGACTAAGAAACAATACAGTGAGACCTCGATAATCCGACCACCCCCGTTTCAGGAAAATAATGGCCGGATCCTGAATCGGATTATTGAAACATATTCATATGCTTATGTATAGAACTGTGCCTGAAAAAGCCAGATAATCGAGGGTGCCGGATTATTGAAGGCCGGATTATCGAGGTCTCACTGTAATATGAATTACCACCACCGCCGCCCCCTCTTCGCCGAGCTGGTCACCTTCCACTTAGTCACAGTTAACAACCCATCATATCAATATTGTTCTACCCCTCTACAGAAACCTATAAAGTATCTACAGGTATACCATGATATGATATAAGGGAATGAACTTAGACAACAGATTGACATCAGTGACATTGACTGCAGACACACCATGCATTAGGAGAAGGCACTTATCCAATTTTACGTGTAAAGTGTCCTGACAAATTCCATTGATGCCACGTGTGGCCATGGACTTTGAAGTGGCACCTGCCTCTAATGCAAACCTGTGAGGGCGTGCATGGGGAGGAACAATATTGCACTGAAACCCTATGGAAATAGAACCTTGTCAGTAGTGACGACCTGGGTTGTTATATTAATTGATGGCAGATGACACTATTGTCCTATAAAGAATAGTGTATGAATGTGGTCTCTAATAGATTCCTCTCTCAAACAGGAACATTCCCTTCACAGTCCTGGTATTTTCTTGATTAGAAAGGGATAGTAGCCTTAGTAGTATTGCCCCCAAGATTTAAAGACCCCTCTGCTCCCTGTCACTTGTCGTCTTAGGGTTGTCAATTGAGGTATTGTCAATTTGAAGACATCAAGTCGTCAAAAAGGTTTTCAGTGTGGGAGCAGTGATGTCCGGGCACCATGAACGTATCGTGTGTATCAGGTACACCTATTCCCTGTATTGGAAAAAGACAGAACCTTCACGATGAATATCGAAATAATAACATGTACAAATGGTAATAGTCCTAGACTTCCAGGGAGGTATGGTGGACGTTAATTAATGAGCGGAATTCATTTCCCTTTCTGTGTGTTACACTAATGATTCTAGTCAAATTGAATTGCAAAAGAACTCATACATTTACAATGTCGAGGACAGTCGAAGCAATGATGGGAAAGCCTTTTGTCATTCTGGTGGCACTGATGGCTAGAACCAGTGATGCAACTCCTGCTGGAGGCTTCCTTTACCTCCAACTTGGTCATGGATAATGGTCACAGTTTTTGGACAGGATAAAATGAGACCGGCATATTAGCAGAAAGATAGGACGTGTGGATGGGGGTCAATTGACCATATACCAAGCAGGGAACATCATATATTTCTGGTAATAGCCGACTCCATCCACTGGTTGCTGGACTGGTCTAATATCTAATATATCTAATAATATTAGATATTAAATATTGAAATAGGCTATGGGTTTAACAGATAATATCATTACACTGTAATGAGTGGATGGCAGGTTCTGTAGAAGACATCAGGTGACACCAATGTATCCATATAAGTGGGTTGTTTTGTCTTGAATTAATTGCATGTCTGTATGAAGACGCGACTCCTTTAATTTATCTGACTCATGGTGCACTGATACGCTTTCTTAGAGTTAGAGTGTAGAACTATTGCCTGTAGGTATCCAAACCTGCTGTCTCAATAGCTTTACATTAAATGTCGTTACAGCAACGACTGCAAGCAACGTTCATAATCAACAAATCCATGATAAGCAATCTGAAAATTACCAGTGCCCACACTTCCAATGTGTATCTTGTTTATCAAGAAATGTTATTCCCCGGTGGCTGAACGGCCAGCGGAACCATGTGGTGATTTAATATTGCTTATGCATCTTCCCAAATGATAAAAGATTAAAATCACATGACATGGATTATAAAAAGAATGAACAAGTTTTACCTGAGATCCCAGGTGAATGACGAGCGAACAAAGGATCCCATGCGGGTCGAGCCATAACGCAGTGTATCTGGATTGATGCTGTCTACGACTGGCTGCACAATGGCCCTCCTGTTCTTAACGATCTCCTCCAGTAACGGGGGTAACCAGTCTACATTGACCTCCACGTGGGCGTCCAGAAACACCAGTACCTGCCCGCTGGTCAGCTGGGCCCCCAGCTGCCGGGTTTTGATCAGTCCCAATCGCTGAGAATTCCGCACCAATAACACCTAAATGAAAACAAATAGTTATGCTATATTCTACTTCCCTATTATGTGTCTCCTGCTTTCGGCTTGAGCTTGCCCATCCTTCCTAGTATGTAGTTTCCTGATATATTATATTATATTTTGTGTACTACTATAGGAGGCAATGATAATCTTAGGCCTACTTTTAGATATATTTAAACAGGTATATACATGTTCCCAGTAAACAAAAAACGTTATACAACATTTTATGACGTTATATAACGTTCAATAACGTTTCTCTAAGGCTCCTTACTATGGCATAACGTTATATAAAGATTTATAATGTTATTTTGACGTAAAATAACGTTATTTTGTTAGCTGGGTTGGGCTTAACCAATAATCATTTTAGGAAATGTAGTGGGGTTGTGGTAATATACATAATTCTGTACCTTTGGCACCAGAGACAAGTACTTCTCCAAAGGCACCCCGAGGTCCCTAGCCGTGCTGGCGTCGTCCACAAGGATGACCTCCCTGAGTAGGGCGGGCGGGGAGCGGTTGAGCACACTGTGCAGGGTGCGGAGCAGCATGGTGAGCGGCTCATTGTAGAAGGGCACCACCACACTGACGTCTGGCAGGGCCGGCAGGTGGTGCTGGGAGCCCTTACAGCCCTCCTGGCGGCTGTCGGGTATCCCACGGTCCAGAGGGGTGTTGTCCGACAGGGTGGCATTAATGTTGTAGGCTGAGTCTGGAGGCCGGACCCGGAACATGAGGGCCTGCAGCATGTGGAGGTACTCGCCGCCCGCTACACCAGCGACACCACGCGGGACGCCGCCCAACCTCACCGACGTGTTGACGCTAACCACGCTATGTGTCCCCGCTATCACCTTCGGGGGCCGGCGGTGTGGGGCCCAGTAGTCCTGCCCTTCCGTCTTTATAATAGTCTTTTGATCATCTTCTTCCGTCCCGACTTCCGGTTCCGGTTCCTGTGGCGGCCATCTTGCTTGGCGGTCATCCAGTTCCGGGTGGCGTAGATCGGCCTCTTCCGGCTGCTTCAGCTCCTTCTGCTGACGTTGGTGTTCCATCAACATGGCATGGAACATCCTGGCAATGGCCGGATTCAACAGGTCGATCTCCACCTGTTCATCTACTTCCTGCGAAGTGGCACTTCCGGTGGGGTAGGTTGTTGGGCGCATAGTTCCCCATAGCAGTCCAATACACAAGATGGCGGCCAGAATGATCCCCACACGCGCCCGGGAGAGGCGGTGGCGGATGAGGAACCGTCGGAGGGACATATTGAGAGTGGGTGATTTTATACTGTCTGGTTCCAAGATGGTGTCGATGATGGTAATCTTAAATTAAGTAAAAGCATACCTGTGTTAGAGTAATGTCGTAATAGGAAATACATTATAGAACATGGCGCCAAGCTTGGCAAAAAGAACATGTGCAAAATCGACAGACAGATGTAGGGGGCCTACATGTTGCTTAATTAACGAATGGAATAAAACCTAAGGTATTTTCAAGGGTGAACGGAATTATGAGGTGGGTTCGAAATAGAAATACGACCATATACCTTTACTTAGGCAAGAGGTATTTTATGTCCCATGAGCTACTAATTGGCGCCTTTATCGCAAATTAATTATCAGAACTCCTAATTCCAATTAAACCATTTTTGATTATACAGTCCCCCACCAGATAATGTAAAACGTAATGAATTGTATTATAGTTCAGTTATTTGTTCTAATGTATATTGCCTAAGCCTAGGGAGGGGCTTGTTCTTAAGGTCCAGTAAAATCTGCCAGATTAGAGACAAGGGGTAAAGGAGGGTCATGGAAAAGATCTCAGGATAAATGATTTCATTTGTAAATGACAGGGTTATCAATGGTAGCGGATTGTCCAGAAATTCGAACCCACATAGCCTATAAGATAGAAAATTTGATGTTGATCTACCCCCTACTCCCACCCCACCCCAGGACAAGAAGACAATGCATGACAAATCAGCAAGTAATTTGTAAGAATAACAGTAAATTCTGACCTTGTGAGTAGAGTGTTAATCCTGAGGCCCCATGTCACAGTATGAGGCGCCTGCAGCCACCCAGTACACCTCTGCCCTCTGCCTCATGAATTATTCATACATAGCCAATGTCTCCTATCACCGGAAGCATCTTCCCATGACTAGAGGCACTGCCCTCAAGGCCCCCAGAACCCACCATGGCTCCCTCAGAGCAGGATGTAACCAGCAGCCTGTCCAGTACATAGTGTTACTTATTAGGTGTGATATACAGTATATGGTATTTGTCAAGATGTGGGAAGGGACTGAACGTGGACTGATGTCGGGTAGGGGTGAAAGAGGGTGCCGGGGGCGGGGGCGGTAATAAACACCCCGTAAATATGTACACCTTGTATGTCCAATAACATGAATAGAATCTCATCTATTGTGCCTCCCCCCGACCTAGACTCGCCCATCTAGCCCTGCACCCCAATACGATTAATGAATATTGCAGATATGGCTAGATAATCCTTCCCTTGGTTAGAACGTTATATAGTATAATGATTGCATATGTACATAACCATCATCGGCATTCTTCAATAGGAAACATACTATTTAGACGATATGCCAGAGATGGAGCACGAAAGAAACTCTTCTCTTACCTTGATCTTGCCACAGACATGGCTATGGCCTAAAATGCTTTCTCACGATACGTGCCGAATGGGGGTGTAGTTAGGTTTACCATTAGTTTGGACAACGCTGTAGCACGCCACTGCCCCAGTGAAAGGAAAGCATTATATAACACATGGTGGTAATACTGTTGGTGCTATGAGCCTTATAGTACAGGAGCAGCACAGGGGCCATAGCATGCAGCAGTACGTGTCAGTGCATGTATGTCTAAACAGAAAGCCAACTGTGATTACATTTAGTGTTGTTGAGTTCTGTTGGACACATATATAACTGGGATTAATTCATTGTTACTAATTAACTAGGATGGTTTAGGTCGTATGAGGATACTTAAAACAGCTCAGTCACGCCCCATCCCCGCTCTCCCATACACAACCTTTAACCATTTCAATCAATTACAGTCAATGTATTCGCGGCGATGCTGCAAAAGGCTCTGCGATTTGGACCTATTTTGAATGGGGAGTATTGTCCTGCAAACAATTTTGTGATATCGTTGCCATTTTCAGGGGATTCTGTGGTCAAGTTTTGTAAACAAGTGATTTACCATGTTTGATTATCCTGTTAGAACAACGGATTTATACCTATCATTGAGAGTGGGGACACCTATTAAGTATACTTATATCAAGGGACAGGGGGCGCGCGGAAATTCTTTTTGGCTCAAAACAGATTAATTTGTTTGATCCCCCCCCCCCCCCCGCTAAGAAGGGTCCAAATTCTTTGCCCCCCCCCCCCGTTGCTAAAAAATAATGCAGTCCAATTCGCGGAGATGCTGCAAAAGGCTCTGCGATTTGGACCTTTTTTGAATGGGGAGTCTTGCCCTGCAAATAATTTCGTGATATCGTTGCCATTTTCAGGGGATTCTGTGGTCAAGTTTTGCTTGGAAGTCCCTTATTGAAAACAAGTGATTTACCATGTTTGATTATCCTGTTAGAACAACGGATTTATACCAATCATTGAGAGTGGGGCCACCTATTAAGTATACTCCCTATATCAAGGGACAGGGGGCGCGCGAAAATTCATTTTGGCTGATCATTCGAATAGATTCATGGAGTCAGTGCAAACTGCCTCCAGTAGGAGCCTTCTTGGCTCCAACTGCGGAGTCAAACTTTTGACTTTCGAACTTGAACATCGAGTTTTTCTCAGTACAGCACCTTTCATAATGGCCCTTGGAATCATATGATATCAATAGCGATGACAATGTTTGTTTTTATCATTAATGAAGATACTTTTTTATAGTGTGAACCCCATATCTATTCGCTATAGTAAAGGGGCAGCGTTACGGATAGCATTTATAACTGTGATGCACAGTATACATGGTGCATATTGGCCGCCTTTATAACAGAGTGGGTTCTAGAATTCCCTACCTCTGGGATCCCCAAATGGAATTCTCTCCCGCCCCAGAATTCTCCTCCTGGAATCCCCACTCAGCTTCCCTCGATTTACACGATGCTACTAATACACCATCCTGACCACAGGCGTTATACTTACTGCCGAACTTGACTCTCGACAACGGAGGCGGAGGACCCGTTGACACTGATGGCAGGTTGGCTTTACACGCTACGCGTATTCAAGGAGGAGCAGGATAATAATTGGATGCAATTCATTTTTGTTGAAGATAAATGATGTCATGCTTCTCTGGTCCTTTTTTGACCCCCAATCTCTCCCCCCCCCCTCCCCGTCCATATCAATGGCGTACCTAATCTAAAAACCACGTTTTTGTTTATGACGGTTGCTATATTAGAGACTACCCATGTATTACTCTTATGGTTAAGTGAGTTAATAAAGAGTAACAAATCAATATAAATAGCTTTCGATGTTATAAGTGCTTAGTTTCAATGTATTTATATGGTTTCTAAGCAGAAATAGAGTTCATACCTGTTGCTAAGCAACCATGGTCCCTACTAACAGACTGAATAGTAACATGAAATGCCTGAAATGATGGTAACAAAGGGTGTCCTTTGTTAGTTCTTTTATTTCCTTGGCTCAAATGTCCCTGCAGAGGCATTTATCTTCAATTCTGGTGTTGCCAGGAATGATGGTTGCCATGGCAACCAAGATAGAGGACATTTTAGAAAATAGGTTCACATATATATGATACCACAAGACAGAATATATGCAACTGATAAATTTGATTAAATTCATATAAAAAGAGTTTATGCTGTCAAATGTTTAGTAATGATGTATTCATATGGTTTCTAGGCAGAAATTCAGACTTAATTACTGTTGCTAGGCAACCAGGGTCTCTAGCAACACATTGAAAATAAGTATAAAATATCTGACCTTTTCCAAATTATTGCTAACCTATCACATAAAAACTAACAAATGGAAGGGGGGTTGATCAATAATTTACCTTGGTCAGCTCCCCAACCCATGACCATGCCCAATAAGGGCATTCTATAGAAACTCGCTTAACGAGATATTATTATATCATAATGCTGTGGAATGCAAAAAAAAAATCTATAATGGTTATGTATTTCCTCAGGATAAAAATAAATGAATTAACAACAACAACAACAACAACAACAACATGGTTGCCATGACAACAACACAAAAATGTCCAAGAGGTGATTCTGCATTCCTAGAGATCCAATAACAATATTTATTTAGGTTGGACAAAAATAACATCCCATGTGCGCGAAACTCCACATGGCCAAGCACTAAATGCAAGAGAGATAAATTCCCTTTCTTTTCAATGAGAGTTCATTTCGCGTTGTATTGAGACTTCTGATGTTGTTTGGTGACGTTTATAAAATAGGGAAGCTATACTATAGGAGATTTGACCGGAAATGACACAACAAGGGTAGGCCCTATGGTTCAGGGGTCAAGGGTAAGGGCTGTCAAAGGCGCACATTGTGACCAACTGAAAACCCTTGAAGAAAAGAATATCCCCGTAGTCTTAAAAAGCATATCCCTCGTAATCTTACTGCTGTATATCCACTGTATATAAAAAAGGATTGATAGGGATAATCAAGCAAGACATGAGGATAAGTCATGAGGTAAACGCCTTGTTATAAGACTGGTGGTTCTACCTAGTGTCTTTTTTACAACACTAAATCCCGTTGATTTGACTGTTTTCCAGGGTCAGTGTATCACAATGAGGTTTGGTTTTGGATAACTGTGAGCTCCGGAATGTGGTGAGGGGGGGGGGGGGGGTGGAGGAGGCGCTGATTGCAGAATCTCCCCAGGAAGTCTGGTAGGGGAGGGTGGGTATAGCTCCAAGGTCCTAGGTAGGGAGGATGCTACTGTAGGGCCTAGGTCATTAAACTGTCTGCAGCTGGTGAAAGAAAATGTAAAATAAAATGGCATGCCTGACAACATTGCTCCACCCCTAAGCCGGCCATATCAAAGGGGGAAGCTACATGGGTACCGCCTCCCTCTGTCCACTGTCCCCTTCACAGGTCCGTACCTACCCCCATGTGCTGCAAAGATAAAAGGGGGAGGGGAGACACATATTTTCAATTATCTAATGTCATATATGATTTGAGGTACTTCCTAATGAACGTTTTCTCGGATTTTTGTGGTCCCTGAAATGGTAGTGTTTCACTATGGTTATCTCTATAACCCTCTGGTGACCTATTAGTGGTATTTGATACTACTACCGTACTATAGTTTTATCATAGACATACAATATACAATGTTTTAATGTCTATGGTTTTATGTAATCCCTGTTAGCTGATTACTGTTAATATCTCAATTCGCCTGATAGATTAATTTGTCATCAATAAATGTCTAGGCATCTAAAAAGGCTAAAGATTCTTTGTAGAAAGTGTTTTATTCGGGTTGAATTGACACAATTACAAAAGTATATCAACCCCAGCGTTGACATCCTGCCATCGCTGGGACTGGTTCTCCCTAGAACACATAAGACACCATAAATTAGTAAGCGTGTGATACAGAATGAGTTTGTCATAGGGTCATAGGTCAAGGATAGATTAAAAAGGGCTATAAATATCCTACAAAGGCCCCGATATACCTTTTGTTTTAAAGCATGTTTCCGATGGTAATACCTCAACTTCCAGGTCCTCTGATTCTCAATAAGGACGATCGCCCGATATTATCAAACCAGTTCCTAATGAACTATATATATAGATCTTCACACTACTGGTACCTGTATTATCTATTATTTCATTGTCAAATCAGTCGCCACTACATTTAACTATATACAAGGAACTCCCAACTAGGAGTACAAAAATGCACCGGCAAAGCATAACATATTATAATACATTTTATGGACATTCTCCTCCATCCGTCTATCAAGCAACCTTTTACATAAACAAAAGTCATTATATAAATGCATCTATAAAATTAAATCCCATTGCATTTATATCTTGAATCATAGTGTAATAGAAAGTGCTGTGTACAAATCACAATTTCAACCTTCTGATTCATGATGACATTGTATCTATCTAAATATTCCACAAGAGGTCAGAAGCGTCCAGTGACAACATCTTCACATTGAATCCACATTATTTATAATTCACCTTTGTCTAGCTTGATACCACGGGGGCAGCTGACACCTGTGCCCCCCAGTCCACAGTAACCACCAGGGTTCTTGTGTAGGTACTGCTGGTGGTAATCCTCAGCATAGTAGAACGGAGCTGCTGGTATAATCTCAGTGGTAATATCCCCTTTCCTGGCTTTTTTCAGAGCTTCTTGGTAGGACTTTTTCACTGCCTCTGCAACTGCCTTCTGGTCTTCACCATAGTAGTAAATGCCAGATCTGTACTGTGTGCCAACATCGTTACCTTGTTGCATGCCTTGTGTTGGATTATGGCTCTCAAAGAAGGTACGAACAAGATCAGCAAACTCCACTGCAGTAGGATCAAAAACCACACGTACTACCTCATTGTGGCCTGTTCTCCCTGAGCAGACCTCCTGGTAGGTGGGGTTCTCTGTATGGCCAGCTGAATAGCCAACCTGAAACAAAACCATTGTTTTATCCATCAAAGATACTATATTATGACACTTTATTTCAAATGCTTATAACCATTTTTACATTCTTAAGCTACCTGAGTTACCACAAGCCATATATAAGAATTTCTTTGATGTCTTATAATAACCTGAAATCTTTGTATAATAATGTTATTATGAAATTGTTGGCATGCTTGGAATTGGTTTATCTAGTATTGGTTGGGATGAATTACCTGAGTAGAATACACCCCCTTCATGGTCCAAAACTTCCGCTCTGCTCCCCAGAAGCAACCGAGACCTGGAATTTATTAATCACATATGTAAGTATGGAACATGCAGATTACAAAGACATTACATGAGTTATCATCACTTATTTACAAAGCAAAGTCGATCATTGTATAATAAAACATATCCGAGAGAAATTATAATCTAAGTTACTTTATTTAACACTTTCTGTACTTGTCTTTAGTATACATAAAATTATTGAGATTAAAAAGTGTAATTTCGAGTTAGATGGCATTTAGTCCAAAGCTTGGTTTCAAAAGTGAGACATCTAAAGACACTAAAGTATAGGATTATTATAGACAGGAAAAAGTGTTCTTACCAAACATAGCCATATTGGTGTTCTCGGGAAAGGGTGGTGTAATACGGTTTTTGTTAACAGCATGTTTTTCACCAACAACCAAAGGTTCACTCCTCCCTTTAACAAATAACATACACATATTTTATGAGCTCATCTAAGTCGGTCTTCTAAAAAGAACCTGACCCTATACAATTGAATGATATAACGGTAAACATGATTTGTGAAACTCGTAGCAAATAAAGTTGTAAGACTGTGTAACATGGAATCCAGTATCTATAGTCTGGAGGCCTACTGTAGATCTACATCTGCAATGTTTACGTTAATCATTTACTTATAAATGTAATATAGGAAATCAGTACCCAGAAGCCAGAATACATACCTTTCAGTGCCTCACCTGCTGTCGGCATAGTGCTCTTGGATGAACCAAAAGCAGCCATGATCCTGTTCAGCATTAGCAGTTGTGGTAGAGCTTTGCGATAGAGTAACCTATAATACAACAAGGAAGTAGGAATCACTCGCAGGATTTTGTATTGGTGCCCTCCTATTGAATACTTCTGAAAAAATGCCAAGTTACAAAGTGTGATATGTAACGAGGTCATGTGCACTGTGCTTCTTATAGGCTATGCCTATTATGTTATATGCCTCTGGCTCTCGTATTAAATCACAAATATGCTTATCCAATGTATTGAACTAGCAGATATATAAATTGCATGTTTTGTACCGTATGGGAATAACTAAACCGATATTAATAAATAATTGTTGTCCTATTCTTTTTTCCCTTACGTCCTTGTGTCCTATGTCCCTAAAAACATCCCCTGTCGATTTTATGTGAAGAGATGGTCCCAGGGGAGATGGTATAGAGATAGCCTTTATAGGTTGAGCCCGAATTGTTCATTCATATGTAGATGTTTATAATAATAGAGATTTGGATATTATACCAACCGTGCATAGGCGAGTCTTAATGTGTAACTTGCCTTTTAATGTACATCAATATGCCTAGGCCTATATAAGTAGGCCTACATGTATTAAAACTAAAACTTACTAAAGCTAATACAGTGTTGATATTATATGTGATGATTCGTTTCAATGCCCCCTGCTATGCAGCCTTCTATAGGCTGTGCCGGGAGGCTGTGCCATTTAATGTATTGATGTATGGCCGGTTTCACACGAAAAAGATGAGTATAAGCTACTATACAAAGGCTACATGCATCAAACCCAGGCTGTAGCTGGGGTTTAAGGATAGCCCCATCATGTGATTCCCCAAGAGTATGTATAGATTGATAAATAGAGGTCCGTTGATTAACCATAGGCCTAGCCTAGGCTTATATGTCTACTATACTAGTAGGTATACATGTAGGCTAAAGACCTATAAGACTAGCCTACAGACTATAGTATGATAATACTAGTAAAGCCTTAGTGAAGGTAATAGAGAGAGTGCAGAAAACAACTGGCAGACCTTATACTGGTGAACGAACAGGATGCCAGGCGGATTAGAACTCCTATTGCCACTCCCCGACCTTTAACTGTGTCTGTCAATTATGACGTATTACCATTGGAACAGGTATGTTATAAAATCGTAAGGTTATAACTTACATAACTACCCACACGGAACGGCTGTCTGCAAATGAAAATGGCAAAACATACACACAACAAGAGCCGCAGGTCAGCATACCTCCCATCTACCTCATACGGACTACATCCTAGGACCCATTGAAAGCCTGGATAGCATGACCCATTTCAATATAAGTTATTTCTATTTCTAGTAGACAGTTACTCAGGTAGAGGGACAGGGTGGAGGGGGAGGGGGCAGAGTATGTTTTGCCCCCCCCCCCCCGCAAAAAAGAAAAACACTTTGGAAAATTCAAATGATAAGGGAATGGTCATTTAAATAGACCTATTAAATATGTTCACGACGAGAGTTGCTTCCCATGCAGAGGAACAGTGGTCATTATAATATATACCATTATAGATCTATGTTATTAAACAAAAAGGGAAGGGCCTAAATCACCCATGAAACTCGTGCGTTACTAGGCCTAGGGGCCTATAGTTCAAGGGGGAGCGCAGGAAAATGTCGACCCCTCTCGAGGGTAGGTTTGGAAAATTTCTGTTCACTCGTGCAAAAATTCCATCAACGCCCCTTTAATTTCTATAGAAGCCCTATATTATACTTAAATAATAAGCATAGTAAATTGTCAATAATTGGCCTTATATCCATCAAATTTATGTCAAGATCTTCAAAATTGTCCACTTGTGCCATGCCCCAAGATCCGATCCCCCCTAAGGGTTTCTCAGTGTGTAGATTCCAGGGATTCCAGCTGACGTCCACTTTCAGTTTAGGGTAAAATGGGGCAATATCGTGCACAGGGTTATATCACGCACTTTTGTATCTATGACGTCACAGAGAAGGGAAATAAAAATAGAGAAAATATTAAAAATGCCCATATAACACCTTTAACCATAGAATACGATCAAGTTAAGAAAATGCATTTTATTTCAATTTTTCTGCCTTCTATGGGGTACTAAAGTGATAGGTGCACGATATAACCCTTTGTTAGCTCATTTCCCCTAACTTTAACTAATTAGGGGATTTTTTATGAAAAGGAAAATCATAAGCAAGCTTCAGACATCATTTACAAAAGCAAGAGTTAAATATGGGGGAACAATAACCATCTACCATCGGTGCATATCCTTTCAAGATAAAGCATTGGGGAAAATGAACTGTTTCTCAAATTATTTTTGTGGAATCTGTGTGAATAAAGTATTATGCGTGATATAACCCTAATATGTGCGTGATATAACACTGTGGTGCGTGATATAACCCTGAAGAAAAACATAAGCAGGACCTTTCTTCTCCATACCCTAGGAACAAGTAGAATATACAAATACAATGCTATTTTGGCTTTATTGGATGCACTGAGACATAAAATGTCCCCCAAAAAAAGGGAAAATATTTAACAACTCGTTTTTTATTATTCTGGGTGTTTTCAATCAATATTTAGGCTTATTTTTAGGGTTATATGCGCGATATTGCCCCATTTTACCCTATATAGACTATTGAATTTCAGTAATAGGCCTATATAGCCTAAATTGATATGCAGAACATTGTAGGGTGTGGCTAAACCCTGGGGTTAAACTGTTAAATATATGTGTAATTATATAGGCATATGGCTCTGACTCAGGGTCTGAGCGGTGAGCCACTGGACTCGGGAGTGAGCCTCATGACACAGGGGGACGGGCCGTACGCCGCAGACCGCACGTGTACAGCTCCCGGCGTCGGCGGGAGGTATGAAGGAATCCAGGTATGTATACACGCTGACCCGATGCAACGCCCGGCCGTGTGCTGCCAACCAACGAGCATATGGGGCGGGAATATACACAGTGGTGACTCCTATCGGTACTAGGCCTATGTGTCGTCCCGCTTGCCAGAGCAGGATATTTCCGAATTATCTAACATCACAGACCCAGCAGGACTGCAAGGTCCATCACTGTTTACCCGATGCATAATGACCAAACTTCTGAAAGTGACAATTGTGTGCAGCTACTAACACTAGTACCAGTAACAGCACCCCGGCAGCACCCATATCCATCCATGGGGGGTATGGATCTACTGTCCAAGATGTTCCCTTTCTTTGATCCAGTAGGCCTATACCTAACTAGGATAAATCATGCATAACCCTTTAAGGGTGGCATGATAGCCTACATTAATGCATCATGCCCTTGGTCATCATGATGCGTAAATGCAGCCCTATAGCGAGTAACTCGCTAGTGCTGCATTTACGCATCATGCCGACAGTACAGGGCAGGGGTGTCGGAACAGGGGGGCCAGGGGGGGCCATGCCCCCCCCCCCCCCCCCCAACCTAGACATGGAGAGGGGGGCAGAGTATCTTTTGCCCCCCCCCCCCCCCCCCCCAAAAAAAAAAAAAAAAATTGGAAATGCTAAAGAATTATATCCATTACTCTGTAGTATATAAATGTAAAGAATTTTCCACAAATAGACCTTAAAATGCACCAAATTAAGTCAAAATTTTCCAAATTCTCCTTGGGGGCCATGCCCCCAGACCCCTAATAGTTTCTCAGTGTGTCGCTTTTAACGCTCAGAATCGTGCACCCTTCCAAACTTCAGTTCGGTTCGGCCATGCCCCCCCCCCCCCCCCCCCAAGACGAGTTGCTTCCGACACCCCTGCAGAGCTGTGACACTCCAGAAGGGTCCGCATGATGCATCAAGGCAACACTGGCGAGTTACTCGCCGGGGATGTATTGGTGCATCATGACGACAATTAAATGTCATCTTATAGCGACATGCCGTCCTTAAAGGGTTAATAGGCCACAACACTGGATAGCTGCTTAGGGAACTTCCTTTTCATCATTCAGTCTACCTTATTTCTAAACTGTGAGAACATCTGTTTATGTTTCCTATTCTACACCACTGTAACCTTTTCTTGTATATAATACAGATGAATTTGTCTGTCTTTGTTCAGAAACGCTATTTATTGTATAGTAGTGACATCTAGTGTCAATGATCAGAACTACATGTATGACACCAGTTTGTCCTGTCCAAACCCCACCTCAGCCCACATCAGGCAGTCCGCTTTAACAACTGATTTGAGCCCAAAAGAGGACACTGATCAGGGCCACACTTCAGCCCAGCCATCTGCCCAACATGAAACCCAGCTCAGTTTTGCCCAACTTCATACAGCCAATCCAAGCTAAAACCAAAATTGCCCGGTGCTTGATTGCTACTAGCAGGGTTATTGAAAACGTCTATATTCGATGGTGTATAGCACATACAGACCTCGCAGCATTAAGGACATTAATTAAGTTATGAAGATTGAAAACACATCACTTATATTCCTTTTAGACCTAAAGTGCATTTCATTTATTTTTAAAGGGGCATAGTCCGATAATTAGGGCTCAAAGATAAATTTTGCTAAAAATGAGCCGGAATGTTCAATATGACCAAAGTTCATGTCCTACCTACTTTATTAAATATTTCCCCCCAGAATTCAGCTTAGGCTTTAGCTAATTATCAGTTTTATGCTCGATTTGAGACTTTTGGAGTGCACGCTATAAGTCCACTCATTGAAAAATGCCCTGTAAAAGGCTTAACCTGTGTCCCTGGGACCCTCTTAATTGCCTCCTATTGCCGATGAATGATATTTCATTGTGCCCCATCCTCCAAATATGATGTTATAATGACAATTTGAACTCATTTAAGTAGAATTCAAAATATGGAAAAAATCGGACCATGCCCCTTTAATTAAAATCGCTAGATTGGAAAGTACGGCAACTCAAATCAGGTATTCAATTATGTATTCAGCTAGGCTAATCATCTACTGGGTATTGTTTGGAACATAAGACGTTGATACAAGAGAGAATGTTACCGCTATTTCGAATTTCTCCAGCTGATTTTTTTTTGTCTTTGAATGGTTGGATCTTTGATAGATTGCTGATCACACTAGATTTCCCAGCCAACACACTCAGCTAACTATGCTCCCACGGTTCGACTTTGATCCTTAGTGCGTGGGAATAGAACAGAAAGTAGTTGTTGAGTTGTTGAGGTAGCTGCACATGGCGGGTGCTACCCACCATGAACAGCTGAGTACAGGCTTTGCAAACACCTTTTCATCCCACAGGACATTCGGTCCTGCAAATTGTCAATGTTGCAGGACCAGCTACATTTTTGAAGGACCAGATAGCCGCATTTTAAATATAAAATGGTATTGTCCACTAAAAATACATTCTATTTGTAACCCTTTATGGCCAAATCAGGATAGATAGGCCCTACGCAGTTTTACACAGGATATTGACAACTATATTAATTTTTAGCTTTAGAAATCCTACTAAATCCTTTAAGTTTAGAAACGCTCAAACATGTGACTGGACATTCGGTCCTGCTACACTTGTGAATCTGCTGGACCGGTGGCATTTTAGGTAGACATTGCCACTGTCCTGCATGTTTTCGCAAAGACTGTGAGTAGTATCCTCCCTTGTATTATATGGTGTTCAGAGCGGCCTAGCTGTCACAGTTGTAAATTGTAACAGTATGGTATTTTTAAGTTCACTGTTTTCAGTGCACCATGAGTTGCTGGGAGGGCATCCTTTATACTCGACTCATCGCGCACCCAAACCCCATCCTTTCCCAACTTTGAGATTTCAGATTATGGATGGTCGGATTACACTGTACACCAAATTTTCAAAAATTGAAAAAAAAACGGGACCAGACTCAATTATTCTTATGTATTTTGACCTGGGGAATTCAAAAATAGCACTCAAAATTGTGTGGTAAGTCTCAGTTTTCAGATTTTCACATGGTCTTATTTGTATACCCAGTTAGAGCTTATATATACACTATTTGTTCAAAATGTCACAAAATGCTTCTTTTCATGTAAAACTCATTTTTAACTAGTTACATTATTAATATATTACTGATCTGTTGTAGAAATAAATACTCTTTGTGAATAAATAGGTCCAAAATAACACTTTGAAACATATAACTAGTGCTTAAAAAGGTCGCTTTGTCTTCCTATTGTGTTCCCCATAAGGACCACCTCTGACCATATTCCAGCAATGTACCTGGCTAATGTTTCATGTAAAATTAGGTTTTATGGTCAAATATCCTCATACAAGGATACCTTTTAGTAGCAAATTGGTTCTGAAAGGAATTTGCAAGGCCTGTTTTGAGGTTTGCGATATTGATGACATTTCCAATATTCTAGAGCCAATTTCCAATATTTTGACAGTGTCAATGGCTACCATAGTAACCAGAAACTGGCCTTTGTACCATTTTTGTCCAAAAAAAACATTATAGATATAGAATTTTTATCCTAAAGGTGTAACACCAATGATCTATCATTGTATTCTGCATAAAGGGTTATCCGAGCAATTTTCTGTCTATTTATTACTCTTCTTGGGATTCTGGCACTGTTGGGGGCCAAAATCAGTAATAATAGTTTCCCTGAAGGTACCTCTTGTCAGAACAGGTCACAACCCTGATCTTAGTAACTTAAAAAAATGTTTTATTGCTTTAGGATGAATCTATATATTTTATGGTATTTTTTCAATTAATATCGGTAAAATATCACTAATTTAGCTTCATATCAGTGTAGAATCCTGTTTTTTATGGCATGTTACCACTAAATGTGCTTCAGAGTCATGTTATCTCTGCCAGGCAAAGAAAATTGACAATTTTTTATGAATGCTGTCCCTGCTGTATATTGGTCGGACCATATATTCAGTAGTAGACCGACAAATAATCATGGTTGGAATATCTTGAAACTGAGACTTATGAGGCATTTTTTACCTTCATTTTTGGATTCAGTGACCTCAAATTAGTCTAGTCAGGTAGGTCTGCCCCCGTTTTTTTTTCCGTCGTTGCACAGTGTTATCGAGGTCTCACTGTACTAATTTAATGGCAGTGGTTCAGCAGGTGCCAATGTCCTGGTGCCACGGGAGCCCGGGATGTTAGCCTTGTACAGAACCGTGTCAGTCAGATCAGGTTATCACGCCTTTATTTGATACTCTAAGCCAAATGTACTGATTAATCCAGGACCTTATATCCAGGGGTGTCTAAAGGTTCTACCTCTATGTGTGAAGTGCTATAAATGCCTCTGTGCATGTACCTGGTGAAGTTGTCAAAGCCTTAGAGTGTCCCTATATATATATATTGAAAACAATACGCTATGGCAGTGCGCCTCCAGAAAGTACTGGCAGTCCTAAGGATATGTGTATGGGGGAATTGTAAAAGACATCGTTGGCTTGTCTCTTGGTAGCGGGAGCAGCACAGAGAGAAGTAAAGGAGTTGCCATGACTTTTTTTACCATAGTCAACTCTAGTTGACTCTTGTAGCAGAGTCATGATGACTCTGGTGGAGGTGTCACAGCCACTCAAGTCATACCCCTTGGATGTTGTACAACTTGACTCTATCTTCCGTGCAGAGTCAAGTGCAGTTGACTCTCCATGAAGAGTCAAATAAAAAATGTGTTGACTCTGATAGTAGTTGTATATGAAACCGCATGATGGGGCAACCTGCACTAGTTTGGTACCAGTGGCAACCACAGGCTAGAGCCACTATCAATACTTCAGACATTTGGTACATGCCAAACAGTTTCGGTCCTTTATAGAATAGTACACTATGTCTTTATTTGTCTAAATAATGTAGTTAAGGAATGTCAATGTAATAGCTTTTCCAATTAATTTACCTGAATCAAATATGATGATAAACTTCACAATACATTGCGAGAACATCAACGGTATAGAGCTTAGCCACCATATATGTGGGTAAGGGAAATAAACATAAGGCTAGGCACTAACTGTCTGAGATGTAATGTATGGCACTGCTTAAACTACACATAGACCTATGATATTGGCATCTAATTTGATGTTTGTGGCCAATGGTCTGCAGAGTGCTGTGTGAGGCAGATATAACTTGGCCCTCTCACATAAGGAGAAGTGGTGGACATGACAACATGTCTTGTTAATGACCTCTCTTGGGCAATAACTTCACCTACTCACTTCTCTCAGAGGCCTCACCTGGCCTGTCCACTAATTGTATACACCTATTGCCCCCAGCCTAGCCTGACATAATTACACAATCCACCTGACCTGCATGCCCTCATGTATTCAAGTGTCAATACTGACTCCCCCTCCTTTGATGGGTCAACTGTGGTTGACTCTTCAGGAATGGAGAGTCAAACTCATTTGACTCTCCTCTACAGGTGTCGTGTGGGAGACACTCTGCGACTCTGGCTGTCAGAGTCGTAGCGACTCTTTTACTTCTCTCTGTGAGGTTAGAGTTAGAGTCTGCAATGTCACAGATTGTCAAGTCAGGTAGTGGTGGGTAAAGTATAACAAATCGATAAGACCCTGGATGCCGAGTGTTTCTGGAAATGCTCTTTATTGATTTGGTAGAGGAAATGTAATCAGGGATGGTACTAGTTTAAACATAGTGCATTCAGGTGAAAGATCATCTACATGTATCTCTCTTACTTGTGTATTTAGGCAATATCCCTCTTGTCTTCTTTTGGGTTAAATTCTACTCGAAGGTAATTGCTGAAGATGTCATCGTATTATATCCTAAGGGTAATACATGCACTTTTAATGCCATTTAATTGCCATTAGCACAGAAGACAGATGTGAAGGTCAACCAATCACCAATGGTAATATAAGTATAAAAGGAAATGATGCCTATAGTATGGAATAAGAAATCCTGCACTATTCTTTAACGATGGTTCACCATAGGCTGTAAAAAGGTTGATTGCCTTTTTTTTAGGTATACTGCATAATGTGAACAGTTTAGTGCATGTAAATGATAGAAACTATTTATAGTGTAGTTGTCATTGTATTTAATGCTAGTTATGCCTTAAGTACAATGTATATCAAATGGTTTATCAACAACATCCCGATGTTGTTGACATCAAAGGGGAATAACAAAAAGAAGAAATGATTTTCCTCTTGGCAGTTCAACTGCTAATAACATTGTTGTATTTGGAGGACCTAACAGTTAGAGGACCCTGTCATTTAGAACTGCCTAAAAGCTGTATATTATGTCCTCACATAACAAATAAAATAATTTACAAAAGATCCGTAACTCCGCCTGATCCGATTGAGAATGTCTGATACTGTCGGTCTTGATGATATCCTCCTGAGTGAGCCTGTGAGCGAGCCACCACAGGCCTACTCTTACACATGGCACAGACAATGCCTTATTTTAAATAAGGCATGTATACAGGTGCACTGTGTGTCTGCTGTCGTGCTGCCTGTGATGTCCCTCCATGGTTATCACAATCTAGTGCAGCCTGTATAATACCTGCTGTACTTAGCGTTTGGCTTCACAACTTAGCACACCTGGGTGGCTTCAAAGGACCTACCTCTCTTTTCTCTCTGTTTGGGGACCTACTTTCATCCCTGTCCCTTCATGTCTGTTTGACTTTTAGCCCTCAGCCCTGCTCCCAGTCACATTACCCTCTATTCACACATTCTATTGGATTCTCTATTCTTCCTGCACTCTCCAATATTATATATACATGTCTATGTGCATACTCCCATGCACACGCGTGAACGGAGCTCTAAGCACATTCTTAGTCCTGCCTGCCGTGTAGGCAGGACAGCGTGCGTCACTCTGGTCACCACACTGGCCACCTGTGATGTACATCCTGTGCTGTATGCTCCCCACAATGCTATAACTATAAGCATGTAGCCCATGTGCTTAAATTGATTCCGCAACAATGTTGACACAAAGCAGAGGGGGGACTTTGCTAAAAGTGGGTCTAACTCGAGTCTAATGTATCATTGTGTTTCCTGGATCCCAACTTTATTATTTATAATGAATAATTACGAGTATGTGGCAATTTAATGCATCAAAATACATGCATTTTTACGAGAATATGATGCTCAAATGAGAGGGGGGACTTCTTGTTTCGGACCCTGTTCCTATAATTAGGAACACTTGATCTCCCCCCCCCCCCCCCCCAGTGGCGGATCCAGGATTGTCTAGAAGGGGGGGGGGGGCCAAACCTGGCGAACTCGGAGTCACTATGTGTTTCCCGTGGGCGAAAGCTCATGAGCTATATTAGGGGGGGTTTAGGGGCATGCCCCCCAAGAACAGGCTTGAAATGGTGCATTCTCATGCATTTTAGGACACAATATTTAAAGACTCCTGCCATCCCCCCCCCCCCCCCATCCAGATCAGAGGCCCTCAGTCAGGCCCTATGAATAATACTCCAAAGTCTGTTTATCTCTTTCCCTCTTTTCTTCTCCTTTATTTTCTCTTCTTCCTCTTTTTAAACTTTTTATTTCATCTTTCTTTTTTTCGGGGGGGGGGGGGGGGGCAAGGCTCGTCGGGCCACCCCCCTGGATCCGCCAATGCCCCCCCCCCCCGGCCTATGTCCCGTTCTGGCCCGTGCTCTCATGTGTGTGTCAACCTGCCTATACCCATCCCTTTGACTGTGCATCCTACGTGTGCGGATGTATTCCCCTTTCATGTGTACATACTAAGTCTTGTTTTATAGTGCGCCCTTGCGGCAATCACATTTTTCACCAGAGAGAGGCATGGCTACCCCTGATGTCTTGATTGAGATAAAAGAGCAGATTATCCATCCCCTCCCTATGCAGTGTACTACATGCACCCTTGTGAGTACAACTCATATCCCCTCCCCGCCCGCCCGCCCGCCCGCCCGCCCTCCCTCCCTCCCTCCCTTCCTCCCTCCCTCCCTCCACAGCCTGAACATGTATTGAGATAGAAGGGACTATACATGTCGAATTAGCCCCCTTTGCTATTCATCGTTATGAATGGTACATACACCAGGCTGATACACTGACCATACAAAGTCACCTATAGTAAACCTGTAACAGATGCGCCCAGGTTCTCCAATGTTACGATGTAACTTGTCGGTGACGGAGGAGATAAGGACTAATACTGACACAAGCACGTTTTCATCATTTAGACCTAATCTTAGCATAGGATAACAAGCGGTTTTACTGTTCTGCCTGTAGTCCAGGCACTTACGACATAACGTTGTAAGAGATTTAAATGTGACGAAACCAATTGGTTGAAAGGTTAATTGTTTGATAGATTTTGGCTTCATTAATCTCTGCTTATGTGCAGGTGGTGTACGCGGTGTCCCCTGGAGCTTGATTCTGGGTTCCTTCTTCATGTGTTAACAAAAATCTACCGAAGAATCTAGCATGAAGCTTTAAGCACTTGGCAAGGTTATAAGGTATATACTGGTATATACGGCACTTATAAGAACATCAATCATGTTGACCCTAGATCTCAATACTAGTTAAGATCATTTTCCTTTAAGGATGTTCAACTAAAGTAAACTGGTCCTGGATATTATGATTCTACACAGTGGGCCCTAAACATTAGGCTTAGAACCTATATAGTGGCTCCTTTCTTTGAGACGTTGCCTTTACTTCCACCTGTAGGGTTCATGTTTGAGCCTGCCCACAATCAATGCACACACCACAGGATGCATGCAGACTACTGTGCTGCAGGAAAGGGTCGCCAATCTGCACTAAGGATCCAAGGACCGCTCATCTAGATCAAAGCACCAGGTCAAGATGTGCTTCCCTCAGAGGTACTCTCCGATAAAAAGGTGATTAGCACGGGCATGCACTTGTAAAGCCAGTGCGTGTACATGAAAGGGGCTGCTGATGTGCACTGTGCACGTAATATATATGGTCGCAATGAGAGGGATGAATGGGAGAGAACCAGGTGGAAACAGAAAAGAGAGATTTAGCTAGGAAATAGGTGGCATACAGACAGAGACGGAGATAGAGACATAGTAAGAAGGACAAGGACAGTGACACAATCAAGAGACAGAGATACACCTGCACAAAGGACAGTGGTACAGAGGCAACTGAACAAACTTTTAGTTCTGAATACTCATTTTGTATTTATTCCCAAAACTTTATAGCACAGGGCAAGCAGAAATTTCGCAAATTTGGATTTGACACCAAGTCTGTGATGAAAATGGGAATGGAGAGGGAAATGGAAAATGTCATAGACTATAGCTGACGCAGTAGTATTCTAGTCAATTATATGTATTTGGCTGTAGACGGTTATACAAACCTATGCAGTTTATTAAAGGAAAGGAAAATCAATATCTTAATTATAAAAATGTAATTGTACACATTCATACCCACAAGTTGAGGGTTGGTCGCGTTATGCAATCAATTATATAGCCCTATTAAAGTAACATAAGAAAATTATATACATGTACAAATTCCATTTTCTGTCATGCTACAACAGCTGTATGGCTCGGATCCAGACTGCATATAATATATGGTAGTAAATCTATAAAAAAACAGCAAACCTTTGGATTTGTTAATAAACAACCTATTTCATTCTGGTATGAACATCATACATCCAATTAGGAAGCTTAAAGTCGCCATGAACCTTACCCTTCATCCACACAGAGAAGAAGCAGCGTCAAAAGGGAGTCCAGGTTGCCTCCAAAATGACTTTCCTCTTTAGGGGAGCCCAGATCACCTAAGGGAGCCTAGGTGACTCTTTGGCTGAACTACGGGAGTCACCTGAGGGAGTCATATATGACCCAGAGAGCTATATGACTTCCCCGGGTGACTCCCTTAGGTTAGCCACAGGGTCACCTAGGCGCCTCAAGGCAAACTGGGCTCCCCTAGAGAGGGGAGTCATTCTGGAGGCAACCTGCATGGACTCCCTTTTGACGCTGTTCCTTTTCTCCGTGTAGTACATAGCATTTAACAGATCATGTATTATTCAGAAATCGATTACTACCAAATTATATATAGCTTAAGGGTAACAAGCTGCTCTAATATAATGTATATAAGACCTCACATATGGGCAAAGCATTATTTAATCAGCAAAATATTATAATGTAAACGTTCATTACTGTCATCAATCCACTACTGACTTTCGATTAATTTACACACGCATCTCTCCACGTTATGGTATTTGACTAATTATCATAAAAAGCACAAGAGTATAGGAACATTAGGAGTAGCGAATTCTAAGGTAATAGTCTGATGTTGATCTGCTCAATTCAGTGCAGATGTAGCTTACATTAATCAGATCCGTGTGGCAATAAAGTATGGTCGGCATATTACTAGAAATCTATTACCGGTAATATGAAAACGTTCATAAATCTGGCATGTGTCCCATGACATAACCAGTATATAGTAACATCGTGGATAACATTTTGGAAATATAATACTTAGTCAGCTTACATCAAGGCGTTCATCCTAGAGCAAGTCCTAGAGCATACTTCTGCATTATTTCATCTATAGGGTCTATAGGAGCCTCTCATTCAGGGCCATCGACTATCATCATAAATTACTTCAACTACATACCATGTAATCTGGTGTGAGAAAATTCATTAAATTCTTGTATCCTTCTTTACTTATACGTCACATCACCTGAAACACACTTGCTTTCAACATTGGAAATATCTAGTAAGCACAAAATTCAACCCAAACATGACCCCTCCAAAGCGTTCTGTCGTTGTTCAAAATACCTCTGCAATTACCCTTTGAAAGGTTGCCCACCGAATGTGTCTATCCTCCATTTTCAATAGATATCCCCCAACTATCACTTCAGCCAGAACACAGGCCATGGCCATTTTCTTTTAGGATGTATTATGTGGTTCATGAATTAACAAAGGCCTTTATTGAACTGCCCCGATTACTCGTGGCTTCTGGCTGTCATCTACTCATTGAGATCCACTACAGTTTCACAAACCATGGTTGTTCAGATTATATTGGACAGCTACTATTTGGTGAAGTAAGAAGGTCGTCGGAGAATGACCTTATCTATTAGAAAAATACTGAGTCATTCCTCTGCTCACTCCCTCACATTGTCACATTCTATGCAAAGCTCAGCACGAAATCCTGGGATATAACCTAGGTATCATACCTCCATTAATCATCCTCGGTCGGAACAAGCACCATGACCATCCATCGATATCATACATCTATGTATCCATTACTATTCCACAATCCGACCCGGCACAAATATAGATATATCTGATATATGCTGACTCATTGTCACCACCTCGCCCTGAGCTCCTCTGCCGATCAGACATCGTGCTCGGGGATCTGCTCCAGTAGGCAGGGCTCACTCATGCCTGTCATCTTCATGACGTTGACCTTGTTCTGCCTCTTCTCCTCCAGGTCCTTCCTCTTTAAGTACTCCTCAAAGTAGTTCTCGTCCATCATAGTGTTTCGCCTCGTCTTCCGCATCTGGGGAGAGATAAAAGGTGTAATCAGGATTAGTGTCTGGGAGCTCTGGGCAGACTACTGGCTGGTAATGGGATCATATATGTGTGATGTTCTATGGCGTATCCCATACAATATACATCGTGCCATGCTATATAAAAGCGGGAGGGGTGAGCCCTCTCTCTCACTGCTATAAACACACGCCCAATTGCCCTCGGTGAACTGATGCTTTTAGACGTCTTTATACCATCCCCAAATGACATGGCTCTGCTGTAAAGCACCATGGCAGTTGACCTGTATTACCCACATAGAGACCGCGACCAGACCTCATTACATGAAAGTATGTTTAGTTGGGCAAATCGCTGCATCAATAGCTCGACAGGTAAAATTTTAATCTTAAGATATTAGATATCCATGCAGGGGCAAAATTCCGGGCGGTGGGGGGGGGGGGGGGGGCGGAGCAAGGGGGACAGGGGTAAGATCACTTAACACCGTTCAATGAAGGTGCTGCTACTACACCTTCTTTGAGAGCAACACAGAAACATAAAGACAATTACCCATACCCCATTACCCTGACACCCTGACCCACTTGGTATGTGCCAGCCCAAAACCCGACATTTGCCAGCTCCAGATTCTATTTGTGGGATGGTAACCTGATAGGTTAGACAACTTTTGACTCTTTTATTTTATGACAGTCACTTTGACGAGTCTGGTGACAAGTTTGCTTTTTCAGTGTACTGACATAGAAGCCGCCATCACCCATAGCCCCATTACCCTGACACTCACTGTCATTCCACTATACTACTGACATAGATGCCACAATCACCCATACCCCATTACCCTGACACTCACTGCCATTCCACTATACTACTGACATAGAGGCCGCTATCACCCATACCCCATTACCCTGACACTCACTGTCATTCCACTATACTATTGACATAGATGCCACAATCACCCATACCCCATTACCCTGACACTCACTGTCATTCCACTACACTACTGACATAGAGTCCGATATCACCCATACACCGTTACCCTGACCGTTCAACAACACTGGTTACATAGACCACACCCATTTCCGTTGTTCTACTATTGCTAGATGTACTATGGCATGCCCCTTTGTAAATACATGACATAGTCTAGATACAGTATTACATCTGAGGTCAATAGCTGTATTGATAGTTCTTTCCCCTCTCACCTGATGCCCTATGTTTGCCCGCTAACCATGCGATGTGTTATCCCACATATTCCCCCCTACCCTCTCATCCCCATGTAACCTTGCCCCACCTACAGAGTACCCCCTGAGCTATTCACCCCATGTAACCTTGCCCCTTAGCTATTCACCTGGGGCCCTATCTATCTCACTCCCCTACCCCTATGTTCACCTGTACCCAGCTAAGAAATACATTATTTTACGTTTTGCCACAACAAGGAGGCATAGAGAAACGTTATAATTATAAAGTTGTACAACGTTTTTTGTTTACTGGGTAGCCCTATCTGCTACCCATTCCACTCCCCCAACCACATGTAACTTTGTCCCAGCTGCGGAGTAGCCCCTGAGCTGCTCACCTGTAGCCCTATCCACCTCCCTCCTCCACCCCATGTAACCTTACCCCACCTACAGAGTACCCGCTGAGCTATTAACCTGTAGCCCTATCCACCTCCCTCCCCCACCCCCATGTAACCTTACACCACCCACAGAGTATCCGCTGAGCTGTTAACCTGTAGCTCTATCCACCGTCCTCCTCCACCCCCATGTAACTTTGCCCCACCTACAGAGTACCCCCTGAGCTGCTCACCTGTAGCCCTATCCATCTCACCTCCCCTACCCCATGTAACCTTGCCCGACCTACAGAGTGCCCCCTGAGCTACCCCTCGGCTGCTCACCTGTAGGCCTATGAGCATCATGAGTGCTAGTGCGTAGAAGACGATGACCACCACCACGTAGATGACCTCCGGGGGTCCCGTCTCCCTTGGCACGGCTGGCCGACCCCCCTGGTGCCTCAGCATGGCCGTGATGATCTCTGTCAGGTTGTCCGACAGGATCGTCAGCGTCCCATTGACACCGTTATGCTGCTTCGCCATGACGTCACGGCGTCCTGTAACAAATGGAGAAGAGTTAGTTATAGTAGTACACGTACTTTTGCAACAGTAATTCAAAGCAGAGGCATTCTGTATTAATTTGCAACCATCTTCACAAAGACGAGTTAACGCCCACATGATTATTATCTCGCTCGGATATAAAAGCACTGTCCTTACTGATTGAGCGAATCTCTGTGTTTATTTTTTATTGAAATAATTGGTGATAGAATTGCCATCTTATAGGCGCCACGTATGAGATGCAGCTGTATCACAGTCTAATGAGGAACTACTTCCCAGTGGGCACAGAACATTAAATCACCATTGAAACCTGGTTGTCAATGTTGATTCAATGTATATTTAACGTTGATACAACGTTAAACCGAATTTTGTGCCCCAGGCATGGTTACTCCTCTTACACTATCTATCTAAAGAGACTGCCATGTCACGCATGACGGCTACAGCCCAATGACGTCACGTCATGGAGAGCGTGTGTCAAGGCAATGGGGTAGGCTGACTAGGGCCTCTATATATAGCAAATCCGGGATAGCCCTCCCAGGTGAGAGGACAAACGTTTAGAGGGTTTTCTCAATCTTAAATCTTAATATCTTAATTCAGTAGGCTATCTTATTTTGGGGTATATCTTAAGATAGTCTAAGATAAGTCTTATGATGGGATTAAGATAGTTTAAGATAGGATTGAAATTCAGCTACTAATAAGTTAAGACAAGTAAGATCATCTTAATATTCTAATTAAGATATACGCTCTAAACGTTTGTCCTCTCACCTTGGAGAGCTATCCCGTTCGTGCCTATATATATGTGTGTAAGTAGCATAGTGAAAAGACAGCGGCCACTCCGGTATCTGGTAACGTGGATAGCAGTGTTACTATATTTGGGCCGATTTGCTGCCTGTCTAACCAGATACCGGAGAGGAATTAAACACTATGAGCATAGCATGGTGTTTCAGCAAGATCCCATGGACATCTGACAGGATCACGCCAGTTAACATCTATAGGCCTATTTCAAAAGGGACTTCAACTGTTTCCATTGTATATCATTGCTAGAATGTATTTTTAGTTAAGCAGTATAGAGGAGCTTTTATAAGACGGCCAACGCCCAGCTATAGCAACCCATAGATGTAATTAAACACCTGTACACACACAGCCAGCTTAGGGAGGCTTAGGAATAAACCGTCCAGCTGCAAATGGGATCCACATGATCCCTTTTATGGCCAGGGCCAAGTCGGTATGCCCTAAGTATGTTCAGTCACGTGCCTTCATCGGACAAAGGCCCATACAGACGGCTACTTTTAAGCAGCACTTTCCTCTCTTTCACCATTTAAACTATAAAGCATTAGACCTGTGTCGGGAAACTCCATTGAAAATCAACCTTTAGCCTTTAGAAACCCCTCTGTATAGCAGGTAAAACGCAAAAGTGACATAGAGGGCCTACCTTTTGCGTCTATGTAAGTAGCACAGTGAAATGACAATGTGTGTCAGGGTAATGGGGTATGGGTGATTGGGTGGCGGTCTATGTGTAAGCAGTATAGTGAAATGACAATGTGTGTCAGGGTAATGGGGCATGGGTGATTGGGTGGCGGTCTATGTGTAAGCAGTATAGTGAAATGACAATGTGTGTCAGGGTAATGGGGAATGGGTGATTGGGTGGTGGTCTCTATGTAAGTAGTATAGTGAAATGACAGTGTGTGTCAGGGTAATGGGGCATGGGTGATTGGGTGGCGGTCTATGTGTAAGCAGTATAGTGAAATGACAATGTGTGTCAGGGTAATGGGGCATGGGTGATTGGGTGGTGGTCTATGTGTAAGCAGTATAGTGAAATGACAATGTGTGTCAGGGTAATGGGGCATGGGTGATTGGGTGGCGGTCTATGTGTAAGCAGTATAGTGAAATGACAATGTGTGTCAGGGTAATGGGGAATGGGTGATTGGGTGGTGGTCTCTATGTAAGTAGTATAGTGAAATGACAGTGTGTGTCAGGGTAATGGGGCATGGGTGATTGGGTGGCGGTCTATGTGTAAGCAGTATAGTGAAATGACAATGTGTGTCAGGGTAATGGGGTATGGGCGATTGGGTGGCGGTCTATGTGTAAGCAGTATAGTGAAATGACAGTGTGTGTCAGGGTAATGGGGTATGGGTGATTGGGTGGTGGTCTCTATGTAAGTAGTATAGTGAAATGACAATGTGTGTCAGGGTAATGGGGCATGGGTGATTGGGTGGCGGTCTATGTGTAAGCAGTATAGTGAAATGACAATGTGTGTCAGGGTAATGGGGAATGGGTGATTGGGTGGTGGTCTCTATTTAAGTAGTATAGTGAAATGACAATGTGTGTCAGGGTAATGGGGCATGGGTGATTGGGTGGTGGTCTATGTGTAAGCAGTATAGTGAAATGACAATGTGTGTCAGGGTAATGGGGCATGGGTGATTGGGTGGCGGTCTATGTGTAAGCAGTATAGTGAAATGACAATGTGTGTCAGGGTAATGGGGAATGGGTGATTGGGTGGTGGTCTCTATGTAAGTAGTATAGTGAAATGACAGTGTGTGTCAGGGTAATGGGGCATGGGTGATTGGGTGGCGGTCTATGTGTAAGCAGTATAGTGAAATGACAATGTGTGTCAGGGTAATGGGGTATGGGCGATTGGGTGGCGGTCTATGTGTAAGCAGTATAGTGAAATGACAGTGTGTGTCAGGGTAATGGGGTATGGGTGATTGGGTGGTGGTCTCTATGTAAGTAGTATAGTGAAATGACAGTGTGTGTCAGGGTAATGGGGCATGGGTGATTGGGTGGCGGTCTATGTGTAAGCAGTATAGTGAAATGACAATGTGTGTCAGGGTAATGGGGTATGGGCGATTGGGTGGCGGTCTATGTGTAAGCAGTATAGTGAAATGACAGTGTGTGTCAGGGTAATGGGGTATGGGCGATTGGGTGGTGGTCTATGTGTAAGCAGTATAGTGAAATGACAGTGTGTGTCAGGGTAATGGGGCATGGGTGATTGGGTGGCGGTCTATGTGTAAGCAGTATAGTGAAATGACAATGTGTGTCAGGGTAATGAGGTATGGGCGATTGGGTGGTGGTCTCTATGTAAACAGTATAGTGAAATGACAATGTTTGTCAGGGTAATGATTTCTGTGCTGCTTCGGTATTATTTTGTTCCCATAGGGAGTAGTCTGAAGGTCTTGAATGACCGCTATTGGTTTCACTACATAGGCCTATCTCTTTAATTCATTCTCCATCTTCCATTTTATAGCCTTACATTATGTCAGCTGGTATGCGTATCTCTGGTTCTGTGGTGTAGTGGTTATCACGTCTGCTTTACACGCAGAAGGCCGCGAGTTCGAACCTCGCCAGAACCTGGGAATAATCTTTTAATTCACCCAGCTCTGATGTAAGTTTGAACCTTAGTTTCGAAACAAGAGTATGGACCATACCTTCTTTGTCTAGGCCTAAACGATTTCACTATTTGGTTTTAACTACTTGTTGGTTCCTTTACCTGTAATATGAATGCACAGAAGAAAGTTTGCAATATCAGTAATCAAAGTTGATTATGTCTTCTAGTACTGTCTTAATCCACCTATATGGATTTAGACCTGTTCTTGTGAGTTAACTCTATTCTGCCTAATTCATATCTCCCCTAATCCCTTGTGACATCAGTAGGCTATACCGGGAGGCTATATCTCCTCATCAATTAAGAATATCAGAATTCAGAGAGATGACAAATAACCCGATGCCCTCATGCTAACCGACATGTATAGCCTATGTGAGGTATGTCATGTTAGTACTTATAGCAGGTAAACTGCAGCATCTGTTTTGTGAGGCCTCGGCCCTCGGCCATGTCAGTTTCACTTCAAAGGCCCCTATAATATTCCAGTACCCAGCTTTACACGCACAATGCCGCGAGTTCCAACCTCGCCAGAACCTGACAGACCTTTTACATTTCATAGACAATCAATAAATGAACAAGACTTTACTACCGATGTCTTTGGGCATGTATCGGCAGGTATTCCTTTTCGTGAAGTAAATTGCTAATATAATTATGCAATAATTACTTCAAAGTTCAATCTCCCAGGTAAATAGGCCGACATATACATCATTGTAGAATGAACATTTAATGTCAGGATTTTAATCAAATTCATGAAATAATTACATTTAGTTTGGTATTACCATGAGCATAATGTTTTAGGTATCGACACCCAATTTGTAGAAATATGAGAAAGTTAGATGCACAAAGATTTCAGATGTGCCTTCATATAGGCCTATTAACCCATATGTAATGGCCCAATACTAGGGACCTTTAGCAAACCCGACGTAGTCCATTAAACGCAGACGTATCCTATCCTTTCAGCACTGCTACGTCTACGTTTAATGAGCTTTTACGTGGTTGCTAAAGGTCCCTACTAGAGGAGCCAAATGTTGATATTTAACTTTGATCTGGTACGGCTGGCAATAGATGATATGAAGGTTGGATTAAGGTAATTTGGGTATGCTGATTCCGAATCTGGTGTGTGTAGAATGATATCTAGGTCGGAACAAGGTCAAAATCAAGGTCCTTAAAACCATGGACTTTGACCTTGATTTTGACCTTGTTCCGACCTAGATATCACTCTACACACACCAGAAACGTAATCAGCACCCTCAAAATACCCTAGTTCACCATTCATACCATCTATTGCAGGCCATACCAGGTCCTCTTCAAGATTCCAGACTGGCTCCCCTATTATTTCTGAAGGGAGTTTAGGCGTGATCTGGGAGTCATATCAAGGATTCCTTTTGGAGGTAAAGCTAGGGCTCTCTTAGGGATTCGAGAGAGTCAGGAAGATAGTCATAAAAGAGAGTCATTCTGGAGGGATGCCTGGTAACCTTTTTAACTCTGCCTCTTTTCTCTCTGTGGCGTTTATTAAGGACCTTTAGAAAACTTGACGTACCTCATTAACCTATAGACGTATTGGTCCCTATACATGTAAAGCCAATAATGTATCTATTAAGAGACCTTAGTTTGCAACCACGCCTTAGTAGACATAATGTAGGACATAATAGGGACCTTACGCAACCACGTAAAAGCTCATTAAACGCAGACGTATCCTATCCTTTCAGCACTGCTACGTCTGCGTTATATAAGCTTTTACATTGTTTGCTAAAGGTCCCTAATACCCTCTATTTTTGCAGTAAGGGTAAGATACTGTTGCAAGTCTTTTTTTTGCTTATGATGCTTATCAGTGTTCACATGCAATTAACATAGCTGGGGCATACTATGATATGATGTTGGCCTAATTATTGACAAGCATATGATGCAAATGAAGAAAAGGGATCAAGAATAGCTGACATCCTTTCTTTGAGATCACAGAGGTTGGATATGATATCCTCATCTTTCACAAGAGTCTGTATGTCGAATAACACGTTCATACCTATGATTGCTTCCAGCTCTGGTTCTGTGGTGTAGTGGTTATCACGTCTGCTTTACACGCAGAAGGCCGCGAGTTCGAACCTCGCCAGAACCTGAGAAATCCTTTTGTCTTTCTGTGGTCACACATATATTACATAAAATGTAAGGCAGGCTTTATATTTGTGTTCCATTACCCTATTGTATTGTGTTTAGTTTTGTGATGCCCTCGTGTGCTTCCTTCATCACTCACCAAATGTACTCTATCATGTCTCTCACTTACATCTGTGTATGACTAGGACAAAGTGCAACCAACCCCACACCCACTCCCTCTCTCTCTCTCACACACACAAACTCTCTCTCTCTTTCTTCTCTTTCTCCCTTGTTCATTCTCACTCCCTCTCATCACATTATTGCTCAAACCCAATTAGCAATCGACTACTCCTTACGGAGATAGGCTAGCACTCTAATTATCTAACATTGAGCAGCAAGACAGCGTATGATTAGATTTAGGCTTAATGAACACCTGACGTGCATGATGCAAATTACTGATGGCAAGCAAGAAGCCTATGTAGACCTAGAACATATTTAACCATCTTTTGCTAAAGCTCTATATTAGGAACCTTTAGCAAACCCAATACAAGGGACCTTTAGCAACCACCTAAAAGCTCATTAAACGCAGACATAGCCCTGCTGAAGGTATAGGATACGTCTGGGTTTAATAAGCTACGTCAGGTTTGTTAAAGGTCCCTACAGCTCGTTAAACGTAGACGTCGGCACTTATACGTGCATTGGTGGTACTGCTTAAACCTATGCTACGTCTACTTTTTATGAGCTACGTCGGGTATACTAAAGGTCCCTAATATTGGCTGGATATATCTTCACCATGACCTAAAGTAGGCCAAGATCCGATTCAATAGCTGTTGCCAGGAGCTCTCGTTTTGAAGTGTAGTTATTATTAGATCTGCTTTACACACATGCAAAAGATGTACATAAGGGGCTCAAAGATGTGGTAGATGAAATAGGCGACTACCCTATACATACCCTCTATTTACTCGCTAATGGTAAGGTAGTATACTTTCTTGGTTTTTATGCTTATTGTGGTTCATATGCAACTCCATTCATCTCGTCTTCAAATAAGTTCAATGATGAAGAGGTTTATGATGTTGACCTAATTATTAACGAACGTAGGACAAAAATCAATGAAAGCAATTAAGAAAAACAGAGACTGGATATAATACCCTTATAAACCTTCACAAGAGCCTGTATGTGGACTCCAAAGGAGGGATTGCCTCCGGCTCTGGTTCTGTGGTGTAGTGGTTATCACGTCTGCTTTACACGCAGAAGGCCGCGAGTTCGAACCTCGCCAGAACCTTGAATTCTTTTTGATTCCCTCATCGATAAACAAGTCAAGTCGAACCCTATTGTTAAAATAGGCCATGATTTCATGCAGTAATTATGAACCTCACAGGTCACTACATCATTTATTTATGAAAGGCAATTAAAGATTAACGATTGTCTGCAGCACATATATAACTCATGTAAGGTCTTGTATTTATTCTATAACTAATATTTCTATACCCTATTTCATTGTTCAGCTATGAGAAAGTTAGATCAGCAAAAGATTCAGATGTTGCCTCATTATTGACTAATGTGCAATGACTCAATGACTCCTTTCATTATTTGGAGTCACTTTTTGATGGAAGTCATAAAAGGGATTCCTTTTGAATGCAAAACCAAGGCTCTCTTAGGGGAGTCACACATAGCCTAACTAACTTTTAAGGAAGTCTGGTAATGCCTCCCTTCATCAAGAGATGCACTGTAAAAAAATTCCGTTAAAATAACGGAGATTCACTGGCACCACTGGGTGCCGGACTTTCACCGTAAAAATAACGGTCACCATTGTTTCAAATTCTCCGTAATTAAAACAGTGAAAGTCCGGCACCCAGTGGTGCCAGTGAATCACCGTTAATCTAACAAAATACAGATAATCACCATTATTTTAATACAGTGCCTAAATAATAATAAAATTATATGGTATTTTGTTATGATTTAATTCATTTATCCCAGTATTATTCTGTTCATTTATCCCCCTATACCTTACTCCATGCTTGATATGGTTTCATGCCCAATTTGGTACACCTTGTCCAATCAGTAATATCATCTTAGTGTCAAGACTTCATGCCTAATCATTAGGAAATAGTCTATGAGAGCATTGTAGAATGCTTCATGACCCTTTGGAATGCCAGTCCATGAGTGGAAGTCACTCTAAGATGGCTATATGGCAAACCTTACAGCTTTGAGTGTATGTATATTTCTTATTGCCACAAAAATGGTGTTCATAGCATCTAGGAAAATCTGCTCAAGAACCAAACTGACACCTGGTGTAATAAAACTGGACATCAATAAAACATAGCTTCACTGTAAAATAAACCTGGTTTCACTGTGAAAATAATCTGTGTTTCACTGTATTGGATTACGGATATTCAAAGTAAAACATATCAATTTTACATTGCCCCTCCGTAATAATATATACACAATGATTCACCGTAAAATCTGACAGTGATTCTCTGTATATACAACTGAATATTTTTACAAGACTTAGCTTCACAGTAAATGAATAAACACTGTATCACCGTACTGGATTACAGATATTCAAAGTAAAATTGGTGGACTTTACACTGCCTCACCGTTATCACATTTACGATGATGCACCGTATAATTTTACATCGATTCTCTGTATATTCAGTGGAATATTTTTACAGTGTGTAGCATAGTGGAAATTGGCAAGTGAGATGTAGCATAGTACCAAAGAGGGCACCACCATACAATGTTACCCCAGGGTAGGCTTCCTCACTCTCCATACACCGCTACTCTGCTTGATAACTACTTAGAACTACTTAAATGCATGTACACTCTCCATTTGAGGAATTTCCTAATAATAGGAGGAGCAGCTCAGGAGCTGCTCCGGAGAAGTGTGCGAAGAGAGGTCAGAAGTAGACGTGTAGAGCTTATGGAGATAGTTAGAGTGGAGATCATATCTATCACATGCATAGAAGGATATAACCTGCTTATAGTTGGAGTGTCATATATATGGTGTGCTTGTCTACAGGACTATTGTACATTTTGGTGCTTAGACTATAGTGCCACTGTGTGGAGGAATATTAGGCTACTGGGAATACCTTTTCTTCAGCAGTTTTGCAATAAAGATCTATGCCAAGAACTTTGGGTGTCTCATATACAATCATTTCAACAACCGGCCACAACAACAACAACAACAACAACGCAACAGAGAGTCAGAAAGATAGTCATACAAGGGAGTCATTATGGAGGCATGTCTGGACTTCCTTTTGACTCTGTTTCTTTTCGCTGTGTGGAATTTGACATACGTAGCTCATTAGACGTAGATAATATATAGGTCCCTATACTTTTAAAGCCAATGACACCTTAGCTCATAAAGCGTAGCCATAATGTATTACATAAAAGGGACCTTTAGCAACCACGTAAAATCTCATTGAACACAGACGTAGCAGTGCTGAAAGTATAGGATACGTCTGGGTTAAATGAGCTACCTCAGGTTTGCTAAAGCTCCCTAATACCCTCTATTTTCGCAGAAGGGGTAAGGTGATGTTGTAAGTCATTTTTTGCTTATGATGCATATTATTGTTTGCATGCAACTAATATAGATGGGGCATACTAACAATGTTAGCAGCCCATTCATCTCGCCTTCAAATAAGTTCAATGATGAAGAGGTGTATGATGTTGGCCTAATTATTGACAAGCATAGAATGCAAATCGATGAAAGCAATTAAGAAAAGCCAGTGGTGTTTCTATGAGACCACAAAGGCTGGATATGATATCATCTTACACAAGAGCCTGTATGTTAACTCCTTCATACCAATGAGTGCTTCCAGCTCTGGTTCTGTGGTGTAGTGGTTATCACGTCTGCTTTACACGCAGAAGGCCGCGAGTTCGAACCTCGCCAGAACCTGAGAAATCCTTTTGTCTTTCTGTGGTCACACATATATTACATAAAATGTAAGGCAGGCTTTATATTTGTGTTCCATTACCCTATTGTATTGTGTTTAGTTTTGTGATGCCCTCGTGTGCTTCCTTCATCACTCACCAAATGTACTCTATCATGTCTCTCACTTACATCTGTGTATGACTAGGACAAAGTGCAACCAACCCCACACCCACTCCCTCTCTCTCTCACACACACACAAACTCTCTCTCTCTTTCTTCTCTTTCTCCCTTGTTCATTCTCACTCCCTCTCATCACATTATTGCTCAAACCCAATTAGCAATCGACTACTCCTTACGGAGATAGGCTAGCACTCTAATTATCTAACATTTTTGATTCCATCACTAATAAAACATGCTCTTAAAGGTCTGACCCTACTGTTAGCCTGGCCGTAATTTCATTCAGTTCTTATGAACCTCACAGGTCACTACATTATTTATTTTTGAAAAGCAAAAGAAGATTAACAATTCCACTGTTGTCTGCTGCACATAAAACATAAATGTAGGTAAGGCCTTGCATTCATGTGTTTAGATAAGTGTTTAGAACCTCAACACATTGAAAATAAGTGTTTAAAACCTAAACACTAATAAAAGTGTTTAGTTCATAAGTGTTTAGAATCTAAACAATTTTTATGAGTGTTTAAAATAACGGACACAATAAGTGTTTAGATTCTAAACACTTTTTTTTACAGTGATATATGTTGAGGCCCTTCATACCAGTGATAGACTCCAGTTCTGGTTCTGTGGTGTAGTGGTTATCACGTCTGCTTTACACGCAGAAGGCCGCGAGTTCGAACCTCGCCAGAACCTGGGACAACTTTTGCATTATTACTTACTAAAAGGTGGCTGACTCCCATGGTAAAGGACGACTTAACTGGTTAAAACCCAGCCTCGAACACTCCAGGCTCATACTTGGCCTGAACAAATTTATATCTAAATAAAATGATCCGGAATCCTGGATCATTTTTCAATGAGGTGTGTGGGTTCGAATCCCACCTTGGCACAATTGGTAGTGCATTTGAAAAATTATTTATCTAAGCCATTTGAGGCATAAATCCACCGTTATTGACATAGTTATATTACCTAATAGATATGTGACTAGGCCCATTATTTCAATTTAGGTGAATTATAAAGATATCAATTGTAATATTAATTGAGCAAGATTGGGGTTCGAACCCATGTCCTCCTGAGTGCTGATACACAGTAGCATAGGATATAAGGGCCAGTGTATAGGTATAAGTCTCTAAGTAAACCCCCAGACTGTAAACATACAGTCAGGGCCCGAGACTGGTTAAAACCCTGCAGAATCTGCCAGAAGATCTTGATTCTGCTTTCGCAATTTACATGTCGCCTGTTTCTGGCTTCTTTCGTTCCCAAATCATGCTCTGGTGACAGCCATTATGACCTTGAACTTTAAATTTGCTGGGCTTGGGCAGTCCCTGCTGGTAGCTTGGAACTCACAGTTTACATTACGTGTATGCCCGGGGTGTATATGCCTTATGGCAGGCCTTTCCACATGTTGTAACCTTTTCCTTTGATAACGATCTATTAGCGAATAGGCTCTAACAATGCCATTGAAATTCATATCTAGACTCCCCCTGTCACTCCGCTATAATCCCGTTGCTATAAAGCCACCATTGATACAGCTAAAGAGTCACACACATCTCCCTCTAATAAGCACAAAGGACAAACAACACCACATTTGCAGCCTTCACCATAGAACAGATCCGTATTTCAGGTGCTGGAAAAAAGTAATGTCTGGGGTTTATTGGCTAAGGAGACACTGAGACACTGGGGAGAGGTTGGTAGGGAGAGGGGGATGGCGACTGGTGAGGGAGGGGAGGGGGTGGGAGAGAGGGATGGAGGGAAACAGGGGTAGACATTGATGTTGTGTAAGGCTGCAGCCTGACATCTTTTAGACACACCTAGACTGATAAGGCCTATAGGATTGAACAATAGGCCTATTAGTCTTATCACATTGGTCCATACAACAAGGAAAAGGAGAGCTTAGGCATATAGGAATTGTTTTGAGGACATTTGAGCAGTATATCTGTATATCAATCGTATACAAGATGCTACATTAGGCCTATGGTACTTGTACAGCTGCACTGTTAGGAGTAAGTGCTGTAGCTGCACAGTATAAAAGGAGGTACTTTTGGTTTCCAGTAGTTTATACTGTACAGCTACACTACAGTAGCTACTGTATCCCCAACAGAACCCATACTGTTCCTGTTTAAGGTATTATATACTGTAGGTGTTTACAGTAGTTTATGCCATTTGGGACCTTTAGCATCCACGTAAAAGCTCATAAAACGCAAACGTAGCAGTACTGAAGGTATAGGATACGTCTGCGTTAAATGAGCTACGTCGGGTTTGCTAAAGGTCCCTAATATCTTAGACTAGCTATCAGACAAAAGATGTTAGCAGGTACGGGAATCGAACTACCTACCTTCCGATCCAAGGTCCATTGCTCTTCTAACTGAGCTAGCGGGGCTGGCTGTATATTCTCCTGGTCAGAATAAGCTTTTCGATTCACATGACACCAGGGAGTTGGAGAATGGGAAAGAGAGCTAGGGAAAGGCATGAGGAAAAGGGGAGAGAGAGAGCTTGTATGTGTATAAGCTATATAAATAGATAAATAGAGACAGAGAAGGGGGAACCCAGTAGCATGAACATAACTACTTTATTAGAGCCACATGGATTTTGATAATCATATAGTTAGGCCATAGATCTATCTCAAACAATCTCAAAACTAGGGACATTTAGAAACGATGACATAGTTTATTATACACAGATGTAGTCTATGCTTCTAGCATTGCTAACGTCTATGTTTAATGAGCTAAGTCAGGTTTGCTAAAGGTCCCTAGCATCTCTTTCTTACCTGCTCCCTCATTCATAGGAATCAGCAGGCTTTTCATAATAGGTCCATACAACTGTCCAGCTAGCTCAGATAGCAGAGCATTGGACTGTGGGTCTGAAGGTTGATGGTTCTAATCCCAGTGAAGTTTCTCAAATGTAATGCATTATGTCAAAGGGTGTTTAAACATATTCAGGGGTGTTTTATTCCTGGCGCATATCAATGCCCTGTTATACTACAGCAATTGGGTAACAGTAGATTATATTGTGGACTGCAACAGTACTGACTACTGTAGTAAGCCTATGTGTGTTTACAGTAGGTGAGTCTGTTCAGGAACAGTCTGTGATACTGGAAACCAAAAATACCTCCTTTTATACTGTAAATCTACAGTGGATTTAGCTGTGCAGCTACACTAACTTCTGACAGTGTGGGGTTGGCGATTGGTCGTATCCTCGTTTACCTGTATACAGGGAATGATACAAAATACTTCCCTACATCTTTTTGTCGGGACATGTATAAGGTGCATGCTATAACTAAGTAACCTGTATACTCAAGTAATATACATCGGGATACGACGAGTAGAAATTACACCCTCTTCCAACATTAGTACATATATCATTCTATACAATAATATGGCTGACCCATACGTCATTAATGACTTTGTAATGCCCCCTGCCAAATGGCACAGTAGGTTGCTCTGAGCAGCTTTCTGAGCTGCTCTATGAGCTGCTCTGACATTGCTGACCCCAGTAGCCGCTTCAGGCCGTGGTATTACAGGTCTGGCCACTAATGTACTTTCTATGTTGAGCACTGCTCTTTATAGGCTGCATGGCCTGCAGTGTGTGTGTGTAAGGGGACGGGTATGGGTGGTGGCTAAGCCAAAGGTTCACCTATATTGCCACAGGGGATTGCCTGGAGTAATTCTGCTGTAGGAGAAACACGTGCTAGACTAGCTGTTTTATGGCACCTGGAATTCGGCCACATCCTGTTTTTTCTATCCAATTAAAAGGGAAATTTAAAACAGATTTTGTCGTTTTGACTAGGCTTTTATCCTGTCAGATTTTGCCTGCAGCTCAGGTTCTGTGGTGTAGTGGTTATCACGTCTGCTTTACACGCAGAAGGCCGCGAGTTCGAACCTCGCCAGAACCTGGCAATATCTTTTAAACCTGAGACTCATGCAGGTCAGCTTAATAATCTGCAGTGGCATCCTTATAGTTCTAGACCTCCCACCAGCAGCAGTGGATATAGAAATACAGAGGTGCATGTGTCTTTAGGTTTTGGGATTAATTCATAGAGGCCCTATGTTGGTCATATGTATAGACTGGCAGTATCTGGCAGACATGGTCATCTATGCATGGTGTGGGTTCGGACGCTATGTCTAAATACAGGTATAACATAGGTTCATGGATGCATCCCCCCCCCCTTCTCCTCCTTATAAAAGAAATCTATAGATCCGACCATGATTGGGGACCATGGGTGACCAAGTCACCCTGGCAATGCTGAATAGTGACTATACATCTATAGATGTATCCCTCTATTAATTACCACACCTCTAGACTTCCGGGTCTGTTTCCAAGTATAGATCCAGGCACCCTGTCTGAGCGTCTGTCAATCACATGCCGGGATCACAATGTCAATACAGTCTGGGACACAATTAGATACAAACAAGCAGCTCACCGAACAGCTCACAGAGAGAAACTCTCCACAGCTGTATTCATCAGGCAGAATTATCTGAAGCGCCGCCCCAAGCTAGCAACCCAAAGCATATATCAGAGATGACCTTTCTGTTAATTAAACTAACCACACGATCCCATTATTCCTATGCAAAATAGTCTCGAGAACAATCTTTTCGTAGCTTACAAGCAAAGATGAATCCTCCCCAGATCGTGAAATCGTTTGCTCTCAGATTCATTTAGATACTTAGGGAGAGTGGAACAGATAAGAAATCTATGTTAATCAAAATGAAAAATGGACAGAATGTGTTCACTTGCGATGAAAACAGGTTGACAAAGGCAGAGATACCAGGGACCGACCAAAACATAAGACCTGGGGCAGAGTTGTGAACAGTAAAAGCTGAGACATGCATGGCCGTGAAGTATTTCGGAAATGCTGCCGTCCAATGTTGTCGTCCTAAGGTCAAAGTCATTAGTAGTGAGTTATCGACCATCAACTGACAGGTGTTTTAGCTTGACATCTTTTTATTAATCAGAAAGTGTGTTTAGGGGGCCTGTAACATTTTACCTTTGTATTTTTGTCATTGACTGTTTAACTGCATATTTTGTCCTTCTAGTTCACCATAACTGAATGTTATGTCCCATCTAAAACCCTCCCCTTTTCTTTGGTTTTTTTTAATTTCCTTCTTTATTTCTTCCCTTCTTCTTCCCTTCATTATCCTTCCACCATCTTCACATCCTTCCTTCATTCCATTACTGCGGCGTTCTTGTTTGTACCATTATTCTTTTTCTCCAGCGTTTAACTTTATTCTGTATTCGTCTTTATAATAGTCAAGCCTTTGTAAGTGACCATTAACAACCCACCACTAGGACCTCGATGTATGATACAATGTATCATACATGTCATGTCACTCTTTTAGGACGGCATTGTATGTTTCAAACCTTGATGTCCATTTGTCGTCATGATGCACCACACAAGGAAAAGAAAGCGATTCATAAAGGGAGTCCAAGATATAAAAAGGTAGACAGGTCTCTCCCTGGCTCCCTTTTCACTCTGTCTGGCTCCCTTTTTAATGGGTCTGGCTGGTTATCAATTAGACCCGGCTGATCCCAGGATAGCTAATATGAGGAAGTCACAATATTATGCTGAAGGGAGTTAGTGTACACAGAGAGAAGAAACCGAGTCACAAGGGGAGTCCAGGCTATGAAAAGAGAGTCAGAGCCCCTTTGGCTCACATTTCACACTGCCTTTTCAATTAGATCAAACAGAGTCCAGGTCAGCTGAGGTGAGTCAATAGTTACCTGGACTCCCTAAGGGAGTCACAGAGGTGAGCATACAAGAAGGAAATAGGAAACCCACTAGGTGATACATGTACTACTGTACAATGACTGTAATACCATCTAGCATATATGTTTAGAAGCCATCTGACTCTGTTTCTTATCAGAGTCAAGGTTCACTACTCCCTTTTCCCCCAAGGGAGTCGGTGAATGCATAAGGGAGTCAAACAGTTGGCTAGATCCATGTAATTTGTGACATTGATAGTTATGCTGATATGTTTATATCATTGCAGCATCAACATGTAATGTCAGAATTACATTTCATGAAATAATTACAGTTAATTCAAAACTGTAGCATAAGCATGATGTATAAGGTATAGACACCCAATTTATAGCAACATGAGAGAGTTAAATCCCCAAAAGCTCATGTTCCTTTATATATAAACTAATGTGCACTGAGGGATCTTTCTTAGATCCCTCCTCTTGTGAGGCACTGTACAGACATAATGTAGAACCATCAGCTAGGAAGACAGCTATTGAAATGGTTATATAGAGGGTTAGGGGATAGGAATTACCAATGCGACTCTCTATTCCAATGGAGCCATCCTGTGCCTAGACTCCCTTCCTGAAGGGAATTGCAGCATAGACCTGAACTCCGTCTATGGAGGGGAGTCATAAAAGGGAGTCATTTTGGAGGCAAAACCTGGGCTCTCTTAGGGGAGTCACATAACTCCCTCTTAATTAAGGAAGTCAGGTTCAAAAAGAGAGTCAAAAAGAGAGTCAGAAAAGGGAGTCATTCTGGGGGCAAGCCTGGACTCCCTCTTCACTCTGTTTCTTTTGTTTCTTTTCTTTGTGTACCCTTTAAAGCGTGGTAACGCACTGGCCTTTTCACTGAACTTTTTTTTTTACCAAAAAGCATATCTCACATATAGCATCACTGCTCTCACCCTTGGTGCAACGAAATGAACACAATCTTTCCCAAGAAACGGCATAGTAGTTGCTTTATAACAGGGGCTCTGCTGATAAACCCACATTTCATTATCTTCTTTCTTTGTTAAACGGTTTAAAACTATTCATCGTAGTCTTAAGCATTAGAGGTGTCTCAGATATGTTTTTGAGACTATGCGAGATGCTTTCTGTCAAGGCACCTTTTTCAGTGGGGCACATGCTGCGTATTAGCTCAAGATCGATTAGATTTAAGAGAACCACCTGACGCCACATTATTGAATAGAACCCATTGCCACATATGAATAGCACATGAGAACCTCACCCGTATCATACCATGCTCATATTATGATCATATATAATATATAGTTAAATATGTGCCTTAATCGGGTGGGAACATCATCCGGAAAGTCGTAAAATCTATACTACTATAGAAGAATAGAAGTGAGGAAGCGGTGAATACTATATAGTAGGCCTATCTATACATGTATATACTCTATAGGGTGTTAAATCAGATGGTCAATGGTCTGTGGAGGTCATAGACAGCCTGTCCTATATCCCCAACCAAGGGCAGGCACCTACCCCATACAAACACCACCACTACAAGGGGCAAGTCATATATCATCAGATGAGGGGTGGGGATTGGTGGGATATATCATGATAGCATGAAGCTGCATGATGACAGTCAAGTGACAAACTTTAATAGAGTTACTCCCCAATAAATTTTGCTTTTCTGAGAACCCGCCATCCACCCCAAAATATGGAAGGATTGTGTTCCTATCGGGAATGAGCCATCACCGCACATGGAGGAATTCCTTGGAATAATCAAATGGACAATAGCTTTGTACTATTTTTGTTGTTGATTATTTGTAGTTTTATTTATCAGGTACCCCCACCACACCATGCATGGGCCGCACCCTATGTCCACCAAGCCCGCCCGACCCATCTCCCTAAGCTGCTTCAACCCTTAGAACTATATACAGCCCCTGATTATTGACCACCCAGAAGGTCAATCTGTGCACGCGAAATGCATGATGCCGATAACAGTCGTGACATTAAGGCTAGATAAGGCAGACTATAAGAATGGAAGTACCGTGGATACTTTTCTTCCGATCACCTGTGTACAATGGGTGTAGAATGAGTGTATAGAATCTTCTCAAATTATTCGACCTTGTTCTGGTAAAATATTATTTTGGATGGAGAAGGTGGTCTACTGGGGTTTGGCTTTGTTGCTATAGGTCAGGGTGACCTACAGGTACGATTCTATAGATCCTTTCAGATACAACACCTTGGGCGGTTGAAAATAGCCTAAATGTCTGCCTCCCATAAGAATTATTCTCTTTTCGGCCAATATCAAAGAATGAGTTAATCTCATCGAGATCTTTATCCTAATAATATACATATTGATCATTCATATGCATGATAATCATGAGAATCAGCAAAAGAAATTATGTCACTGTTCAATCAAGGCGTGACCTAGGCGTAACTGACTATACTGGGTATCGTCTGCCTTTTGGCATCTTACATCATTTTAGTAGTCATGGTGTAGATCACTATTTAAGTAATATTTTTGTCCCAGTGGCACGGTTGCTAGTGCTATTCCTTTGGGTCCCGTGTCACAGTCGTAGTTGGGTGCACCATGAGACACTTGAGTGCTTTATAACAATTTACATAATATGCTACAAAGGAGGAGAGTGGTAGTCAAACAGGTAGAAGCCTCCTGAGATATGGTCATGATGTAGAGTATTCCCTAGATGTTACTACACCTGTGTGAGTGCGGCTAATACAGGAGAGGGTACAGGGACCTGACATATGATACATGATACATCACATTATGTGCATACAGCACGCTCAGGCCACACAAAAAGCACCCCTGTGCATGCTGTAGGTATAGGAGCGCCTTCATTTCGAGTATTATAATTATGTCATTAGCTGTGAGATATAGTATCTCCATCAATATAGACTCGTATTGGTCTCACTTCAGTAATGCTGAAGAGAATTGAAATTGAAAAGGAAATGTTCTCTGAACCAGACCTTACTTTGCCAAATATTTATGGCCGAAATCATGTATCCATGGCCTCGACTTGGGTGACCATGTGTTTGACCGCCAGTCCCAAGGTTCACTGTGTTTCTACTCTTTATTTCCACTGACACCCCATTTTAACACACACAAAGCACCTATCCCATAAACTGACCCTGAACTAACGGACAAAGGTGGCTAACCTCCAGGCACCTTCCATTGTTGTTATTGCCAACTCATGCAAACCCAGGTCTATTGATGTTCAGGAGGGTGAATCTACAGTGATCTATACTAATGATATAACACAAGCAATATCAATAGACAGTGTTCAGGTGTTCATACTTTCTATAGGCATACTGCACAAACATGGGGAAGGGTAGCTCAGGGAACCTGAACTCTATTTTTTCCGTCCCTCCGTAATAGAGTTCAGGAAACCAGCGGTTTGAGGGTGGAGGAATGGGGGCGCACAGGTGGCCATCTCGTGCCTGGTGGCGAAGGGGGGCTCCAAATATTTATGGCCGAAAATGTGCGGGCAAGCACCTGCGCGCCCCAATTCCTCCACCCTCAAACTGGTTTCCTGAACTCTATTACGGAGGGACGGAGAAAATAGAGTTCAGGTTCCCTGAGCTAGGGGAAAGGAGACTACTATTACACTCAAAAAGTAAACTTGTCTCCAGACTCTTCCAAGTGACGGTCATAAAATAAATGAGTCAAAAACCCGTCTAAGTGTCAAAGAAGCGGGTCCTCTAGCTGGAGATAGAAGACCCACTTGGCATGTGCCAGTTTAAAACCCGACATTTGCCAGCTCCAGATTCTATTTGTGGGATGGTAACCTAATAGGTTAGACAACTTTTGACTCGTTTATTTTATGATAGTCACTTCGACGAGTCTGGAGACACATTTACTTTTTCAGTGTACTTGTACTATTCTGTTACAGCCGTTATGTCTGGTGGCTGAAAATTCTTTAGCATTACTATATTAATAATACCATGGAATATATGCGTATATATCGTATCCACTCTGGAAAATGAACGTGAATATATTTCAATCGACCGGAAAGTGTAGGCTCTAAAGGTTCTTAGCCTCCAATATAGTCAGAATAGCAGAGATGACCCAAACAGCCATATAACGCAAAAGAACTGGTATAAAGGGTGTGATTGTTTCAATCAACGACGTGCTGACACAGCCCGCAACTGTTATCTGCACGGGGCCAAAAAAGAGGTGTGTTTCAGGTCACCCGACAGGTAGTACTTTCATGTTTTAAAAAAAAAAGTTTAAAAAAAAAAAAATCCGACCTACCGACCCTACATTTTCATGCCATCGTTTATTTACGATTTTGAATACTAATCTGTCTTTCACTAATCTTTACAGAGCCCCCAATATAGAAATATAGAGGTGTGATACCCAGAGTGTTCATTAAGCATTGTTTGCAACATTGTCACCGTTAGAACGACCATGATGCCATATCACCGTCATCCCTGCCAGTGAGCCCTCCCCGCTCCCGCCAAATCCCACACCCACCCAACCCCACATCCACCCGATCCCACACCCGCCCAACGCCACACCACGCCACAGCCGTCCGTCAACCATGGATTGCCCCAACTAGTACAGACCAGTCACGCAGCCATTAAAATCAGCTTTGTCCTTAGCCACATATTCCTTGAAAAAAAAGTGTTGTTAATTGGATGGTATTGGTCGCTGAGATGGAAATGGATGGCATGAACAGATCCCAATATAACCTCCCATAAAGTATACAACACAGAGCTACATTGGTTTAACATGCCTTCAAACATTAATCAATCAGGAATTCTCATTGAATACTACCCTTTGAAATTAGAATTTGGTAGCAATATCCAGGTGTAGTGCTAGGTTTTCCACATGACTGTTGCCATCATATTTCAACAGGATCCTGTATTCATATTATACTTATGGAACATTTTACTTGTATCTGCCTTTAAATTGGTTAAGCATTGAATAAACACGACATAGGCCTACTTTGTGACAAAACACGATCCTGTATTAAAACCAATGCTGGGGAAAGCACCATCTAGCGGCCCTAACTTTCCGCTTGATGTTACCTGACAAGTTTTCTTCTTTTTTTCATTGACCTAGATGATGTTCATTCCACCTTTGTGGTCTGACTGACGTCACCATAGCTGCCGCCCATGTCTGACAATGACAAGTGGACGTCATTCACCCATGGCCAACTATGCAGACGACATTTTGCTGGGATCAATATAGATTTACATAGTCACACCCTGGTAAGCTCATTCTGATGGGGATGGTAGGCCGGGACGCCACGCAATTGATGAACTGTCTGTCACTTGTTAATGTATTGATATTGGGTGCTGATGAAACTTGCATTAGGCTTGCCTTTCCTTTCTATTCACTGTTTCATATCGTCCTAAATAATATTGTTGGCCGAGGTGAAATCTGTGTACATGTATAGACTGGGTGGTACCAACAGTACAATATATATTTTTAGAAGCTAGACCTTGTATACTCAAACGGTGGAAGCATGATCGAGCCATCGCATGCCAATTCACCGTTCCCATCCTATGACAAGCGTTATGACTAAAAGCCATATCTCTTGTTGTAGTTGTGCATGGGCAGAGAGACAGTAATACTGACCTGAGTGCATATACATACTTGTAAACAACTTTCCCCTGCAAAATTAGTCCCACTTTCTCAGCAGCACTTTGCTTGAGATATGCACTTGTCAGCTCTACCTCTGCCACACATAGATATAATAATCATTGAAGTGACCCTCTGCTCAGCTGGAGCGTCACTGTACGAAGGTTCGTCTCTAAAAGAGTAATGTTTCATATTTTCTCAAATCAGTTCTAATATCAAGAGCAATATGAAATCACATGCTAGTATAATAAGGTACATTTCTATGTTATTTGGTAGATCATAAAAGACAATTCCCTACTGACAGCCGCAGCATTGCTGGCCAAAATGGTCCTCCTATCTGGAGGTATACACTGAGTACTTATTCTATTTACTCTCTATTTTATGTCAAGTCAGCCTGTCCTTTTCTATTAAAAAAAACTAGTTTTCAAAGATGGCCGAAGCGACCCTCTGTCAACACTAGATCCCCAGAGGGTAATTACTATAATTTTAATTATGGCGGCTCCATTATCGCTCAGTGGGGTGTGGGTAATTGTCACTCGTTCATCTATATCAGCAGAACTGGTTGTTCGCTGGTACCGGGCGGAAGACGTGGCAACGAAATCAATACACACCGGTAACAGGTACATTCAAAGCAGACGACAATTGGTTTTCCGCCACTTCCGGTGTGGTACCAATGTGGGTCTGCTGCCACTTCCAGTTGACTGTTTGTGATGACAGGAAGTTGGTTCAGTCATTCATTCAAGCACTGGTAAGAGCTGCATGTTAAGACTATATATAGTCCATGCAAATGCTTCAATGTCTGAAGGATATGTGCTGGTTAATAATAGACCTTACACCACAGAAAAGAAATGGCCTGACTATATTTTACGCACATGGCTATATGTTGACGTGTACTACTGAGCACAATCTCCTGATTGATTGATTGATTGATTATTTTATTGGCATAAGAATTCACATACATGGGGCGTTTTTCAACTAATGCCAAGGAGAGTCCATCGAGCGATTTTATCTCAAGAGTTTATAGTATAGGCTTAGCATAATTTATAACATTAACTATCAATAATCTAGCAGATATTGTGTCTAATCTTACGACACAGCCTTCATAAAGTCTGCTCGTAGTACAATTCTTTGAGTTTCTGGGGAGAGCTCATTCCATAGTCTGACTCCCCTGTACAGGGGGCCCTTGGTGAAGATGTCTTTCTTCATGCGGGGTAGTTTAAGCTTCACGCTGTCATGTCCTCTCAGGACCCTGGCTGGCACAACGACTTGTGTTGGATCCTTGGACAGACGGTGGAGTTGAGACAACAGTTGTCGTCTTCTCGTCACTTCTAAATTGGACACTCTGTCTCTAGTGTGTAGGTCTAGAACATGCATGTCCTGGGCAATCCTGATACGTTCACATGATCTTAAACAGTCGTTTTGTAGCGTCTGGAGTTTTCTTGATGCCCAAACAGGACCACCCTCAGCAAGGAATGCACAGTAGTCGGGTATTGGGCGTATCATGTGCTTGTATACCTGTACACTAGTCTCTTTATCAGTCTTGGTTCTGATCCGTCTAAGCTGAGGCAGGCGGAGTCTCATCAGATGGATCTGTTTTTTCAGTTGATTTGAGAGGGTTAAGTAAGTGTCGACTGTCACTCCCAAATAGTTGAACTCACTGACCAGCTTCAGGTCCGCTCTATGGGTGCAAGTCAGAAATGACACTAACTGCATGGGTGTTATAAGCCTTGGACAATGGGAATTATCCGTGGCTGACACCTTGGACAATTACCATGTACCTAAATTATATCACTCGTACAGCAAGTCACTTGTATCATATCTACCACTTACCATCCATGTGAGTAGTATATGCAAAGGCTCCAATGTCTCAACGCTATACGGCACGTGGGGATCGACGTACTCACCAAGTCACTAGACGCCACACATATTACCTGTTATCATAATAAGTTCATATTCATTAATTAATTCACAGGTTTATCCTCTAGATGGCACCATTGTAAGCTGGTAATAATGTAGTATATATCAGTTTTTGAAACTGATAATACATCTGTACATATAACCTGTAAACCTAACAGAGAGTGGTGTCCCAACAGTTTTTTGGTGGAGCGATTAAGGCAGGAAAGATTACAGGAAATATGTGCGGGGTCTGTTCGTCCCTTGTCGCATATGTACTGGCTAATAGGCATTACCATTTGTGAGAGTAGTATATGCAAATAGCCCAATGTTGCAATAGGGCCTTACCATTTATGTGTGTAGTATATACAAATGGGCCAATGGCAATTATTAAAGGTGTATCTGACTCACATCGGCCTTAGTCGTATTGTTGATATACTACCAATACAAGTGATTGCAAATAAATTAGAATGAACTATTTGCTTTAACTGCTATTACCCTAATTAAATCAGATTCAGAATCCGCACCCTCAAAATACCCTAATACAAGTTTCAGACAAAGCATTGATGACCACACCAACCCCCTTAACATTGTTAGCCTGGCCCCCAATTATATGCGTAATACCATTTGTGTGAGTAGTACATGAAAATGGCCCAATGTCTCAGGTATGTATACTGGTTGATATGCGTAATACCATTTGTGTGAGTAGTACATGAAAATGGCCCAATGTCTCAGGTATGTATACTGGTTGATATGCGTAATACCATTTGTGTGAGTAGTACATGAAAATGGCCCAATGTCTCAGGTATGTATACTGGTTGATATGCGTAATACCATTTGTGTGAGTAGTACATGAAAATGGCCCAATGTCTCAGGTATGTATACTGGTTGATATGCATAATACCATTTGTGTGAGTAGTACATGAAAATGGCCCAATGCCTCAGGGATGTATACTGGTTGATATGCGTTGTACCATTTATGTGAGTAGTACATGAAAATGGCCCAATATCTCACAGATGTATACTGGTTGATAACAAATAAATACAATGGATGCTTATTGATACATAGGTAATATCACGCCTAGTTCCGTGGGTACATTAAAACAAAACACTCTAACATAGATAGAATCCTTTAAGATCACTTCATAAAATATATAGGATGGCCTAGAGGTGGAATGAATGGTAGTGAGTGCTCGGTAAATACACTGGTACTCAACATCTGCAGGGGGGGCTTCATTAGACTTGGCACCGTCGACAAGTGCCCTTATCTCTTTCATCAAGTCTAGCTTGGGAATGCGTTCTTATTCACGGAAATTGTAGATATTGCCGCACCTTTAGTCCCCCTAGTCTCCTATACTATGGTTGAGGATACATGGGATACATAGGTATCTGGTTGGTCTATTTTAAATTCTGTGGTTTACTCTTGACTTATCATCATAAGGAAACTATTCACAGCTCACATAGGCTAACTTGTTTTTATACAATATTCATAGACATCCTTTCATATTATTCTGTTAGAAATACATGAGATAGGAATACCACAAAAGCTAACGTGGATGAAGCTAATACTATTATCGGCTGCAGCCACATTGGCCTAGCAGGGTCCTTTGATTGGCCCTTAGTTGGTTGTAACAGTGCACGCAATTAGTCTACATAATTATGTGACGTTATACATTTCACTGTACTCTGAAAGTCGTCTGAATTCAGCAGGAAAAAATCTTTTCTATGGAAGTAAGTTAATTCAGGTGGATCATTTTATTCGAAAGTTTATTCTTTATAAAACGGTTATATACATTATATAACGTCATATTAACCTAGATACCATGACGTTGCACATTTCCTGTGAGCAAGACAGGCCATTGACCTGCTTACAGCCGCACAGCTGTTGCTCTGTGATGAACGGCACTTTAATTCTCTGAGGCTATAACCACGGCCAACCGTTTTATAAAGGGCAACAGTGTCGACGTAAAGGAGAGAATAGATTCTATTCTCTGAACGATAACATATCAATACAGATGAGGAGAGCATATAGACAAGGCGATGCTTAATACTCTCGTCATTATAGGGTACCAAGTTTCTTGAACCACGTTAATATTCGGCATGGGAGGTACGCCTACCTCCTAAACCTTGCACGTCAGCAACGTTAGCTTTGTAGACTCCTCTCGTCATAGACCACCCCTGGGCCCTACTACAACCACCCCCATCCATCCCCGACACCGGGGTGTATTTAGATAGGACGGGGATCTACCTGGACAATGGAAATGGCAGCCTGCTATTGTCTGCTACTTTATGACGCAGGCCAAAGTACAAGGTTTCAGGTAACATGGCCACACACACAGAAAAGTGAGAGTCATTGTCGCTAAAACTACCCTAACCCGAGGGTCAGGCACTGTCTGACTCTCAGGTGAGGGTAGTTTTAGCGACAATGACTCTCACTTTTCTGAGGGTGCAGGGTGTCTCAGGTAGATGGGGGGGGGGGGGGGTGTCCTTCTAAAACTGTTTGTGAGAGGCATGAAGGATTGTTTTCCATGGTACGTTCACGCTAAACTCTATCTAGAGATTATCAAGAACTACGAGGATATCATTGCACTGAGTTCTGTGCTGTCCCCAAATCTATCCCTTCCTTCAATTGTTAAAAAAACATCACTGCCTAACTTATAAGCTATAATAGCAAACACAGTGAACTATGGCGAAACCCGATGAAAATTAAGGAAAATGCTGCTTCGGTTAAACCCCTGTAATGATATGTCTGTATCATTAGAGTAGATATGAGTGAGCGTGAGTGACTCTGTGTGGTGCACGTGCAGTTAGCTGCGTATGGAGTTGTGCTATTTCAAGACTATTGATTTCAAGGACGTAAATGCTCCACTGACTTTGTTATTATGTTGAGCGCCACACAGTGACACAAAATAAGTGCTCTGTGATTTACAAGAGCTCGGATCTATATGTGGCCTAGATTCTCTGTGCTACACCTAAAGATGAGAATTGTAGGGGTATTGAAATAGAAAATTAAAAAAGTAGTTGGCGCGCCATAATTCATGGCTTATATACAGAAAATACACTCAAGGCGTATGATCATGCTAGGGGACCTACCGGGTATATGCCAATCCCAAATCTTTCACGGGGAGGCCCCAAGCCTGTCTATATAGGCCTGCTTTACTTTTGCATGGTGGCCTGGCGTATAGTCTACCACACTGTAGGCCTTTATATACACCGGGTATAACATATCAATTGATTGATTTCTATGCTGATCGTATCTATAATTGTTCCTAATATGGTATTCATAATGATACAGGGTTTATGCAACGTATTACAGTACTATTAAACAGCACAATACCTCTGGATGATTAATATGTATCGTTCCGTAACCAAATATGAAGGCAGGCTATGTAAGAAATATTACATGATCATTATATCGGTATTATATTACAAAGCAGTATAATATCACACTACCTAGCATCCCCATAATATTATGTCTAACCCATCTTATGTCAGAAAATCATTAACATCGCTACTATGTGAAGTATCTAGCATGAGAGGTCTGCATATATTTGAAAGAGCCGTTGTAATTTATGTCAAAGAAACGTGTGGTTCAGGTGACCATCTATAGCAGAAAAGGGATTTGGCAATGCCACTAGTCCGACCCTAGAAGTCTTTAATAGTTTTCATTTTATTATTTCACTATTTTTGAGTCGATTTGATGGTCCACAATTCAAGGCCGCGGTCTGAATGTAGTCATCTAGTTCGTGAGTCAATTTCTGGCTACCTTTGAGGTATTATTCCTTATTTAATAACGCAATGTTTTTCAGACCATACCATCTAGAACACATTTTTTGTGGGATCTTGCCATTAATGTATAAATGATCCGTTTCCCAACACACAACCCTACTCCCTTTCGGCAAAGAAAGGGGTTGGACAAAGGAGTGACCTTTCATGCCAAGAAGTATAAATGCCATTCTCACCTTCAGGGTAGTACGCCTTTCAATCCTCTGTAAATCCTGTCATTGCTTGAGGCGCCAATGTCGTGGCAGCCGTGTTGTCGTCTGCTTTTCCAAAGAGTGTCCGGCAGGCGACATTTGTAGGTTACCTTGGTTACTGTCGAGAGACTAAATCCTCCTTATTACAATTTAAGACTACATCCCTGCTGAGGATATCCACGCCTGTCCTCCTAATCTCACACGGTAACTCACTAGGGTTGAGTGTCTCCTGCCCTCCTCCTGGGTTGTACTCCTGTATAGACTCTTAGTGGGAGTGTGTGTACCTTTTTCCTTAACAAATGTTACATTCTCGTTCACACTGAGTTATCCTTCCATCATACTGCGTCTATACCATATCCACAGTCTCTCCGTCACTCGACCTAACTAAGTGTTACCCAATCAACCCAAATCTGAGTCTCTCAACCTGACTCTCAGTAGTCACGTGCTCTGAACCGCTCCACCTGTGTCCTGGTGGTTTTGTACACAGAGTCACGTGTGCGTGGGAAGGGTGAGTATTCCCCTGATGGTTACCAACCCACGCCCTTTCCCCCAGCAGTCAGACTAGAAAAGAGATGGAGGTTGGGTTCGTGCTCAAGGCAGATTAAGTTTCAATAAGGGAAAAGCCAGCTCATTTCTCTGTAGCACAGACCAGAATAGAACGCAATAACCTGATAACTTTTGTTGTCAAATATCACCAGGGACGTATCACGTCACTAATATACATGTGGGTTACAGTGTATTTCTTTTCCCTCGTAAAATATAAAAGTTCGCTTCTTGAGCCCGGTTCTTGAGATAAAGTGAATGTCAATTCCAATTATAGTATTCCCCAATGTTAAAGACCCTGCCCCAATGAATGGTTACATTGTTTAGACCTTTAGAGGCAAGCCTGTAGACAATACATACCCTAGAGCCTAAGTATAGTATGCCCATGCAATTGAATCCACAGTGCTTAAAAGTTGTCTCCTCATCGCACAGTCCACTGCGAAACTATCAGACGACATTCGACTCCTCCAACACCAGGACGATGAAGCTGTACTATTGGTTGCTGGGTGGGTGACAACCCACGAACACAGTTATGTCTAGGCCCTAAGTGTCATTGATCTGCAGTAGTACGATACCACCCTGACATGCTATAGGTTAAACGGCCCCCTAACAGTGCAGGAGGCTGCTCCTGACAGGGTGTATCCATGGTTACTGGTAGCAGACGACATTGCAGTATTGAGTGGCTGGTGGCGGGAAGGTGCCACAGCAGTGTCTGCTGCTGGGTGGGGAGGCACTGCTTCCTCCTGTACCTGGTGCCTAGTTACCTACCCCCAGTGGCAGCCTCGTGAGTGGTGACACAGTGGGGCCCCCTCCCTCCACTGCACCACTTACCTGCACGCCTCCAGGGGGACCCATCCTCCAGGGTGTGTGACCAATGAATGAGAGCAGCTTAATGCGATGACATTTTCCCTCCAGGTGGCGCCACGTTCCTTGTGTGTTATTGCCTGTGTTATTTCTGCGTGTGCTGTTCTAGCTATATCTATAATCACATATAATTATATGTAACTGGAGTATGAGGAGTCACATGTCTTGTAGATCTATTATAGTAAATCATTACTAGATATCAGAGGGCCATCACTAAAATTAATATATCCTCCGCAATAGTTAGGATCTCTGGAGAGGTGAAAAACGTAAATAGGAGAAACTTGGAGAATTAGAGACAATTGATATTGAATTATTCTATGCCCCCCCCCCCCATACAGAGAGACATTCGTGTGTTAGTGAGTTTAATCCACAGTGGAAGAAAGGGGAGGGGGCACCGATGCTTTTCATTGTTTAACATGGAATGGGGTTTTAGTAAGTTGAGTAACAAAACTGCAAAGATTATCTTCAGGGCAGGACCCGGAGCATCCTTTCTGTGTGGAGGTTCACTATTGAAAGCACAGAGAGAGCAAAACCCAGCCTTATACTATACTGTTTTCAGTGGAAATCCCCCTGCACCCTGCCGTTAAGATATTATCTATTTACCACCCTGTATTGGGGTTAATTCCCATTTTGCATAGACACACCACCTCCATAATGTTAAACATAGGATATTACCTAAAAGTATGTTGGTAACTGCGATATGGGGAATATGACAGATACCGTCAACTAAGTAATCAGGGAACTGCAGTCCCAGTGGCCGCAGAAACCAATTCAACATTGGGAACTGGTTCATCAACATTGATCAATTAACAATGTTGATTTAACGTTGCACTGTTTTCTTGATGAACCAATTGAGAAGTTTGACAGCGACAATGGAAAATGAAAATGAAAGTACAAGTGCCTTCTGATGCGTGCGGCTCAGCTGGTAATCCCATGTATAACATGTACTAGTTAACATTAAGACCTTCTCCTATTCTCTGAATATCTCTCATAACCTCATTACCTGTATGCTCATCATGTCCATGTGTTTGTGTAGTCAGAATTGAAGCAATATGTATACTGATTGATATTTGTGCAAGCAAACAAGAGTACATGCTTATATATTGCATCTCAAACTGAATTACTTTTTTGCATTCAAGATTGATAAATGTATACCGCGTCACGAACGTGTTGTTTATCAATAAACGAGTTCGCTTAGAGCTCATTGAACCAAAAAAAATATTGAGGTGATTTTCGTGTCCACTGACAGGATCATATTCCTAAGGGTTTACTTTAGTTAGATATATTGATTGTACTCTGTAGTAATGGGCATTAGTAGGTTAATTGATAACCTGTCACCATGGCACCATCCACATCAATGTAAGTGCATGCCCGACCAGCCATGCTAATTGAATGGCCTATAACTTTATATTTTACCTTATTAGTGTCCCATATGATAGCAAAACTCGGTTAACATTAAGGCTAATTGGCAACGGTGATTAATTACTTCATGTATTCACATATGGAATCACATATGAAAGCTAATTAACAGGACTATTCATGTATAGACTGTGTAAATGTCATATACTAAGGGGTAAGTGTGCATAATGACACCGGCATGGTATTTTGAGACATTACTACTGCGCATATGTATATTTAAATATATATATGGCATAGGTGGTGGGGTCTGTTTAATCTGAAGACGTTCCGATTAGTCATTCCTGTAGGTTCACCCCCCCCCCCTCCACCCTACCCTCCTGTGTCGATGTAGACGAATGAATCTCTCTGTGTAGGGGACAGGTGAAGCCGCACATGGATATGCAGACTGGAGGAGGTAATTGTCGCTGTGCGCAGGAAACCTCCATGGCCTCCTGCGTCATAGCCAACAGACCAAATTTAAAGGGGCATTATCACCACTCGCACTTACCACATAGACTAGAACAGTATAGTACTAGAATTGTGAGTGGGATACGCTCGGTGATTATGCCACTTTAACTCTGCCAATTTGTAAACCATTATCGTTTCTACTGATGAGAAACTAGTACTGAATAATTTAAACACAGCTTACATGAATCCTTCAAAGGCTGTGAAATCTTGGAGCTGCGAAGACCTCCAATAACAGAATTATGGAGAAACATATGGCATGTTACTCAATAATCTAAATCATTGCATTGGGCTTCATTTGCGTTTACCACTGTATTAGCAGGACAGAGGACATCTTTGAACTAATTTTTGTCACACATTTAAAGTATAACAACATCATGTTCATTTAAATTCATACCAAATACAGAGCACTTTTATTTATAGAACTGATAGGAAATGCACCGAATATCCTCTCCCGTGCCAGTTTAAAGGACTGCTCTGCCGTTGGCTGTTATTTAATTTCCACACACATTGGTTTCATCACAAGCAGACGTTGAAGGCCAGCAAAGGGGCCTCATTTACAGTTGAAAGAGAAAAGTGCTTGGTGTGTTCTGTTGTACCCCACGATTTAAAACCACTGATGTAATGTGGGGGTGTTTGAGAAGCAGTAATGATCAAAATTGTTATCATTATTCATCAGGTCATCCAGGGACCTGACCACTGCCTTTTTAGGCCATTTCACTCTGGAGAAATACCTTGCAAGTTGAGAACCAAAGGGCACGGTTAGTTTGGTAGTTCCACATGAAGTAGCGTGTGACGAGGTTGTAGGCATCACCCTCTGTCCTCTCATCTATGGATACTCATCAATACAATCATAACTCAATAGTGGTGAACAGGATACTGCCCTCATAGGGACCAGTCATCTATTACTACCTGGGGGGCACTGGGGGGAGGGGTTGTCCATGACGACTAGGAGGGGGAATAAGAGGAGAGCCAAGAAAGTGGGTTTGGTAGGCCATAAGGTTATTCACCCTGCTGTTGTTATCTCCCCCTCCTTCCCTTTCCATTTGGCTTACCCAATAGTCATAACGTTATGATATGTAGTATGGTTGAATGTGTGTGTGTGTGGGGGGGGGGGGGGGTGCTTCAGTACAGCAAGTCTCGCAGCTTATGTCTCACAAAGTGTTGAGATTTGGTTGAAAATAACTTAGTACGGTCAACTATTGAAAAAAAACATTATTTATCCCTTTCTTAAAATTCACATTGTCCCGTTAAATGGTAAAAGCAAAGGATTCACATATATAATAAAACGTATTATTGTGTCCTTGGAGTCTACTAGGTTATCACCAGTAGAAGTATGTCATACCTCGATGAACAGACATAACAGAGTATACACTAACAGACAAAATAGGATATCAACACATCAGATTAATGAGGTGTGACGTATAATTACACTCTGTATGCCCTACATGAACAAGATAGGATCATTTCTATTCATGAATGATTATAGTACTGCTGCCATATAGCATCAGGTTTTAAAGAGCGCCAGTGCTAGGAGCAAAGGAACTTTTTGTCAAGGCACCCCGGAATGCAATATGTTGGCTTTTTCAAACCAGCTGTAGTAGCACCAATTATAACTGGTGAAAAAAACATGGTGGTCTGGAATCCCCAAGTGAGTCATGGTGCGCCTAAAGGGGTCAGTGTGAAAGGCATAGGCCTAGATAAGAAACACACTGAGTGGTACTATGACTGTAGTGCCATGTAGAATAATAATTATGTTATCGAAATACCTTTTGAATCAGAGTCACTACCACTGCCTCCCTTTCAAATCAATCATGGAATGCATAAGGGAGTCAAACAATTGGTTTTCCGGCTAGGTGGTACCACTCTATTTCATTAACTTAATGTTACTGTATATATGCTCAAATCATTATCTCTTCTTTATTAAATTGTGACATTTACAAGTAAACTGATACATGACATATAAATCAGTGCAACATCAACATTTGATGTCGGAATTAGATTTCATGAAAATAATAATACAAGCATGGTATATCCTTCATATCAACTAAGGCCTCTCCAAGTAATATTGGGCTATAGTTAATGTCCTCTTGATATATAGCGTTTTCAAATATTTAAATGGGGTTCAACATCTGTCGTACTTACTACTACTCTGTGGGGTAAACTAGTCAGAGGTAGGCCTCCGCCCAAAGATAACGCAAGGGTAGTGAGATCCAGTTTATTATGTGGTTGTTGATGTTATAGCAAACATAGAGCAATTTCACAGGTAATTTCCCAATCACAGCCTTCTCCATATATATATATATATATATATAACGATATGTATATCATTAATGTCAGTTTGCTCCAGGGCTTGCACCGATAATCATATGAGACGGCCTTAGATTAGGCAAGGTATTCATATAAGTATCTAGCAGGATTCCTCTACATGAACCCGGTAAGACTACTGTAAACGTATTAATTTTCGCTCAGTACGTATTTTCGCGTTTTTCGCGCACATGCTCAAGTGCGCGAAATTATGATGTGCGCGAAAATTATGCCCAGGAAATTAGCTTTCCAATGATGTGTAGCACTATATATTGTAGCTCTTAAGTTTTATAGCTCTTAAGTCTAGAGTGCCCCGTATCCCTCCCTTGTGCATTACAGCTTATATAATATATATGATGAAACTTTTTGTGCTCTAATATCCTTAATAATTGTCCGATTTACAAACCGTAAAAAATGACATGTAGCTAAACATGTGATGGTTACAGCTGCGCGAAAATATGATTGCGCGAACATGTCTTTCTATGGTAGTGCGCGAAAGTTTAGCTGCGCGAAAATATATACGTTTACAGTAGTCGTTGTCCGCTAGACCAATAAATACATTCAATCCGAGTTTATACTTATTATTGGGTGTTATAATAACATATATCAGCGTGTTCTATCGTTGATCTGTACACTCCTCCATTATACCGGTTGATATTATATTCTGGTATTAAGAGAACTCCAGGTGCAATCTATTCCATAATCATTGAGCCATCTCCACAACTCCAGGGTATACAATCACATTCCAATGCATTAAATCGGCAAGTCTAAGTAGTTGACGCTCTAGTTCCAGATTGACGAAACCAGTGAATTGTATTACTATCTCCACACACATACTCCTCAGGAGTTACACAATGACATCTGGTCTTCTCGATCGTACTCCCACAAACGCTCACTGGTAACTGACTGCCCCATTCCCTTTCCTAGCTTATATTCTCTATTTCTTGTTTCAGACCCTGCCGATCAATAGCTAGGCGGCCACCCTCCATGACCATGCTCCGCTACTCAGCTCTCATCGATTGGTAATTAGGCGGCCCTGGTCCACGACCATTCGTTTGGTGATTAGGCGGCCCTGGTCCACGACCACACCATGCACAAGACCTGGCTGCCGGCCTCCGTTGCCTGTCTACCCCCCACGTCGCTTCTCCCCTGCCTAGATGTCATCCCTGGCTATGGTTACACCCGACGCTGAGGCGCGGCCCCATGTACTACTACCCCTTGCCGCCGGCCCAGGTTCCCTGCTCCCTGTTCGCCTCTACCATTCAAGTCTATCTCCTGACCTGGATTTATCCCGCCGTTATCTTCCCTACCAGCTGCTTCAACCCGGATCTTATTCTATGTGTTGCTTCCCTGTTTGGATTCTAAGCCCTGACCCCACGTCGAATATATTCAGTCCATAATCCAACGAACTCTGACTCTTATTATAGCCAAGTCTCTTATTATTGGACAATATGATTTCATTCATATTTATACTATATTCATTACTTACTGTGTGGCCCGTGTACCAGACCTATTCGATTTCCACGTAATTCTGTACAGCGGCATCTTTTCCCTTTATTATATTGGTCTCTCTGGACTGTACTATTGTATATACAGTTTCCCATTGTCTACTTTGTATATATATGCTATACCCATATGCATACATATATATATATTGTCCCCCCATTTCCCTCACATACCATATCATGTGTAGTCTTTAAGTCAATAAATATGCCTTCTAAGCGTTTTTGCTCTTCTTTAGTTTTCCACTATAACCCAATATACTTGTTTCTCATCACTAAACCATGAGAAATATGACGCGGGCACTTTATTTTCCTCCCCCCTTTTCTTTTGCTGAGGCTTAACCTAAATGATGTAGAGTATTGCAGGCCTATTGGGGTTAAGGGTCTGCGAAAGTTGTAAATATACATGTTTTCTCCACTCCAATGCATTTCCTGCATTGCAAGCTCTAATTTGATACCAAATATGCTCATATCTGTCTGATGTTGTCACGTTTTTCCATTAAAATTTGTAAAAAAAAGGAAATCTCTGAGAAGCGATTTTGGTGATGCGCGCAGTGATGAGAAACAAGTATATTATTTGGAGTGGCCTAAATGTGCACTGAGGGATCTTGAAAATCTCTCATGGTGAGGAAAGATGAGCTAGGGTAACAGCTATTAAAATTGTTACAGCGATTAAAACTGTACTTAAGACTCCCTTCCAAGAGGAGTTAAGGCATGACCTGGTCCTTTCATAAGAGATTCAGCTAAGGCTTACTTAACGGCGTCACCTAACTCCCTTTCTATAATGGAGTTATCCTAGGTACTGACTCCCTTCAAGTAGTCTCTGTGGAGGTAAGCCAGGACTATCTTTTGACCCAAATATCCACAGCTAACCGGGCGTCTAGTAATCCGCTCTACTAAGTGCTAATTCAGTATGTACAGTGATGTACTTACACATGTACATTTGCCATTGTTACAAAAACACTGATATGTCTCTAAAGTAGAACGATAAAAATATTTTAATCATGAGTATAATAATTAGGCATGAATGGTTGCTGGTGTGTTACGTAATAGCATAATAATAATGGCAAAGGTTGTTAGCTTGCAATGGCAAATATGAGTGAAAAGACGAATCAGTCATGTACAGGGATGAGAGTGACCATTTTCAAAAAAAAGATTGAAATGCTTAAATTGATACCTATGGATTAAGAACCTTTATGGTTGACTATATACGGGTCCTCGCGATATTTAAAAGCTTGAAATCAGGGGAAAACTTTTATCCCTGCATGTATGCGAATGGTCAATCAAACAGTTTTAAATTGTGCTCTCCATTTGTTTCTCGTCATGAATACAATGTATCAAGTCCAATTACTAGATGCTTCCAGGGTCCTCCCAATGTCTCCTAGTAGAGTTGTCCAGCCGGCTATAACCTCCTTGGTGTAGGTTGTAACGATATACATGGTTAGGTGTATAATATATGTCTCTACAACCCCTTTACTATAGGTGCCAAATATTATTGGTCACTGTACCAGAACACGAGGCTGCCAATAGAGCCATACTGTGCATGCCGAGTCGTGGTTTTGTGTACAGTGTGTATATGAAGGAAACCATAGACTTAGTTGTAACCATGCAGACATACAATCTGTCTCTTGTAGGGGAAATTTAGAAGGGAAAGAATAAGATTTCTCAGAGAAACAGAGATATAGGTAGACAGGACAGACAGTGAAACAACATAGATTTTTCATTTACAGTGAATCTCACTTTAAATGTTTGCCCAGCAGCCTAGGAGATATGGAGACTTTAGTGGAAGCTTTCACTTGTTATATATGTAAATATGTTTAAATGATAATAATGTCCAATTACCTCATTAATCAGAGGATCAATCTTAGAATTATGCCTATTCACTCTGCTGTCAGAGTTTCACTGTGACAATCCTAGAGTACTTTTTGCTCATAGAGTATACTTGCATATTGCTGTGAGGCATTTGATTATGTCTCTTTTGGCCTAATATTTACAGGCCTGGAATTAAATTGATATTATCAAATATATCAATGAACCAAGACACAATGAGCACCATCATTAGATGTCAATGAATAGCAGAGAATCATCATATAATCATGATGAATCACCGTAAAAGGACAATGGGAAAGCTCCGTAAAATTTACACAGATTCGGGGAATATGGTGACCGTGTAAAAAATTAGTGAAAACCTGGCATTCATTGATGCCAGTGAATCACCGTAATTTTACGGTTTATTTCTAAGAGTGTGCTTCTCACTCAACAGCCAGTATATATACAAAGAGAACTATAAAGAACAGTGTATACACTGCTACCATGGTCTTGCCACCCGTTCGGATACCAAAGTAGTCAGTCATATTAGGAGATCTATAGGCTTCAAAATTAGGCTTCTTTCTCCTGTCGCTACCAGCCTTGAGAACAGTGTTGGTGCATTTGGAAGTAGCCCTGTCGTTGTCATGACAACTCCAGGGTTTGAAGTCCCTGAGGGAAGACCGGGGTGTCGGGACCTTTAACCACTCCACCAACTGGGATGCAGTAATGATCCAAACATCATCATTATTCATCAGGTCGTCGAGGAATCTGACCATTGCCTTTTTGGTCACGTCATTGTTGAGAAATGCATTGCTGCGCATGTTCAGCACCAAAGGGGCACGATTGGTTTGGTAGTTCCTCATGAAGTAGCCTGTTAAAAAGGTGTAGGCCTCATCCTCTGTCATCTTACCAATACATGTCTCAATGAAGGTACACACAACACTGCTATTTTCTGTCTCTCTTGGTGGTTGTGAAGGGATCTCCCACAGACCGGGAAACGTTTTTCCCGGACAAGGGCCAATAACACAGTCCACCTTTTTAATACCAAAAGGGGTATTCTTTTGTACTTTTTCCTTAGCACTAAGTATTCATCTCATCCTACGGCATCGTCCATTTTGGACTTAGGCCACTTTTTCTCATATTTTTCTTCATACAACAGGGCTTGGCCCTCACCCCTACACTCAGTGGGATTCGTGTTTTTTGTTGTTTGTTCTGTCACGTCTTTTTGTCCTTGTTATGTGTTCACCATCCATTGTCCCGCAAAAAATGGGACCTTCATATTCCAAAGGGTTCCCCCCTTATGGGAGGCCTGCACATACAGTGTTGCCTCTATGGCACAGGTTCAAAATTCTACAATATCAATAACCCTACTTCTCCATCTTCTCACTTCTTCTCGTCCCTTCCATCACTCCAATTCCAACTGGAGTCTCCCGAGTTGCTTAAACATGTTTTTAAGTTTTTGGCATAGCCTATAGACGGCGTTGTATGCCTGCCTAACTCAAGGTTGGGTTTCAAAATGTATCAATCAATCAGTCCACCTGATACGGATAGTCCAGGGTGAAAGGCCAATAGGGGGGAAACCCGAGCTGGTCCCTGGGCTGCATTGTAGAATCATAGAGAAACCCCCTTTGTTTCAATAGGGAAAAATGGACGTCTCGACCAGGTTGGAAGAAAGGCGCACGGTAACCCTTGATGTCCTTGCGAGGAATGCCTGCGAGGGAACGCAGCATGTTGCGTTGGCCATCGGCCTCTCTGTCATACTCCGCGTACACTGGGTCCGCCCAGTATCTACCAAACGCCTTGTGAGTGATGGAGTGAGAGGCTACTTCATGTCCCATCTTCCATAGTGCGGCTACTTCACAATACATGGTGTCCAAGTGCGACACGAAGAGTGTAACACCTATAGGACAGCCATTTGGATTTACCTTCTCCTGCTTTCCAAAAACCTCCATGAGTGACTCAGCTATTTTCTTGTCGATCTCTTCATTCATGGTGAAAAGTACCATCTGTGGTATGCTGCCAGGAGGAAACCCTCCGGGTGCCTCCAGGGCAGCACAGAGACAGTTTGGTGGGGGGCAAGTAGCAGGTGTGCACCTAGCTGGGAGATCTGGCTGTCCAGCACAAATTGCCCAAAGTGTAACAAATGTCAATATAGAAGCGAGACAGTTGGTCGTCCTGTAACTGAGGAAAGCCATCTTGAACTGGTGTGACCGGAGAGAAGTAGGAGCCTGTACCGCTTGTGCGTTTGTTTGTCTCTTTGTGCCTAGGTAAGCATATGATACGCGAGACTATGTCATACATGGATGAACAGACCGAATGGGGTGTATAATACAAACACACACACCAGAATTCATGAGGTGTGCTGTATTTGTACCCCTCCTAGCTAGCAAGGATACGTTTGGCCAAAGTTGACAAAGGTTGGCACCGGCGCAGGCAATATTCCAACGTTGAGCCAACGTTGGCAAATGTATGTTCCCGACCTGTGGGATATTTTTTCCCTTTTTTGGGGGATTTTTCTCTTCTTTTTTAATTTTTAAGTCTTTTTCTCAAATTTTAACATATTTTTGGTTAAGAGGAACAAGCTCCCACTTCACGCAATGGCATCAATGATAGTCTAACCTCAGGAAATGTCTTTTTAAGATACATATCAAATAATTGTAGAATTAAATGAGACTTACCAGGGTAAGGTGATATTTGATTATGATTTTGCCGAGGGCACCACTAGTGGTGCAGAGTATACAGGAGAGGTGGAACCGAGGCCCGCGCCTGCGCATCCTCAGGATTTAGAGACTAAATATTTATAAGATAGAAAATTATACAGCACTTATTGTGGAGTTAAATGAATTCCCACAACTAATGATTTTTGCTGCGTAAAACCAATATAAATATCAATCTCTTTGATTTTTAAGATTAATCTTTTGAGAACCAGAGTAATCACTCGATTTCTGATTAAGGCGAGGGCGGGTGGGCCTGTATACTCTGCACCACTAGTGGTGCCCTCGGCAAAATCATACTCAAATATCACCTTACCCTGGTAAGTCTCATTTAATTCTACAATTTTACCTCGGACACCACTCTAGTGGTTCGAGGTTATACAGGAGACTTCAGAGTCATTTCTGATAATTTTCATCTCCCATAAATATTTTGAGAATTTTTGTACTTTATATTCAGTAGATAACTTTTATGGAATAAATGTTTCTATTCTGAATAAATTGACAACCAGTTGTTTCATAACACCCTAGAATTTATTTAAAACATATAAATTCCTCCCAGGTCACAACATTTACAATCATCACAATTTCTGAGAGTTTTTCCTCTTTTTGGACTTCAATGCTTCAGTCAAGATAGCCTGGCCGAATGCGTTCGGATCCTGCTCTATCGGTTTGTCGTAAAACCTGGCAAAACTGGATGCATTTCTCCAGCCCGCCCTTTTCATGATCATGTTCAGGGGCACCCCTAATGCCTTTGCTTTCGACGTGCTAGCTCCCCTAGTGGAGTGAGCCGCAAACTTCGGCTTTCTCCCGAATTTTGATACATTTACTCCTGCAAGGTCCAAGACCCCCAAGGTCCAATGTGACAGGGTGTCCCGCGAGATCGGGCCATATGGTGACACAACATTGATTAACAATTGAGAGTTCTTACTTGTCACCGGGTCTTTAGACCTGAGCTTCCTGGTGCGTCTCAAATACATATGTAACGCTGCCACTACACAAACATCAACATCTTCCTCAAATGCATGTACCGTGATCACATCCATTGTGTCACCTGGTCTATTGTGCTTCAATAGCGTACTCATGTAGAATGTTATCTCCTTTTTGTCAATATCCGCCCCTTCCAGTGAGAGGTTTAATATTGTTTGACCCCTTTGGGCTGTAACTAACAACAATAACATGGTCACTTTAAATGACAACAGTTTGAGTGACAATTCCCGGTTGTCACCCCACTCCTGAAATAGTTCTAGGATGTCTGTGACATCCCAGAACCCGGCGTATCTACCACCTGAGGGGTTCTTCACACTAGCTCCTCTACATACCAGGGTCACCTCATGTATCGACCCAAATGTTCTACCATTAACTTTTGGCAACAGTGCCGACAAGGCAGATCTAGCTGAATTAATAGCCGAATACTTCAAACCCTTATTTACTAGTTCTGTCAAGAATTTACAACCTTCTTGTACAGTAGCAGACATAATTGATACCTTATTTCGAATGCAGAAGTAAGCCCATTTCTTTAAATAGACTGTGTACTGAGCTTTGGTAGACGACCTAAATGACAACATAATAAGGTCTATTGTCTCCTGACTATATCCTTCCCTACGTAGTCTCTCAGCTACAAAGGGCATACCACCAGTTCTCTCCTTTAAAGTCTGCACGCTATGAGTGGACACTTGGCCATGGCTTCCTCGTTTCTTGGTTTGCCGTGCTGTAGGAGGTTTCTCCCTCCTTTCCTGAAGAACAGTCTCTTTCCGGGGAGGTTTAGCAGTCTCGAAAACCACGGCTGACCCGGCCAGTCCGGTACGAGGAGGATTCCTCTGGTGTTCGACTCTAACGCTCTCTGGAGGACCTTCCCAACGAGACTGAAAGGTGGGAAGATGAAGAAATCATGATCAGTCCATGGGAATGAGAAAGCATCATGTCTCCAGGCCCCTGGTTCAGGGGTCCATGAGACAAACAGTTCAAGTTTATGGTTTAGCCTAGACGCGAACAAGTCCACTTCTGGTTTCCCCAATACTCTACACACCTTCAGGAAGATCTTGTCATCTAGCTCCCACTCAATGTCATCATTGAAGTTCCTAGACTTGTAGTCAGCTAACACATTTTCTACTCCCGGGATATGAGCAATAGTTAACCAATTTTGATTTTCCTCAGCCCACGCCCAGATAAGTCTGGCGACTGCATTACACTGGGGTGAGACTAGTCCACCCATGTTCTTCACATAAGCTAATGCTGTAGTGTTATCAGTGAGTAATCTAATCTCCTCCCCCGTCTCTGGTACTAAGGCTTGTAGACCAAACAATATGGCCCACATTTCTTTGACGTTGATGTGATCCGGGAGTTCATTCTCGGCGAATCTACCCCCTGTAGCGAGAGTGCCCCTGTGGGCACCCCATCCAGCATCAGATGCATCTGTGATTACCAGAATTTGTTCTAAAGCAGTTCTGATTTTTCTGACTCCCACTGGGATATTTTCTAGCCACCAGAAAACTTCCCTCTGGGATTCTTGCGAGAGGCGCGTCAGTGCATCAAAGTTACCCGCACACCTTTTCAGAGCCTCGTTTTTCTCCTTCTCTAGGGTCTTCAAATGTGCTCCCCCATAGTCAATCCCTGGCGTATAAGCCACCATAAGCCCAATGAGGCCAGCTATTTCCCTGATTGACGATTTCTTTTTCAACAAGACTGCTCTGTGGAACTTGTCGATTTTGTCTTGTGTCAGAGTGACTGTCATCTCATTTGAGTCTAGGGTAAACCCTAGAAAATCAATAGACTGTTTTGGCTCTAACACTGACTTGTCTGGGTGTATGACAAACCCCAACGAATCCAATGCTTGGGCTACCTCTTTCGCTGACTCCCTACACTGGTGTTGTGAGTCAGCAATAACGAAGCTGTCATCTATGTAGAAGAAACATTCATTTCCCTTCTTTCTGAGCTCGGAGAACACCGGCGTCAATATTTTGGTGAAGAACCTTGGGGCACAGGCTAGTCCATTGGGCAGTGCTGTAAACTGATACAACACCCCCCTCCAGATAAACCTGAGATACTTTTGGTCATCCTCATGTACAGGTACAGTGTAATAGGCATCTCGAAGATCAACACTACACAGCCACGCCCCTTTTCGCATGAGTTCTAAAGCGGTCTTTAACGAGGTCATTTTGAAATATTCATATTCAACCACTTTGTTCAGTCTGGAGAGATCCAGCACCATTCTGTATTCACCATTTTTCTTGGGTCTCAAAAATACATTGGAGACTACTTCTCCCAAGACATGTTCACATGGTACTACCACACCTTTTTTGCACAACTTTTGAACTTCAGCATCGACAATTGTGGATTCATCATCATTGAATGTTAGTGGAAACTTAGAGCTCTTATCAGTGGTATCACCCACAAAAGGGATTTTAACCCCTCCGACCTGCTCCAACACCCATGTGTCTTTGGTAAAATTTCCCCACATTTCTAAGAAGTTAACAGTGTTACCGGCTTGAAAATTTTGAGCAGAATTAATAAAGTCAGACTCACCCACCTGCTCTACTTCTTGGGGGCCTTCTTGCCAAAACCCTGCGCCCCAGGGTTCGAAGCGGCTGGTGGGTTGGGTTGTCTCTGTCTGGTTCCTGCTAACGGGTGACGATAGCTGGGATTGAACCGACTGCCTCTATAGTTGGGGTTAAACCCCTGACCGAAGCTCTGCTGTTGGAAACCTTGCGGGAATGGGGTGGCGAACTGTGGCCCTTGTGCCCCATAGTGGAACCCACCAAAGTTGTTCTGCGAGGGTGTCTTAACCTGCGGTTTGTTGTTGTACTTCTTTTTCTTTGACGCTGAAGGAGCCCCTTGGGCCTTCTTTGTCGTTTGATCCTTCATCGCCCCACGAGTAGCTTTTTTGGTCTTCTCATAGGAGGTCACCGCGACCTCAACGACCTTCCCATAGAGCCAGGCTGGATCTTTATCTTCCTCCTTTACCTTTGTTATGGCTCTGAGGAAATCGGGTTTGATATAGGGCTTGTGGATCTCTGTGCGCTTATTGACGATGGAGGCATTCGTCATGATCAAACTCCTCACTCCGTCTATGACAGTAGGCGAGAGTTTGTCTAGGGTGTCATCCGTGCCCCCCCTTTCCAACATTTCATTGATCATCGGGGTGAAGGCTGAGAGTCCAGCAATGACACCTGTTTGAAGATCCTGCAGATCCTTGTCTAGACTCTTTATTGGCGCTGGCAGCTCCATAAAGATCTCTTCTTCTGTTTTTTGGACCAGCAATTTTGGAATGTTCACTACTCCTGGGTACTTTGAAGTTATCGCCTCAAATTTCTTCTTGTCGAAAGATTGTGAGAAATAGTTCTCAAATCTTTTTGCTAGGTGAGGATTGACTTCCTTGCCTAACTCCGACGTGGTCAGGCTCTCCGACTCCTCCTTAAACATGTCAGCCATGCTGCCTGCTTTCAGGGTCGGTAACTCCTTTGTTTTAGCGACTTTAGCATCAGGCTCAGCCTGCTCGTCCTCCGAGCCTTCTGAGTCCGAGACTTCATGAACAGGTCTAGTCCCCGAGAGGGAGTTCAAAAGTTCATCACCTGTTGCTACAGCTGCAGTGTGCCAGTCTTGTCCCGGGAACTGATAGGCGTTCCAGGGATTGAAGGATGGGTTGCCGAATCCCGAGTAGCCACCCATACCCGAGTAGCCACCCATGCCCGACCAGTTCGCCATCATCTGCTGCTGCTGATGCATAAACGCGTTGGTCTGTTCTTGGACCATGCGTTGATTCATCAACGCCTGGGTCGCTGGGTCAAGTTTCGGGTCCTGACCTGACCCGCCCTGACCTGCATTACCGTCTGTGTCCTCCGCCAGGTTGACCACATCCGGATCTTTTTTGCTCTTGGAGGAGGCCCTCGAGGAGTTAGATGTGACTGAAGCCGTATCTTTATCCTTGTCTCTGCCCGAGGAACGGGTAGACGAGCCTGCCTTCTCAGTTTTCTCTTTGGATGCCATGTTTGGGTGTTCTGTTAACAATATAAAAGAAAAAGCATTAGCACCAAATCATATTGTTTTTATATATAAAAATATATTAGGCTATGACAGACCCTACAGTGGCTAAGGCCCAAACTGGATTTCCATAGGTTAACTTTATTGTGTAGAACTAAGTTCTCACTACTTTTGAAAAAATGATATCTGCGAGTTCTAGTGAACTCCCCCATGTTTTTGAGAGCTGTAGTCTCAAATGCCTTAGAACAGTCGCTAGAAGTGTTCCCGGCAACCATATGCTATCAGTGAATTCTAGTGAATTCGCCAACATTATTGAGAGCTGTCATCTCATATGCTTTGGAACAGGCCATAGTCCGCCCATGTTGTGAATAACTAATGTCTCACTACTTTTGGTACAGTCGCTAGAAGCGTCCCCGGCAACTACCCCTATTATCGCCCGTTATCGACGATGTTTATTTTTGGTTTTTTGAGCAGAATTGTTCAAATTTCGTCAAAGTTAGGCCCAAAGTCGACGACAGTAGCGCTAAGACGATCTATTTCCGCTATAAACTACGCTATAGCGAATAATTATTTTCAAATTCTTTCAATCGAAGACCGTAGCGCCGAAATGCAAAGGCCACAAAAGGAAACCAAGATGGCGGCAGCCTCCGCTGCCAGCGTCCAGCTCACCGATCGTGTTTTTTGGTCTGGTTTAGTATTTGAATCCCTCTGCGGACATCTATCGTCCCGGAGAACGATAGTTTATGTCCGCTAGGGTTGGTTTTTCTATAGATTTCGCCGTAAAAGCGATAAAATATAGTTTATTTCCGAAAAAGTTCGTCTGCGCTGCCGAGAGGCAAATCTCGGCGTCCGCGCCATGGTTTGACTTGTCATTTCGGAAATTATTCATCTTTGCGGACGGTCACAACCCAGAAGAGTTGTACCTATATGTCCGCTGATGTTTTATGGATAAGAATATCCATTTTATTTCTCCCCGAAGGAGTTGTTTTATTATAAAAAGCGAGAAAAACTCGCTAATAATTACCTAAGGATTGCGGCGACGTAGGAGACGCTCCCGGAAACTGAGGATGCGCAGGCGCGGGCCTCGGTTCCACCTCTCCTGTATAACCTCGAACCACTAGAGTGGTGTCCGAGGTAAAACTTAATATTTCTATTTACTGTTGTGATGATTCGCGAGTCTATGTTGCAATTTGCCATGCATTTCGGGAACTTTCAATGTAAAAAAAAAAATTAAGAGAAAAATCCTACCTACATACCCTATATTTTTGGACCATGTTGCCTAAAACACCTTTTTTTGGCCTAATGAAACACAGAACAATAAAATTCCCTTGAAATAAAACCCCTTTATTCAATAAAGTAACATACATGAAACGTTAGTTGAATGATGTGAAGCGCTTCCATCGGGTCCCTCCAAGAGTAAACTTTACCTACAGTGAGTGTTATTATAGTGACACAGGATAGATTCCTTCTAAAGAGATATCTTCTTAGACTTAGACACCACACATTAGAGTTATTATATGAAATGTGTCACACAAAAAAAGCGCATTGGTTTCTCGTAACAGATTAACTCCAGGTGACATGAGACCGCAGATATCTCCTAATATAACACCCAATTGCGACTAGGTACGTTTAAACCATTGTTGATGATATCCATGTCACAGAAAGTTTACTCTTCGATGACCAACAAATGTATTGAATACAATGGAAAAAGCAGTGATTTTAGACTTGATGTTATTATAATATTAAAGCCAAACCATAAACCTGAATCAAGAATAATATTTATTTTATTTTTAATATCTAAACTAGAAACCATCCCTTGAAAATTATAATTCTATATGATTCATATCGATGATATACTCAACCCATTAGTAATGAAGTAACCTCTCTAATTATATATCACTTTGATAATTTAATCACTAATGTGGCAATACCCTTGGTGCTCACAACTAGAATGTATAGTACAGACAAGTATACATAGCATGGGCTCACTCTCAACTACAACCTCAGGATCCTTTTAATGGGGCTATTAATAATAATATCACATGACAATAATTATAACAAGCTACACCCAAAATCTCTCAAGACAATTGTCCACATATCTGTAATTTGTCTTCATATGCAGTTCCCCAGTTTAGACTACAAACTGTTTAGTCTCGCGTGTGTGGTATTTACTCGCTTTTTGTTAACCGATATTTTGTCCACTATTTCCTGAGTAGATCAGCCTTTTTTTTCGATATGTGTCAAATCTAACAGGATCCCTTTGTCAAACTTTTATCACACAAAATGAAAAACACGGTGAAGGAAAAACCTTCGTGATTAAAATTTAAACAAATAACTACACAAGAAATGGTGTTCGCCCGTTGCAAATTCCTGTACATGATTCTTTTTCTGTGCAAGTTTGATACAATTTATATTATTTTGTCTTTGCAAGTTTATATTCCCATAAGTATACAAGCTGGGTTAGAAAGTACTCTGAATGAACAAGAAAACAGACAAATAAAATGAAAGACACCATGAAGAAAACTCTTTCTATGTGCAGTAGTACATATTCCCTGGATGACTATATAATGGTTATGTGCTAGGAAAAACCCTTGAAAAGTAACCAGTCACCAAATACAACTTTCTTGAATTGTTATTATAAAGCCAGGATTCCACCTATACAATAGCAATATGGTACCGACATAGCAGAGACTATGAATAAAGACTATCAAACAAGGATCACCAAGACTCCTTCCTCACAAGAAGGATGACGGGGTATCAAAACCAGGCATGACCGAGTGATACTACAAAATCAACTCCCAGAAGGCTGGGTCATTCTAGATTTCGGATCTTGATTGATCAGTATGATGGAAAATCCCTTAATCAATTCTATGATTTCCTTTAAGGTTATAGAACTCTATATATCGGTTAGTGCCAGCCATTTAGGCGTTATCCGCAGGGTGGAGCCCTGGCTTTATTTCACACATTGGTAGGACAAATCTTCATTCTTCAATGTGACAAATACCTCTCATACACAACTTGTAGTCTGCAATTAGCATGAAAGTAATTATTATTCAGACTTGAAAATCCCGAAAGCGCAACCATGTGTCAAAATACATAAACCACAGATCTATTTACACCCTCGACTCAATTGAACGACCTGCGTCGCATAGTGCTATTAAAAGGAAAACCCCAATCAACCACTATATATGTAATCTACTTAGAATTTCTGAAAAGGGAAAAATGTCCCTTTTTCTATGAAGATTTAAACCCAACAATTATTTCCTACCTGGTTTGACATTTTCAACAGACAGATGTGTCATTTTACATCTATAAATGTGCACCTCGTCAGTTGGTGACTTCATGTGTCTTAACGTGATGCAAAATGATGACACCTTCTACCATATATAGGGTTCTATTAAGTAAGTTCTGTTCGCTAGGTAAATTAAAGGAAACATGCAATGATGGATTCCTTGAAGCTTTTCTCGGGAAGCTCCTATTACACCCCTCTTGTGAGCGAAGACGAATGGAATGCCTCAGACTCTATGGGAACAGTGATGAGTAGTCGTGAAGGCCTGATCGTCCGGCCTCAGAAGAGGAAAATGGGGTGTAATATAAAGAAGGTGAGTGACCCATAGGGGTAGACACTAGCTCTTCCCACCTGGGTATAGAGAAATAATTGGGCATACAGCCCGATTTTGGTCAGGCGACTGCCAAAGAGTTCAACTTATCTTTCTCCCTTTGTTAAAGCGAAAATTAAGAATAAGTTTAGCTGTATCATGATCTTATCTTCCAAAATACATAATTATAACAGGAGTATACTGTACAGAAGGCTTACCACAATTGTGGGCCTGCCACCTGAAAAAGATCTCAATGCTGAATTTACAGTCATTGGCTCGCACTGGCGTTAGTGTCTACCCCTGGTCGTGTGACTTAAAGGAATGGGGGGTGTGACCTAAAGGGGGCGGGGCCTAAATGCGCTCCACCTTGACTTTTATAGGCAGTGCGGCCGCTTGGACCGTCTCCTGTGGGTGAATTGAGGCGAGGAGCATCTTATCATCGAGTGTCTTTAGGTAATCCAAGTCTCCGTAGATGCTCAGCTTCTGTAACCAACACCAAACACAACACATGACAATGGGCACTTACTGCAGATAGGGCTCATTCCAATTGCCAAAGCTTAATACCTACAAGTTAGGTCATATCTCATCTCAATCACATTATCCGTTCAGTGTAATTATTTTTGTTTAAATTTACAATATTACAAATGACAACCAGAACAAGGTTAAAACGTTCGATCACTTAAAGTTGAAACCAAGCTCTACATTTCTGTCAATTATTTAAGTAACTCTACCTGCACACCGGCACAAGGTGTGGGAATATCTAACAACCCAAAAATGATGATTATAAGACAAAGAGTTACAATGTTGAATAGACTATATTTTCTCATGAGTGAGTTAACTAAACTTCCTGCATTTCTGTAAATACCCGTGCTATAAACCACAACTCACCTGAGAAGGAATTCTGTGTTCTGGAGCGGTGGCTGCAGTAGTAAAACACAGCCATATCATCACCATGGCTGACATTAAAATGATAGATGTGAGCAACATGCGAGGCATGCCTGTCTTACGGGCGATGCAGCCCAGCCAGTCAAACTGGACGTCAGAGCGTGTGGCGAGTGATGTCTCGTCTCCCTCCAGGGGCCGCATCTGGGCGTGCTTCAGGTTGGGTGTGGCTGAGTTGTCCAGCCCAGCGATGTTGGTCTCCAGGTAGTTGGATGTCTTGTAGTCAGCTGGTGATGGATAACACGATTTACATATTATATACTGGTACTGAATTAAAACTTTCATATTGTCTGACAAATTGTATGTAAATTGTATTGCATCACCAAAGGCTGTGTCTCACGACCTTGGGCCAATGTTTTTGTCTCTGACTGGGTGCCAGCTCTAACCGGGTGCCAGCTCTGACCGGGTGCCAGCTCTGACCGGCTTGAATAAAAACGGGCTATTTAGGGCAGATCATGATAAAAATGGGCAACTAATGACTAGTTTAAAGAGTTATAACATCCATTAACCTTTTCAGCCAAATTCTATCTCCATCTGCCCTAAATAACCCGATTTTATTCAGGTCGGTCAGAGCTGGCACCTGGTCAGAGCTGGCACCCGGTCAGAGCTGGCACCCAGTCAGAGACGAAAACATTGGCCCAAGGTCGTGAGACACAGCCCAAAAACAATTAGTGCTGAAGTCGTTGTCAACCTCATACAAAAAGTAATTCTTAAACAAGACGAGGGTATAGGTCTACCCTCACCGCGATGCAACCTTGAACTGAAGCTATTCAAAACTTCAATGGCCGCCGTTGTCATGGCGCCGCCCCCATGTGACGTCATGTGTGATGTCACAAGGAGTTGTCTCCCTAGCAACCAACTGTAGGTTGGTTACGGTAACTAGCAACTGACCAGGAGTGGTTTGTTGTTGGTAACCCAATTGTTTAAAGACAAATGGTGGAGACAGATAAGGTTTCGCTTATAAAAAAGCTCATCAGGCATCTTAATAACACTGTATGAGTGTTATTGCGGGTCAAGGCTTCTAGGAAATCCTAGAATTTTGTAGGGGGCGGTCCTAATATTTTTCTATTATGCCAAAGCTTATAAGAAAATTATTTTTCGGTGGACTGAGACAGGTGAACACTGGAAAAATACCGGTAAAAAGGAAATACAAAAAGTATTCTTCCTTAGTTAAAATTTCGGAATTTCTACAAAATTAGAAAGCTTGGCATCTCTGAATTTTAATGTCACTTTATGAAAATTTAATTTTTTTTTTTTTTAATTTATACGTCATCAGCTTTATATAACACGCCCCCCTGACGTACCGTCGTCGATGTTGTCGTCGGTGTCCTGCATGACGTTGTACTCGGTGTAGTACTGGGGCTGGGAGCGGACCACCACCAGCCGGCCGTTGTCGGCCTGCATGTAGAAGGACCAGCTCACACGCATGTGCTGCCACACCTTGTCCACCATGTTGGAGTACATGTTGTGGACGTACATCAACGGGTACACGTTCTGCTGCAGGTCCTCCATCTCCATCTGGTGGGGGAACAAGGAATTATTAAAAACAACACATAGGGATAGAAACTAGCATTTCATCACTAGTTAGTTAATGTCAATAGTTCTAAATGGCACTACCGCCCCGCCTTATGTATGACTTGTGTACCCTTGCTATACGTGAGGTATTTGTTTTTCTACTTCATATATAAATGCCCAAATATGGGATGCATGACCACAGCCATAAAGAGACTATTCATAGCTCTGGTATGCCCAATGCAATGTTGTAGCATCATTTTAGTTCTAGAAGAAATGTCATTCTGTTTACCGGCGGAACCATGTCGTCAACTATCGATAATGCTGAGAATCCAGCCGTAGCAGGGGTATCATTACCTGCTTTTCGAATAGGCATATTTCAATTATTATCCAGAGAGAAGAATAGCCCCAATCAACCGAATGCGGGTGTTGTGGCGGCGGGGAGAGGATTGTTCCTTATATGATAATAGTGTTAGGCTTTGCCCAAATTGAACTCTCACCTGCTGTAGGTGCTCACGTCTCTTCTTGCTGGCAATGACCTGACCGTCACACCCTACGATGCACGCTGTCTGGTCATCAATCTCCGGGTACGCCTCCTTACACGCTGAAACACACACACGTCAGGGTTTCATGCACTGTATACTGTATACTAACACAAGCTAACCCAGGCTAGTTATGAAATTTGACAAATATTAAATAAACAAAAAATAAGTTTTACACTTAAATACACACAAAAAACTAGTCAATTATTCTTACATATGAAATCTACTGAATGGGGTTAACAAGTTTGTGAAATGCCCCGTGACTTGATTACTGTAAATATCATATGCCCGCTGGTTTATAAAGCAGGGGTACTTACAGAGGGCACAGGCATCTCGTGTCGCGTTGACTTTGCCGTCTTCATGTACAAAGTCAATGATGGTGAAGAGGCGACATCCTCTCTGGCAGTAGGCGAGGTGCACACCCTGCAACATCAACCCGGTCAGATACGATCAGTAACGTGTGTTATTTATAATAGAGACCCTCATTTAAATGTGGATACATGAGGATATTTTAATTCTCTCAGAACTTGTTCAGCTTTGATCGGTTGATCACCGTTTCTTAACATTGTTGAGAAATGAACACGCCCATACTGATCAACATGGCACCTCTGCAACAAGTGTGTGTGTGTTGTGTAGGGGGGTGGGGGTATTCGAAATAGAAATAGAGCACCAAAGTTTCAACCTCCTCATGACTCTATAAAGTCTTAAGATCTAGTTTATTTACATGAAGGTATCATTATTCGCAAGATGTAGGTGGGGTAGATGGATGGGGTAGCAAAATGGAAAATTAATTTCCATCATCTTTCTCATAGTCATATGATATGTAAAAGTGCCACCCTCTTGTGCCAAGATGCAGGCACTGGAACCTTCCCAGATCTATACTGTATCGGAACTCGAGGCGGAACTAATCTGCCCACTGTCTATAATCTCGGCCATTTTGTGTACGTTTTCCGACTGCTATAAGCTGAAGTATACTGATACGTGAAATCCAAAGCCACCATGTGGAGATATAAACATTATTGGATGCTAGTGAAAGCCGATGTATCGAATAACATACTAGTATTTATTTTATTATATCTCCTTTGCAAGGAAGAGTGAGTGAGGATATATCTACAGAGTAAACACTATACAACCAGTGTTTGTCAAGTTAATATTGCACACCAGACTCCTGCTACTTAACTATTTAGACTTACCGTATTCAATATTAATCATCCACATTCAAATTACATACAATTCTCGGCATATATATTAATGCCTATTTTTATATTTTCAAAGAAATATGAGGGGAAAAGTGTGATATTTCAAAATGAAACAGTTGGGTCAATAGATAAAGAAAGTAAATGGAAATTGTGAAAATAAAATATCATATTTTTGTAATACAAAGGGACATACCTCCATTGTTTTTGGGAACATAGCGTAGCATGACTAAGAATGTATTGGAACTACCTGGAGTAATGGTGGAAATAAACTATTCTACTTTTGTAATACACAGGACAAAATATCCATGTCATCCATGGTTCTTGGGAAACATAATATAGCTTGCTTACGAATGTACTGGAAGGAACTATCTGAAGTATATAACTGGAAGACGTTGGGTTTTGGGAGAGGGGATGGGCATGCATAATTAAACCTCACCCCCTCCCCCTACAAAGCCTGGTTACCAAAATCAATAACCTATCAAACAGTCGCACTGAACCGCGGTCAGTGGACCGTGGGCTGGCATGACAATACTTACAACCTACATTGATCCCTACTGTGTACGGAATAAAATATCAACAGAGGTTTATCCTAAATGTATTACCAGGAGATCCATCGAAAGGCGTGCCTAAACTTGGCTTCCTAATCACAAAAGACTCAGGTATTTGTTTTTCCACTGAATAAACCTACCCGAAGCCCCCCCCCCCCCCCCCCCCCGAAGTGCCCCCCCCCCCCTCCGAGGTGTGAGTGTAATATGTGTGAGTGTAATATGTGTGAGTGTAATATGTGTGAGTGTAATATGAGTGAGTGTAATATGTGTGAGTGTAATATGTGTAATACCCTAACTCATGTCCCATCCCCCAACCCCAAACCCTACCGGCAGTGCAGTAATTTATGTACTGCACGTCCTCTTTGGTCCACGGTTCATTTCCCGCCCTATTTTATCGAGTTTTTGGTCTTACAAAAAGTGCCTCAGGGGACAACATTTACATTGACTTAACTACTACTGCAAAAGAGGACTTAATGTCTACATTAATACATTCATGTTTGTCTACAGTGCTGAAAAGTAGGCTCATTTTTTGAAAGCAGTTTTTTGTTCAATTTTTTAGGGGGGAACCAGTCAACAGAAATGGATGATATTTACATCATGGGAAAGGAAAAAAGAAACTTTCGGCTAAACTGTGAAATTTTGACATAAACTTAGTTAGTAGGCCTAACAGTTCCTTAGTTATAATCATAGGCCTAGTTAGGTTAACTACCGTAAAACCTCGTGTATAAGCGTAACTCGCCTATAAGCCGCACCCCGACTTTGGGCCGATTCTATAAGCCTCACTGACGATCTGATTACAGTCGATTTAGTACTGTACTGTGTAGTATACTTGCAAAAACTCTCGTATAAGCCGCACCCTATATAGGCATGTTTGCTATCAAATGAAAGCTGGTTCTGATTTGCGTACAAGCCGCGGTTTCTACGCGAGGTTTTACGGTAGGCCTTTCTTTTTTATTAGGTCCTCATTGAGATACAAAATGATCTTCCCCAACCAATTATGGTAAACCTGTATATGGTGCAAAATTGCATGAATTGATTCTCAATATGATATGAAATTAGTTGGCCAGAGACAGATAAATATGTCATAAGGCTTATTTATCCGGATAGGCATACCCTATACGCTACAAAGGAAGTAGGCTGTTAACCCTTTAAGGACGGCAAAAAATGGTTATAATTAGCTGTGGGGCGAGATTTTTTGCAGGATTTTTCTCTAAGGACGAGGCTTTGTGAAATCCCATAGAGTTACAATGACTATAGTCGATGCTCGCCCTACCATGGCATCACCTGAGGGGGGGAGGGGGGGAGCTTGGTGGCTTTCCGAGGAACTTTATTTAATCATCTCCTCCTATTCTTCATCTGTGGGGAATTTGTGCTGGTGGAAGTTTTCCTCCTAGTTTCCAGAAGGGGAACTTCACACAGTTTCCTTAAGCTATCTGTTGTTTCCTCATCTTTCTTTACTTTCAGGCAAATCCTGAGAATTTTGTTTTGGAGTCTTTCAAATCTTTTGGGCCAATATTTTATTGTGCTGTCTGTGAGGAATGAACAATACCGTAAAACCTCGCGTATAAGCCGCGGCTAGTACGCGAGTCAGATCGGCGGTGCGGCTTATAGCATCGGCCCAGGGTCAGGGTGCGGCTTATACGCGAGTTTTTGTTACTATGGTACAGTACTAAATGTCACCGGACTCAGATCTATGGTGCGGCTTATAGCATCGGCACAAACTCGGGGTGCGGCTTATACGCGAGGTTTTACGGTAGTCGAATTTTTGAAGTATGCATTGCTTTTATATTCCTATTGCAGTGTCAAAGTCTTTTTTTTCCCCTTAAGTCAACTAGCTTAAAAACCATTAGCTTTGGAGTGGGTGATTTTTGCTTGTTGCTTAAGACTCAAATTGGAATCAATCTTAGCACCTAGGTAGGTGCAGGACTCTTTTTATCTCTGTTTTTCCAATTTTGATGTTCCCTCTGACTTGGACATTTTTTTCAGTTTTTGGGATGTGCCAAACCATGGTAGGCCTACACCTTTATACCCCTGGCCAAACCATAGCCACTTTGTTTTGTTGGTGTTTATTGTTAGGCCTATGGTGTCACAAAACTCAGCCACCTTGCTTAACTCTGTCTAAAGCGAAGTATTAATCATAACTAAAGGAATACCATAATACCGGTATAGATTGCCTAGATTATAGCAGCATGATGTATTATAATATACTATAGAGTATAGTCGACTTTGTCTTTGTCAGACGATCCAGCCATGTATTCATGACAATCATGTTGCGTGCGGATGATGCCATTGATGGGTTATGGAACAGGACGCGGATAGAAAGATTGAACGTGTGATTACCATCACACATGACTCAGGGTCAGGGTGATAAAGTGATTGAATTGATTGGACTAAACGACTGAATCCACAAATATCATTTAAGGAACAATTAATTATTTGTCAATTCTGAGAGCAGGAAGGTATTCCTGGGTCAAAACTACCCTCAAATCATGTGTCACACTAGTATGTTATCATATTTCAGCTGAACAGGTGGGTGTGAGCATACCGGTGGGTGTGGGCAAGCCGGTGAGTGTGGGCGAGCAAGTGTGTCTGGGTAAGCAGGTGGCTAGGGGCGCCAGCGCCTGGCGGCGTGCAACTGCCGGTTTACGTCCCGGCCAAAAAGCGAGCCGATCGGTGCGTCAGCAGCGACACCATCTCCGTTTATGTTTCGCCGTGTCAGTCGGCCACGGGGCGGAGTGTGCTTCCCCCCAGTCAATTACCACTGCATACATATCTAGCAGAAGGTGGGGGGGGGGGGGATACTCACATTTCCATATAGTCTTTGTTGCGACATGTGCATTGTCAGTGCAAAGTGAATCAGGGTTATCACAACTCTGATCTGTTACACAAATAATAACAAGTAACCTCCCCTGTAAATTACCTCTAGTACTTAAGTGTTTGATAGATGTCTGAAAAAAAGCGTCTCACCTACCCCTCTCATAGAGATAGCATTGGTTGTCACAACATATCCAATTTTGGGGTTGTCAGTTATCTACGCGTTCCCATAGAACTCTATGCTGAAGCAAACTACCAGCAATTAGGCCTACTGCCTAATATTCTTTTTTGTTTTTTAGATGGTTAGAGTAGGAATTTGTGAAAAACAAATACACCATTAGATAGATATTGTGGAAAGTGATCTATTCACTATTGAGACCATGCAAGATGTAAAGAGTGAAATATTGACCAAATGGGAGCAATTTCATTTTTTCAAGGAAAAGAGGTGTCCAGAATCGTCACACTTGACTCAGGGGGGACCCTGAGTCAACTAGGCCTACAAAGGATAGAAGTAAAAGTGAAAACTAGGATAAACTACCCAGCTAGCGATTCAACGTTGGGCCAACGTTGGGCCAACAGTGGCTGGGGTTGGGCCAACGTTGGGCTTTATCGTTGGCTAAATTGTTTTTTGGCCGTCCATTTCTACGCTTTGCCAACATTGGCAAACAGTGACGTTGGTACAATGTTGGCCCAACGTCACTGTTTGCCAACGTTGGCCCAACGTTGCACCAACTTTTTGACATAGACAATGTCCCAACGTCTAGCCAACCATACTTAGAGCCTAAAGATGATGTTGTTCAAACATATATTTCCCAAAATTAACCCATATATCGCTTCAAATGTCATCAATTCTCCTCAATAGAGATATGGCTGTCAAGAATCATTATTTTATGGAGACAGCCATTTAGTTCTCTATTTACATTTCACCTTAATCTCAGCTCAAAGGGCCAAGAAGTGATATAGAATAAGACTCTAACCCATGCCCCTTAGCTAGTGGTCATTACCCACAAAATGGTGTCCTCATAGAAATATTGCACCTAGGAATTTAGGAATTAAACATTTTATAGCTTATAAATGGAATAACTCTGACTTAAACATTTGTACAACCCATTATGGTGACAAATAATGGGGCTGCCTGGTCAAAATCTCTCCATACAACCATCAATGCCCTCTGGTGGACGTTAGAAATGCAACGGTTTACCATAAAGTGGAAGATCATTCTGCATCTTAATGAGGACCTAATAAACAGAGATGTAAGTGGGGTATGGATAGATTCCCTGAAAAGGGGAATGTGGCCATGGACGGTTTTGTCTCCTACTGCCAGCAGCATTTGTCATGTCCATGCATCCACAGACAGTTATCTCCTGGCAGCAGGATTTATCACGTCCATGTGTCCACAGACTGGTGGCGCCATCTGAGGATTTAAGGCTGCAGCATGAATATTAACCAATCAGGAGCCAGTATTCCTTCATTTCCCCCTGGATTTGTAGTCCCTGATATCCCCTGGGTCTGGGAGCCCCATAGACACAGTGCTAAACCCCTGAAAGATGCAAGCTGGCCCCACATCAGTGTGAGCTTGCATGCATGTATGGTAGAGGAGGTTGTACTGTCATTGGCTCTAAGTATATGAGAAGGGCAAGGGGATGTAACACAGAATTGTTTACAGAATTTTGACAGAAGCTAATTGATTTTTCTATTTAAAATATATTTCTTGATGTCCTCCAAATCCCTATATTCAGGGAAATCCCTGACCACTTACATCTCTGAATAAAAAAAAACAAAAAAAAACAACGTTGGGCCAACGTTGGTTTTCTTCTCATTGCTGGGAGTATTTTCAATGTTGGGCTAACATTGATTTGCCAACGTTGGCACAACATGAATTATCTGATGTTGTACTAAGGGAGTGCTCATTTATTATTTACAGGGGGGGGGGGGTGGTGGGTTTGGGGGGGGGCGTAAAAATTTCCGACCCCTCTCGAGGGGGGGGGGGGGGCGTAAAAAATTCTGACCCCTCTTGAGGGGCAGACTCGTACCACCAGTCTTCAACTCCGCTAACCTACGTAGGGACTGGTCCCACTTGGAACGTCAACATTCGATATGCGCGCGCACATTTACACTCGCCAATCGTGATTCAGCTATCCCACACAACGCCACCAAATTGCGCCCGGCGAGTGCATTGGTTTTCTGTTGGAACGGCCAGACATCCAAGTGGGACCAGTCCCTACGGAGAGTGGCGGAGTTGGAGACTGGTGGTACGAGTCTGCTTGAGGGGGGGGGGGGCGCAAAAATGTAAGCCCCTTTTTAGCAAAAAAGCCTGCACGTTACTATAGTTCAAAGGGGGGGGGGAAACGTTCCACGCCCTCTCGAGGGGGGGGGGCGTTAAAAAATGTCACCCCTCCGGGCGAAATCTCACCACCCCCCCTGTAAATAATAAATGAACACTCCCTCACGTTGGCAGATCACTGGGAGTATTGCCCACATTGGTACAACCTAAATTTGCCAACGTTGTACCAACATTGGCAGTTCAACGTTGGCACAGCGTTGAGATATTGCTTGTGACGGTTTTTGATTGATTGATTTGTTTAACGTCCAGACGTACATCAAGTACCTCACGGGACATCTCAAGTTGCAAGGAGTCATCCACAAATTGACGGTGCCGACCATTACCAACATTGGCCCAACGTATGTAGCTGGGTAGGGTAGGGGCCGGGGCCCTAGCCTAAGCCTAGGCTAGAGCTAGTAGAGGCTAGAGTAGACCAACTTGGCTGCCCAGTCAGTGCCAGTGGCAGTGCCGTGGCAGTGTCGCTGCCTGCTGAGTTCTCGTCCTCGTGGGCAGTCTTCTTGCCTAGGCTTGGGAGATACGATTCCTAGCCTAGAACAAGATAGCACGATATGCATGTGGGTCACCTTAATCGTACCCTACTCAACCACAACCCTGGCAAGGCCACAGTGACAGGCTCAGGATCTTGAATTAGACATTTGGTCCAGTTCTCAGATTCAGAAAGTCACACGAACTGACAAATCAACGTCTGGCCCTAGCGACTTCGCCACTCTCAAAACACCCTTCATAATGTAAACTCACCTTCTCATATGTGTGCAATGGATAGGTATTTGCGCAGATATTCTCACAAACTTCTGTGTCCCCTAATAAGTCGTCGAAAATCCCAAAGGAATAGGCTCCCTGGATAAAACAACAAAGCGCAAGGAGAAGAATTCTGTCTACGCCCGCCATCTTGCCGTGTTTATGTTATTGGGTCACGTGACTCGGTCAGCTGCGTTCAGTTCCGGTGGCGTTTTCCCGCGCGAGTTTTGTTATCCGGTTGGTGGTTTAAAGCAGCACTCTAGTCTCTCACCAGCCTACTCTTGTATGTTAGTGGTGAGAGAGTGAAGCTTTAATGTACGTAGGCCTTCTTCAAATGAGCCTAATTGACAACCAAGTACCGTGGTATCTATTTTTAATATTTGTGACACTAATATAAAAAACCCTGTAGGCTATTTTGCCACAGATATATAGCCCCATGATTTTGCTGACCCGTTGAATAACCCACGCTCGTATTATAGCGGTCGATTTTTTTACACCCCCCCCCCCCAAAAAAAAACAAAAAAAAACACCACAGACACACTGTAATGGATATCCCTGATGTTGTCACACATCAAGGGGGTCGTCCATAAATGATGTCACGCCGTAGGGGGGGAGGGGGGGTCAGAAATTTGTGACAAAACGTGACAAAGGGGGGAGGTGGGGTTGGCATGTGCATGATGTCACGTTTGAAAAAAAAACATTTTAATGTGTGCAACATGTGAATTTCACTGATCAAATATTTAAGTTTCTATCTCTTCAAGCCAAGGAAAAGGAAACATGGTTTGATTGAAATATATTTTCTTGTCAACGCTCCAGCATGAGTGTATCCACTTGTGCATGGTGATACCCCCAGGCCCTTTTGTAAGTGAGGCTGTTATCCAAAGTCTTGTTCTGGCACTTACTAAAGATTTGGAGACCCTTATACTTAAGGATACTTCAGGGTGCTTACACAAGACCAGCCTTCTATTAAGAGACTTACCGGTACTCAAGTTTAAGTTTTCACAAGTAGAAAGGTAGGCCGATATGATCATATCCAGGATGATCAAATCTATAAGATGAGCCAAAGATAGAAATCCCGATCCAACACATTTACCGGAGCAAGGGTTCTTTAAAGGCCCAGTGCGCCTATATATAGACTGCACTCTGAGCGTTACTGCACGTGCAGTAAGAACTGATTTTATAATAAAATTTAGCCATTTAAATAGTTGGAACTACGCATGATTCCACAGGCGCACTTTTTTTGTGGGGAGGGGGGGGGGGGAAGCATTTCTCAAAATCTAAACATAATAGGGGTTGGGGGAGGGTCAAGATTATTTTCCGTTGATTGGATGGAGGGGGTTGGGAAAAATTGTGGTGTCTGGGAAATTCCACCAAGCCACACATCCCCCCCGGCTAGTAATTAGTGACTGCAGTCCTTAGAAGTGTTTGTTGATAGCAAGTATTAGACTTAATTTTGGGTTTTCATTGTGGGACCGGGTACCTTTACTACGTGAATTCCTGCGTATAACCCGAATCTTGCGTATAACCCACACCCCAACCTTAAGAGAATCTTATAACCCGCACCTGGGGTCTGAAAGTCACCGTTTTAGTACTGTACTATACATACAAAAACCCTCGTATTACCCGCACCTAGAGTTTGAGAATATTGTGTAACCTGCACTGGCGGTTTGGTTTGTGTATAACCCGCGGGAATTTACCTGTTTTAATTTACGATTGAAGGGGGGGGGGGTAGCTGCTTGTGTGACGTCACGGCTGGAGGGGGGGTCAAGCAAAACGTGACAAAGCGTGACATGGGGGGGAGGGGGGGTCAAAAAAGGGCCAAAAAAGCATGACATCATTTATGGACGGCCCCAAACCATAGGCCTACATGTACTGGCACCTAACAACCATGCAGGGGAAGGTTGCCATAATTCCGGTCCATAATTGGACCCTCTGAGAACCTTGCTCTCTACTAGTATATTCCTTATAATGTAAAGTGTATCAGATTGGTTAAACATCGATTTGATAGAGGAACATTAGGTCATCAGCAGGATATATTCCGAATAAAAAAAATTTTATACTTGGCCACAAAAGCATTCTTTTAAAATGCTCCAATTTTGGAACCTAGGCCTATACATTTAGGTCCCTAAATTGGACCACTCGGGTCCCTAAATTGGACCAATCACTGCAGATAACCCTTGAATGTTGGCATTACAATAGATTTTTTCCCCTTTAGACTCTTTTGATATACCTCTATCAAATTTATTTTTGAAACAATCTGAGGTACATGAATTATGAGGAATAGAGAGCGATGTTCTTGAGGGATCCAATTATGGCACCTTCTCCAACGAAAATTTGATCAGATGGTCCAAAAAACAAAAACGTTCCAAAATGGCCACCATGCTTTTGCAGAATTTCAACTCTGTCATTTAAAATGGGCATTTACATCAATAATTATAAATTGAGAATCATAAAGATTTCTGACAGTAAGCACATTCTGGAAAAAGTGGGTGGTCCAATTTATGAGCCGGTCCAATTATAGCAACTTTCCCCCACTTAGTGTTAATTTTTTTTTATCTATCTTTAACTCTTATTCTTAGGCTAGGTATAATGAAACAATTCATGCAATATAGCAATGTACACATGTTTACCAGAATTGGTCGGGGACCAAATAATAAAAATCTAGATCGAAAGAAAATGATGCGCCATAAACGGCTGACAGGGAGCAGAGTGGTCTCTATACCCTTGGGAAAATCATTTTCACCCATTGGCAGCTTATTGACTCAGGGTTACCACCCAGAGTCTTATGCAACGCCTCATGAGGGGAACATTTTAGCACCACTTAGGCCTATATGATAAGTATCATGAAATGTATCATGTTCAACAGATACATTTTGTGCTTTAAATCGTTGTAATTCTGATATAGAATGTCAATGGCTACTTTCTATTAAAGGAGTATCTAAACGCTCTCTAATATGTAATGTGTACCGTCCTCCTAGTGGTTCAGTATTGAATTTCTGTAATACTATGAAAGCTCTTTTGCTCCAGGTGGAAAATCTGAATGGTTATGACGTGTTCGTGATAGGGGATTTTAATGTAAATTTTCTTCAAAATTCTAATGATAAAAGACTACTGATTGAATGTCTTGATCAATTTAATTTAGTGCAAATAATCAAGGAAATAACTACAACCTCTGGCAGTAATACCTGCATAGATTTAATATTTACAAACTGTGAGAATATAATATCTTCTGGACCGTTAAATGTACACCTGAGTGATCGTCTACCGGTACACATAATTAAACGTCACGAACACGTCAAACATGGTTTCAGGCTATTTAAAGGTAGATCTTACAAAAACCTTAATATGGAAAACCACTTGGAGAGTGTAGAAAATTGCAATTGGGAGTATTTTGAAAATTGTGAGAGTGCTGGAGAGTGTTGGGAGACCTATGTTAATATATTGAAACGCATGCTTGATGTTGTCTGCCCAGTAAAAGAGTTCAGAGTCTTGGATAAACCCGATCCTTGGTTTACAAATTACCTTATCGAACGTATCACAGATAAAAATAATTTATTAAAGGATGCTAGACAGTCGACTTGTATTTTTGCTTGGAGACGAGCTAGATTACTAAAAAATATTGTAAATTCTGAAATTGATGAGGCTAGAAATAATTATTATAAGGAATTAAGTACAACAAACTACAAAGACTCCAAGTCCTTTTGGGCTGTGGTTAAAGACATTTTGCCGGGCAAGGGAAAATCCAAGGCTATTAATTTGGTTGACGATGCTGGAGAGCAGATTGCACTTGATGATACCTCCTCATTTATTAATTCTTTTTTCGCTGAGATCGGCCCAAAGTTAGCAGAAGCGCATGATGCTGATTACGAGTTTGGTGGTGTTCGCTGTGATGTACCAATGCCTAATTTTGATTTTTCTGATGATGATATTATTCAGTGTGTTAAAAACATAGATGTATCTAAGTCGTCTGCAATAGAATACCTCCCAACACATATTTTTAAGAAAGTTGTCCTGCATAACCCTATTAGGTTCATAAAAATTATAAAATTGGTGATAAAAGATTCTGATATACCTGACTCTTGGAAAATAGCTACTGTGACCCCCCTTCCAAAAGGGGGTGATTTGACTAATGTTTCTAACTTCAGGCCTATTAGTGTTTTACCCGTTCCTGGTAAGGTGCTTGAACGCTTAATGCACACCAAAATTTCTGAACATTTAGAATTAAATTCTGTACTTAGTGTAGAGGTCGTGGAAAACTTAGTCATTGGATCGGCCGGGAATCGAACCACAGACCTCTCGCACCGGTGACAAGCGTGCTAACCGTTACACTACCAACCCGTGTCTGACTGTTCTCCGCTCCCTACGCTACTGGATCGGTATGGTACAGAGGGGGAGGATTACCCAGGTGTTTCACTCCTTCGGGCTCTCCACCAGGGTACGGGGAATCCGACCCCTACACTACCCCCATCAGCTTCCATCATGTCCTCTAGATTCGGATTTTCCGGGGGGTTACCAACCCTGGGCTTTCTCTCCCTCCTAGAAGGGGCTTTATCAAGCAGTTACAGAGAGTCCCAGCCCCCGGAGTATAGAGGCACCTAGCACCAGGCATTCTCACCCACTGTAGACCGAAGGTCCCAATGGGGCTTTATCAAGCAGTCGTTGAGATACCCTGACTTCCCAGTGATGGAAGCTTTCTACACCATACCGATTCAGCCAATTTGTTGACTGAACTCCATGCTGAACTCCAACTGCCCGTACTGGGGACCAACACTTCCCAACCTGCTCCTCCAACTACCAACCGCCAGCAGGTGGCCAATCCCCAGCAAGCTGGAATGCTCCTACCGTCCACAGTCAACGTACTACCCGATTCATCGCGGCCGATCCACCAGTGTAGAGGTCGTGGAAAACTTAGTCATTGGATCGGCCGGGAATCGAACCACAGACCTCTCGCACCGGTGACAAGCGTGCTAACCGTTACACTACCAACCCGTGTCTGACTGTTCTCCGCTCCCTACGCTACTGGATCGGTATGGTACAGAGGGGGAGGATTACCCAGGTGTTTCACTCCTTCGGGCTCTCCACCAGGGTACGGGGAATCCGACCCCTACACTAGTAAAAACCAAGGCGGGTATCAGAAAAATAAGTCCACTCTAGATTCTATATCACTTCTGGTAAATGACATTTTAAATAATAGAAACAAGGGAAACATCAGTCTTGCAGCCTTTATTGACATCAAAAAGGCCTTTGATTCTGTAAATTATTAAATTTTATTAAAAAAATTGGAAGAATACGGTATTCGAGATAGAAATTTAACGCTTATTGAGAATTATTTATCTAGACAACAACAATGTTCTGTGGCTAATTCTGTGAAATCTACCTTGCTTCCTCTCACCTGTGGAGTCCCCCAAGGATCCATACTGGGACCGCTTTTTTTCCTTCTATATATTAATGACTGTATTTCTGATGATGATGACCACTCTACCATATTATATGCTGATGACTCTGTGCTATATGTATCAGGCAAAGACATTGAGTTGCTATCTGATAGACTCTCGCTGGCTCTAAATAATTTTTCCTCTTGGTCTTCAAAAAATAAACTAACTATTAATGAAAATAAAACCAAAATTATGGTCTTTAGTTCTAATAAGAAAAAGAAGACTCTTCAGAAACCAAATATACTTTTAAACGGTAAACCCTTAAAGGTGGTACCAACCTATAAATATTTAGGTGTAATGCTTGATGAAGAACTCAATCTTGAGAGCCATGTGAGAGTGCTGATCAGGAACACTCGCTTTAAATCACTTCTTCTGTACAAGTTGAAAGACTGCATAGGTGAAAGTGGACTTCTAAGAATTTATGTCTCTCATGTGTTATCTGCCATTGATTATTGTGATATTTTATATAATGGTGCGACTGTAAACTCACTCAGCGAACTACAGAGACTCCAAAATAAGTGTCTTAAAACGTGTTTATCTAAGCATATTTTGACACCAACAGAATTGGTGCATGCACTAGCAAGCTTACCTACTTTAGAGCATAGACGTATATACCATGCTAGAAATCAGGCTTTTAAAAGATCAAGATTTGATTGTTTTTTAGAAAAAAAGGTTTGTGTAACTCGCTTGTCTTTGGCGCCTACTTTAGCCTACTCAAAGATAAATTGTACGGCATATGAAAATTGTACGGAAGTACTATGTGCACAACAATGGAATGCCCTTGATACTGACACAAGAAGTATATTAGATTATGAGGTGTTCAAAGAAAAAATGAAAGATCTCATGATGGAAACTGTCCCAAAAAAACCTGAGGGGCTGTAAAGTACTGATAGCAAATCTAAGCATTTCTTTTTTAAATTTGTGGGATTGTTGGTTTTTAACAATTCTTTTATTTAAAGGGAATGAGGGAATTTCCAGGAAATGTGCAAGATTACCGCATATGTTTTCTGTAAGAAACCGTTTATTTAGCAATAAGTTTATTTGACTGGTAAACTATGTGTCGCTACCGTAACAACAGCATGCTGATGGTACGACACTAACTTTATTTGTAGTACATAGATATGATGTGTCCTTTCATAATGTACACGATAACATGACTTAATATACTGATATCATGATACCGGTATCCCTATAAAATTTGCAAATAAAGTATAAATTTGTTCAAAAAAAAAAAAAAAAAAAAAAAAAAAAATTAATATGGTGTGTGGTCAAAAGAGCTGGGATAGTTTTGCATAGACACGACTGAGCCCACAGAAAACATGGCCAAAACCATATATTAATGTAGAAGGAATATAAATTAACTAGGGTATAATAAGCGTATATTATGTACCTATACACAGGAAAAAAATTGTAAGTCTAGCTTTAATGGCCTTCCCTGCAGAGCCAAGGGAATATCAGTCCTATTTTAGGGGTAGTTTACATGTAGACACGACTGAGCCCTAGTAGACACGACTGAGCCCTAGTAGACAAAACTGAGCCATTAGCACTAACAGGATACATTATGTACATCTCAAGTTATTTTTATAATACCGTAAGTTAGAATGTATAATTCATATTTAAAGGGGAATTTGCTGGTAATTTTGGCCTGATAGATCAGAATACTTTGTCATACATCAGTTATCACAGTAGACACGACTGAGCCCTCCTTTAACCTTTCAATCATTATAACATGTGCCATACTATGTACATTGAATTCCCACCTTATTGCAGCCATTTCTATACAATAATCCTATAATATGTACCATTTCTATAAAGAATTAACCCAGATACATGTCCAAATTTATATATTTTAGAAAGGGGCTCAGTCGTGTCTACATGCACCTACATATGATCCTGTACTGTAGACTTAATAATGATATTTAACCTTCCCCAATATATGGTCTCTAATTCCCAATATATATACTATATGTACAAAAAAGGTTTTAACCCTTCTCAAACATTAACTTTTGAGCCCCCTGCCAGCTCAAATCCAGACGATTAATGACATTTGGTCATATGGAAATGTGAGTACCCCCCCCCCCCCCCACCTCTGCCGGCGTGTTTGGAGCTAGACATCTAGGCAGTGGGAGTTAATCATCTGTAGCACATGCCGCCCCCGGCTGACCGACACGTCGAAACAGAAACGGAGATGCCGTCACTGTTGACGCTCCGATCGACTCGCTTCTTGGCTGAGACATAAAACGGCGGTTACACGCAGGCGGGCGCTGACGCCCACAGCCACCTGCTTACCCAGACCCACCGGCTTGCCCACTCACACCTGCTCGCCTACACACACCTGCTCAGCTGAAATGTGATAACATCCTAGTGTGACACATGATTTGAGGGTAGTTTTGACCCAGGAATACATTCCTGTTCTCAGAATTGACAAATAGTTCATTGTTCCCAAAATAATATTTACGGATTCAGTCGTTTAGTCAATCAATTCAATCACTTTATCCCCCTGACCCTGAGTCATTTGTGATGTTAATCACAAGTTCAATCTGTTATAAGCCCATTGTGACTAAGGGAGTTTTCATTTATTAGTTACAGGGGGGGGGGCGCAAAAATTTCCAACCCCTCTTGAGGGGGGGGGCGTAAAAAATTCAGCCCCTTTTTTAGCAAAAAAGCGTCAAGGGGGGGGGCGTAAAAAATGTTCGCCCCTCCGCGCGAAATCTCACCACCCCCCTGTAGGCCTATATAATAACTGAAATCAATGCATTGCCGAAAAACATAGTCCCGCAGTCTCAAAGGATAATCCTCATGCAACAAAATCAGTTGGCTCAGGCCAATTGCAACATGAGCCGAAGTGACAGGTTTGAAGCTCAATCATTTTACATAACCAGAGGCCTTCGGCCTCTGGCGGGTGGCATCCTACCTGACCTGACCTACTTGAGCTGACCTACATAGGCTGGCCGGTGACCTGACCTATATGTCCAAATAAGGCATACAGCTGGTGTCACAGAATAGTACTGGTCGTGCGTTTCCCCATGAGTATGCTACCCGGCAAGGATTCATTGTAACTGTATTTTAAAAAGTATACCATACATAGAGCTACCTGCCGTCTGTTCCTTTAATTTCATTACGTTTGGCTCTTCAATGCAAGGCGCAACAAGGGACGAACCTGCAGAGTCACTATATATGCCACCCATGCTGTGCGTAATCTTAAATTGCCACTTCTGGCGTAATCTTAAAGTCTTATTCTTAGTCTTAAAGTCACCATTATTATGGGGGTAGACCCCAAAATTCGACACGGCGACATGGCCTTTTCTTAAAATCGACATGTGACATGGGGCTTAGTGACATGTGACAGGAGGTTTAAAAAGTTAGTGACATGTGACATGGACATTTCTTAAAGTCGACATGGGACATGAGCATTATTAAGCAACATAGACATGCAACATGGTCATTTCTTAAAATCGACATGCGACATTGGGACCCCCCCCATCTCAGGGGCGGATCCAGGGGGGGGGGGCAAGGGGCGCGCGCCCCCCTATTTTTCTGTACATTTTAATTTAGATGGTCCAGCACCCCCAATGCTGTAGGTATTACAGCGCCCCCCTCCCCTTTCCAAAATTCCTGGATCCACCACTGCATCTATAGGGGGTGTAGAGGGGTGTAGATGTCGATTTTAATAAATGGCCATGTCACATGTCACTAAGGAAAAAGCCATGTCACTAAGGAAAAGAATTTAGAGGCATAGAGGAAGTTCTAAATGGGGGTCTTGGGACCGCAGGCCCCAGGAAAATTTAGGATTTTGAAAACCCACAGTGACCAAATTTGAAGAAAGGGTTTGGTAGCCTATTTAACTCTATATGAGAATCTTTTTTCATGTCACTAAGCTACATGTCACATGCCCATGTCACATGTCACTTAAATGGCCATGTCCCATGTCGATTTTAAGAAATGCCCATGTCGCCATGTCGATTTTAGGGGTCTATAATGGGTATGGATGGCTAAATTCGACACGGCGACATGGCCATTTCTTAAAATCGACATGCGACATGAGGCTTAGTGACATGTGACATGAGGTTTGAAAAATTAGTGAGGCCAAAAAAAAAAAAAGGTTTGTTTCCGGTCACCCGACCGGGTCTAGCAAAACAGGGCCGGGTCCCCCTCTTTTTTTCCTCTTTTTCAAATTTTTCCCTACGTACTAGTTTTTACGGTTTGTAAATCGGATAATTTTTAAGGATTTTAGAGGAAAAACGCTAAAAATAGGCCTAAAACGAGAAAATTAAAAAAAAAAAAATCAAAAAAAAAAAAGAAAATCCGACCGGCCGGGTCTGGGTTGTCTGACCATGTTACCGGAAACCAACCTTTTTTTTTATTTGGCCTGACAGGGGACATGATCAATTCTTAAAATCGACATGTGACATGGGGATTATTAAGCGACATGGACATGCGACATGGCCTTTTCTTAAAATCGACATGCGACATGGGGACCCCCCCATCTACACCCCTTCTATAGGCCTACCCATTCTAAACCCCATTATTAAAGAAGGGGAAAAAAGAAAAGAAGAAAGGGGGTTGGGGGGAAGACTGTGAGAGCCCCCCCATATCAAATTAAGGCGCCATCCATAATTAAGATTACGCCAGAAGTGGCGATTTAAGATTACACCATAAGTGGCGATTTAAGATTAGGCCTACGCATAGAATGGGCGGCGTCTAGTGACTCCGCAGGGTCGTCCCCACATGCATTCAAGGCGGGAAAACATCCAGTGGTGACCCCTGGAGAGCGAAACTGAAACCAAAAACCGTTTGCTGGTTCCCGTTTTCATCGCGTTGCTCACAGGGTACCATACCAGCTCTGTTCGATCATTTCCGCCAAAATCAAATCCACTTTGCGCTCCACGCAGACTCCCTTTACGGTTGTTTTCTGGCTGAAATAGTAAGGGACAGCATACTTGAAACAGGTAGGATGGATAACCAACTCATTAAGATTTCATAGATGTAGTTTTAATTTCAGTGGGCCCTGGCGGATCCAGGAATTTCGGAAAGGGGGTGGGGGCGCTGGTAGTTGTATGGGTATCGACCCCTAAAATCGACATGGCGACATGGCCATTTCTTAAAATCGACATGGCGACATGGCAATTTCTTAAAATCGACATGTGACATGGCCATTTAAGTGACATGTGACATGGCCATTTCTTAAAATCGACATGTGACATGGGGCTTAGCGACATATAGAAAAATCTCTCATTTGGAGTACAGTAGGTTACCCAACTTTTTCTTCAAATTTTTGGTCCTGTAGATTGTTAATTTTACAAAATTTTCCTGGGGCCACAGGCCCCAAGACCCCCATGTATTAATCCCTTAGTGACACTAGTGACATAACTTTTTCCTTAGTGACATGTGACATGGTAATTTCTTAAAATCGACATGCGACATCGGGACCCCCCCATCTACCCCCCCCAGTTGTACAGCCAAACTCGAGCCCAGCACCACTAAGCGAAGCGTAGTGGCACTGGGACATGCCACAGTTTTCAGCAGAATCACCACTGTATTCTACGCCATTTTATTTCATGAAACTGGTCAAATATGGGTTTGATATATCTCCAAATGTCTGTTGGTGGTAGGGAAATTTAGGCCATGTCACCATGTGTATTTGAAGCCCAAGAGGAAAGCGATAGCTGGATTACTTTGGGACTCTTTCCTGGTTGTATTCATACAAAGCCACACTTTGGTTGTTTATCAACATGGCTTCGATCTGTATGCCACCCTTTCAGTCGTATTTTACTTAGATAAAAAAAGGTTGAGATAGTATAAACTAGTGGAGATTGTCATCCTACTCTATTTGGATCGAATTCTAATCAATTGATTAAATGACATGATGTAATACATTTGATATCATTGAAAGTTTGAATTCCCATGTGCGCGGCCAAGGTCAAGGTCGTTTTCACGCTGGTGCTTGCTGTATAGCCCCAGAGGTCGGTAACCAGCAAATTATGTTAATCCACCTGTCCCAGAGACACTCAGCCTGTCGGCTTCGCTGATGTCTTTGGGTACGAGTGTGTTGTGCAGCATCCAACTCTCCAAACTATGTGGGTTATGTGTGGAGCCTAGACATTGTTGGGTTACTTCCAACCATACACCGACAGTACCAAGGTACGCAGTATGGTTGGACCCGGGGGTTGGACAGGGGCTCAAAGGCTAGATTTTATATTTTTGGGAGCGAAAAACGCAATTTGCGACTCTCTGCTGTCGCACCTTTTAGCAGCTACAAATAACACTTATTTGCTTAGATAATTGTATTATCATATACCTTAGATATTATTCTAGGGTCTGGTGACAATTTGCAGGTTTTCTTGCATTGCAGATGAAGAAATATTGATTAAAATGTGGCTTAGCCCTCGCCATGCCAAAGTTTATATTATACCGCCATGACACTTCAGTCAGGTGACCTCTCTAATCCAATCAGAACGGCTATACTGTACAAAGCACAAGGGGGCGACACACAAAAAGGACCAATGCCTCCCTCTAGTGGAATATCTTTTATCATATAGTTTGCAAATGGCCTCCAGTCCAACCTTAGGCCTACAGCGTACCTCGGTACTGTCGATGTAAGGTTGGAAGCAATCCAACTACCTAGACAGGGCCCCATCAGATTGGTCCGCATCGACAGGTTCAGATTTAGATGAACTATGTAATACCGGTACCTACCTAGTAGCTCCGGGGCGAAGGGCACTTTTCTGTGAACTAGTATAGTCCGTGGCACCAAGAAAGGGACTGTTGAATAAGGCTTGTTTTCTATGTGAATAGCATGTAGAAACAATTCAAATGGGCACAAAATATTTCCCAATGAAGAGCTAAACACATAAACATGAGAATAAATGTTTACAATCAGGGAAATTGTTCATTCTCTTGCTTGTATAGTGCAGTTTCACGACAATATTGGTAAACACTCTTTATTGCACACTGGAAGTATAGGGAATATCATCAAAACTTCCCCAAAATGCAGATTTTAAGCAATTTTTGAATATTTCGATCTCACTTTGTGGAAAGGCTCACATTTGCATTTCTTTAACCAGAATGTTCTAAATGGTACCATTGTGAAGAAAAAATTGTTCCCTCATTTATTTGATGGAGAATTCCATCTCTGACAGTGTATTTCAATTTCTATAGGTGCTAATGCAAATCAAAGTCAGCAAAAATACAACATTTCAGAAATGTTTCTAGGGTATTTACAAATTTCACAATTACCCATATCTCTCCAGAGAAACATGGCATTGTCATTACCTTAAACTACAGAGTCTTGGCTAAAAAACGTTTTTTACATGAACATGATGTCACTACTAGTGCCAAAGTAGTAGATCATTACATGAAATTCAAAAGGGCAAACATAGTTTGCCAGTCCCTTTCTTGGTGCCACGGACTATAGTACAGTCTTAGGGAGTGTTCATTTATTAGTTACAGGGGGGGGCGTAAAAATTTCCGACCCCTCCCGAGGGGGGGGGGATAAAAAATGTTGACCCCTCTTGAGGGGGGGGGCATAAAAAATTTAGCCCCTTTTTAGCGAAAAAGCCAGTGCATTACTATAGTTAAAAGGGGTGGGCGAAAAATTTTAGGCGCCTTCGGCAAGGGGGGCGCGAAACATTCCACGCACCCGAGAGGGGGGAGGGCGTAAAAAATGTTCGACCCTCCGCGCGAAATCTCCCCTCCCCCCTGTAATTGATAAATGAACACTCCCTTAGTCGTATGTACGCTTAATACTTACCATGGTACAGCATTGGGGGTGTTGAACCATATACAGAAGAATAGGGGGGGGGGCCAAATATTTCTCTCCAACCACAATTCTTTCTTTTTTTCAAACAACATTATTACAATTGTGTCACACACACTCTCTCTCTCTCCCTCACTAAACTTGTCATGGCAAAATTTTCTTCCACTAAAATTTTGTCATGACAGGTTTGGTGAGAGAGAGAGAGCTTGTCATGACACAATTACAATAATATCATTTCACAAAAAGAAAATTGTGTCATGACAGGTTTGGTTGGTGAGAGAAAGAGTTTGTCATGATATACAATTACAATAAATATCATTTCACAAAAAGAAAATTGTGTCATGACAGGTTTGGTGAGAGAAAGAGTTTGTGCCCTCGATCCATGGATTCTTCTCAGTGGTCACAGGAATAAGAAGTTTGCTACTACTGCTACTGGGGGAGGGGGAACTCAAATTTATTTCATCATGGGCATGCGGCTGACCTTCTGACAACCTTTTCCATTAGTGAGTGAGATTTTGCGAAAACTAACCCCTATAAATGAGGCAGATTTTGTCAAAAGTGTCCAGGTTTAAGCAGATTCTCTGAGGTGTGATCCTTGGTGAAAGGAATTTTAGCCAAGTATTCTGGTCACAAACTCCAAAGTTACTTTTGTTGTGACAGGTTTTGTTGAAATCACCGAAAATTCACCCTTAGTGAGGGGGATATTGGTGAAAAGTGACCCTTGGTGAGGGGTATTTTGGTTAAAACAGATCCTGGTAAGGGGCCAGCGTGCAATACGGCCAAAGCACCACTCACGCAATAACCACTGACTCAGTCACTTTAGCATGCAGCTCTGTCCATATACGGTACTTGTTACACTGAATTACAGTTTTGCAAACAAACATGTCAGAAGTAGTAAATATTCTGTAATAACAGAGTATTTGATTGGTTATATTGGGCCACTTAAAAAAGATTATCAGCTTTGCAGACACCGCCCGCATCATTTGAAAAGGGCCGCATAAGTTCTTTTTATTTCATATTTTCCTAAAAAATTAATTGCAAATGGTTTGGTTACTTAAAATGGTTATATTGAGAATTGTATATACATTAGCCTATTCAAATTCCTTCAGAATGAAATAAAAATAATAAGAGGTACAAATTAGCAACATCAAATAAAATAAATAGCCGCCCTCCCGGACCTATTTATTTTTTATCAAAAGTGTCCGCAAAGCTAATAATCTTTTTTAAGTGGCCTAATGTCAAAATCTGTGTCAAGTCTTGGAAGTTTAGATGTACGAAGTACAGAGGTCTGTATGACTGTTCTATTCTGTTTCAGAAGCTTTTGTTCACACTGCTCACTAAGCCTAGCTCCTGCCAAAATGCCTGACGCGCAGTCTGATGCCAGCAGTGATGAGTCCAATGATGCACCAGACACCCAGTCCAAAGTTACTGATGAAAAGGTGATAGATTCTGGCTTAACAAAGGGTGCACGGAAACTCTGGCAGGAAGAGATACTTGTAGACTACACCATAGAGGTGGAGGATGAACAGTTCAAAGTTCACAAGGTCGTTATGGCCTCTGTCAGTGACTACTTCAAGGCTATGTTCGCGGGAAGCATGGTGGAAAGTCAGACTGATAGAGTAAGGCTTCATGCACTCAGTCCACTAGCAGTGTCCAACATGATTCAGTTTGCTTACACTGGGCAGTTTGGTGACAAGATGGCTAGTGCAGAGGACATGTTTGCCTGTGCTGTATACTTCCTCATGGCGCCAGCTATAGAGGCCTGTTCTGAGATGCTAGTTCAAGAACTCAACTATAATAGCTGCTTTGATCGACTCAGTGACTTTGGGTTCCACAATCTTAGAGATTGCATAGCAAAAACTGAAGAATACATTGAAAACAACTTTGATGACATCGTGAGCACAATTGACATCAATCAGATGTCTATTCAAGGGTTTGTCAATCTAATATGGTTCTGGCGCATTTCTGAATGGTACTTATTTCTCCGCATCAAAGAGTGGGTAGATGCAGATTCTGAAAACCGCAAAGATCACCTGAATAATTTGATGTGTATCATTAGATTTGGTCTGATGAAGCCAGCAGAACTTGCAGAAATCAAGAGAATGGACATCTACTTGGACTCTGATGATTATTGGCGGGGTCTGGTTGATTGGGCTGAGGGATATCACATGCTGCCTATTCATCTCAAGGTCCTGGACGATACATATCAGACCTTGGTCAAGACGGATGAGTATCCTGTGTGCTTTACTGCTGACTCTGAGACCAATGTGTTTTACACACTGGATGAGGAAGACAACTGGGTGGAGAACACGGCGCTGGAGACACCAGCATTCAGAGACGGGGTAGCCGCTGTTGTAGAAGTCAATAACTTTCTCATTGTCTGTGATCAGTTGAGTGAGTACCAGCAATGGCATGTATTCAACCCCCGCACCTTCACATGGTCTACCATGGCAGGTATGTCAAACCCTCGTCAAGCTTTTGCTCTGGCCCATCATGGTGATTACCTGTACGCTTTTGGAGGCATTGAAGTGCTCGATGACGGGTCCAGCGTGGTCACAAACAAGATGGAGAAGTATGATTTTAATTCAAACAACTGGAGTGTTATCAGCTGTGATCAACCACCTCTACCCCAACTGCAAGGTTCCAGTGCATGCGCATTGGATAACGTCATTTATATATTAGGTGGATGGCAGACTACCCACTGTGATGATGGGCTTTATTCGGATCAACTGTATTGCTATGATCCAGCAACTAATACCTGGGACACCAAAGCACCAATTGAAAAGACACATCCCTCGTACAAAATGCTGGCAATGGAGAACTATGACAAAGGTGTGCTTCTGGTTGTCAGTAACATGTTTGACTTCCAGACCTACAGACCAACTAAGGACAAGTGGGGCTACAGTTGCCGTCAGTTGTTGGTAGACACTCAACTCAACTGGCATGCAGCAGGTACTGTTCTAGCTAACAGAGATGTGCTCTATCTCTTGAACTTCCTTCAAGTTGACGAGGAGGCTGAAGGCGAGGTCATGTATGGGATCAGGATTCCTGCCAAGAAGTCAGGAGGATGTGTCCGGTGGCCTCTGAATAATATGTGGCCTGGGGATGAGGAATATGACTTGGGAGATTTCCCGATCAGTTCAGTAGAAACAAATGGTTCAAAAAGACTTCATTTCAGTGCGCTACTGGCTATACCGCAGCCGTCTGTGGTAAGGAACAACCGAGCCGCATAACCGTCGATACCTCCACTCAACCATGAAAGAAATCATGTATGTTAACAAATGTTACATTGGCTTGGCAGATCATATACATCCTGTATATTCTGGTACAACAACAAATAAAGAAACATTTTGGCTTTGTCTCGTACATGGCAAGTGCTTGTGTATATTGTATGTGGTCCAGTTGCATAACGGTTCAGGTAACCAGATGAAGTGACATTTAGGTAAACAGTATCAATGCATTTATAACCATATGACTACTAGTGGACTCTATCATTTAATAAGGTCACATAGGTTGCTTGTTAGATTTCCACCTGAATGTACATGGTTACCAAAAATAGCAACTGCATTTCTTGCTAGAAAACACATGGATAGACTTCACGAATATTGATTCATTTCTTTGACTAGCTCTCCATCATGAATAAAAGAAGTTAGATCGTTAATTTGGAAAAATTGTATTTACAAAGGAAGTATGTGACTATGTTTGAATGAAGATGAAAATGTAAATGACCATGTGCCTCAATTTGATAGTCTTATTAGTACCTTCTTGTTCGGGATGCATGTAATGTATCCACATATGAGTTCTGTTGAAGCTCCAAATGCTGTTGATTTTTCGACGTTAGTGATAAGGAACAGAAACTGATGTTTATGGACTGTTTTGACACTGGTATTATTAGAAGTAGTGCTAAGCTTGCAGCTGAAGCTTGTGTATGTTGGGGTGCTAAAGGTTAAACAAGACGCATTCTGTAGGGTAGGTTCACCACTTTCAACCGGTCTGATCCATGTTTTTTCATGAGCTACCTTTCAGGTCAAAATGCTCCTAGAGTTTTTTGTGCATATCCTTCAGAATTGAACCAAAGTTTAGGTATTGCTCTGGAGAATAACATTCATGATGTCTTACAATGCCATATATCAGTTTACAGCATTTAATTCCATGACTCATCAGAGTATTCAGAATTGCCCCTTTTCACCCTAAGTCAGCCAAAGTGCACCTTGAGTCAGCCATATTACAACCACCAGAACATGTGGAATAAACCAGTTATTTCCTGATTGGATTGCCTGACATGAATGCATGCATCATGTATCAATATGTTACAACTAACAATAGAGAAGAAAACAATTTATTGAATATGCAATAATCAAGACAAAGCCAGTACTGTACCCCAGGTGAATACAACTGCATTATGAGCTATCAATACAAGTAAATATTACTTGTATGAGCAATGAGGACTAAATATAACATTATAGACATGCAGTATGGCGTTCTATTGAATATATCAGGGGCTCTTCCCCTCACCCCCTTTTCCCACCTCTTTTTGTGTTTCACCCTTGCCCTCTATACACTACACAAGTAGGTCTGCTATCCTAGTAGAAGAGGATATTCTGGGAGGAGGAGGTATTCACAAGGGTAGGGGGAGAGTTCTTGGACAAAAAATCTGGGTGAGAGAATTCCAGGGGGGATCCCAGAGAAGAAAATCCAATGGTTGACTTAGGGTATGAAGTGGCTGACTTAGGGTGAAATCATGGCTGACTTAAGGTGAAATGCGTATAACTTATAAAATCAGTCCTAAATATATTTTAGGAAATTAATTTTGCTCAATAAAGTAATGATTTGTGTAATTTAGATACATATCCAGCTCACAAAACCAATCGACACTGTGTATGAAAGGGACAAATACTTCAAATCAACTACCAAAGAGTATGAACAGTGGAGAGATTTTCATTCTCTGTTTGTCAAAACAGGTCAAACAGGGGTACTTCTGACTGATTTTACAGTATGAAAAAGAATGATGATGCGGATGCAATGTGCGGTTTATATCTGGAAAACATTTCAATTCTTAAATCAGTGGGAGTTTATTGTCACCAGATGCATACTGAACTTATAATTTCATGTCAAAAGTGGTTGACTCATGGTATGAGTTTGACTTAGGGTGAACCTACCCTATGTCTGCTCAGTACTGCCAAAAAAAAGGGTCATTTCTAGTGTAAGGAAAGTAAATCAGTTCTGTAATTGTTCTGATATATTTGATGTTTAGTGCTAGTGTTTAGCATTGTACGTTTCACAGGAGATGACATGTTTGAGAATAAAGTTTTATATCAACATTATTCAGTGTTTTGTCTCTTCAATTTGAGATTAAACAATATAGATAGCGGGGACGTCAGGCTACATTTCCCCCGATAGTTGATGGCAGGAAGGCTGCACCACTCACAGCTCCCTCACTCCATAGATTTGATCACTCATATCATAGATGCGAACATTCATATTGTAAACTGGTATGCGAATCAGATAAAAATCTAAATCTAAATATCTGTCCTACTGTGAGGCAGACCACCACTATTTGTAGATGGCTTCCTCGCTAATTTGAGACTGTCTGTCCCGTAAGGTACTTAATGTGCGCTGGACGCTAAACTCTTAACTCATCAATCAAACCACTCACTGATCATGCTGCTCCTGCTTGTGGATCTACACAGAAGCTCACGATGGCTAGAACTGAAAAAGGCCATATTCTTGGGAGAGGGTCACTTGACAAGGGTGCTGCCCTTTTCCTGAGGCAAGTTCTCATGCGGGCCACTTTACACATGGTGTAGGTCTAAATGTCCACATAGGATCCTATTCAATGCCAATGCTAAAAGATGTCTGTCACAAGGTGGCATGCACCAGATTGGCAGTGACAAGGAGTTTTTTGATTTTGAATAAAGTTATATCTTGTTGATATTTAGCCTTTGTACAAAACGTATTTATAGGTTTCCTACATATAATGTGCAATGGTAACCCTATTATAGCTTTAAAGTAACCATGGGGAATTCATGTTTCCCATCGGAAGGTGTTGCTGGAAATGTATTTTCATTCTCTCCCTCTGTTTCAGATTGTGAATTGGCAGTGTTGGTGAGGACACTACAGCATCAAGATGAGAGACGTCGGGTTGGCATCTGGAGTAAAGGAACTCTGGCAGGAGGGCATGTTGCATGACTTCACATTAAAAGTTGAAGATTGTGAATTCCCAGTACACAAAGTTGTCCTTGCTTCTGTCAGCAACTACCTCAAGGCCATGCTAGGTGGGGGTTTCAAGGAGAGCACAATGGATGAAGTGGAACTGATTGGATTAAGTTCTAATGCAGTATCAAAACTCATTGAGTTCATTTATACTGGTGAAGAAAATGCCATCAGTGCTGATACCATAGAGATCCTGAGATGTGCCATATATCTCCAAATACCCCTGGTTGCTGGATTTTGTGTCAAGAAATTATTGGATGATCTCAACCACAAGAATTGTCTGACTGTCCTGTCTGTTTGCAAGGAATTCTCGTTTCATGAAGATGTTGAGACGGTCAAGAACTTTATCAAGTTGAATTGGAAGACTGTGGTTGAGCATTGCAACCCAGCAGATATATCCTCTGATGCAATACGAGTACTGACCGACTACTGGGAAACCTCTGAGTGGGAGCGGTTTCTTTTCATTAGAAATTGGGTTGATGGGGATTTTGTGAACCGGAAGGAATCTGTGACAGACCTCATGAATCAAGTCAGGTTTTCTGTCATTGGCCTGATGGAAATTGAATCCATCACAAAGATGGCTATATTCACTTGTACTAATGACTCCTGGAAAGGTTTAGTTGAGAGAGCCATGCAGTACCACCAACTGCCGATAAACCTGAAGGTGTTAGACAAGTCAGAACAGACACAGTTACGGACAGATTCAGCACCAACCTTCTTTGTATCAAACGCGTCTTTGGACGCAGACATCTTCTTCACATTGGATAAGAGAAACCATTGGGTGAAACATGAACGGAAGGCACCCAACACTCCACACTGTTACGCAAGTGTGAACATAATTTGTGTAGAGGTGAATAACTTCTTCATTGTTTGCGCTAGAGATGATGAGGACCAAGAATGGTATATCTTTGACCCCAAGACATTGACATGGTCAAGAATAGCCAACATGCCCAGACCAATGGTGCGGTTTGCCCTTGTTCACCACAAGGAGTGCCTGTACACTGTAGGTGGATGTCACATCCCTGAACTCCCTGCAGTAGCCATGGAGAGGTACAGTTTCCAAACAAACACATGGCAGGTAGATAGGGAGCTTCCCATTCCTATCGACCAGCCTGCTGCCTGTGTACTGGGTGACAGCATCTATGCTAGTGGTGGATGGATCAAAGAGAATGGGATACATAACCAATCTGACAGGCTGTACTATCTAGACCTGTCATCTGCAAGTGCTGTTTGGGAAAGGAAAGCGTCCTGTCTGTGGAGATGTGGGTGCCACGATATGTGTGTGGTGAAGGTGAATGGTGAGGAAGTTATTCTCAACATCTATTACCTTCGTCTACAATATTACAGTCCGTCCAGAGATCAGTGGGTCAGCATTGACACAGATTTCTTACCTGATCACTTTGATACAGAGTGGCTACTACCGTCCAGTCTAATACACAAAGGCAATTGTCTCTTCATCCTCAATGTAGAAGAACCAATTTTCAGTGGGGAAGATGAGGAAGAGGAATATATTGGGTCGAAACATGTTTGTTGGCATTGGAAGCTTGTGGAAAACACAGCACAGATCATGGAAGTCGCTATTGACGACTTTCCTTTGGCATTAGATGAAGAAATGATCTTCAGTGCTGCATTGGCATTGCCTCCTGCCATTTAAGGAGGAGGAAAATGAACCGAACAAGGGAAATCTCATTCATGGAAGAGGTGTGGTGTAAACCATCTCATAAGATACAAAATCAGTGAACACATTAGTCATGCTATTTCGTAGTACAATTTCTAAATCATGTCAGGAAAATATGAGACTACGTCAGTATAAGGCTTTCAGACTTCATGATGCTCTCAAATATGGACAGATATACAATACACCACCAATGCATATACTACTAGAGTGACATCTGTAATGCTGACTTTGAACAGTTGTAAAAACTTATGGATTTAGGACTGAAGTCTCATAAAAGTATTATGTTACAAGGGAGTATCCTACAATGTAGGTACTGGGTGTGTTTTCATTAAACATTCATAATCAATTCTGAGCAGGCATTTAATAGTTTCATTCATTGCAACAGGTTAGCTGTGCATGTAGATAATTTAAGCTCTTGCTCCCTTGTTCTATATGTATAATATGGGCCAATATATAAATCCTGTTCTTTTAATTCAGTAATAGGAGATCCAACTGTAGTGTCTTGATATTATTCTTTGGGAATAAAGTTGTATACCCATCAACTTTGTTTGGTGATTTGTTGCTTCACCTTTACACTTGAAAAGGTCCCTGCGCTTCAAGACAGCATTTGTAGACAATTTATGCTCTGATTACGCTAAATAATTGACCCAGGGCACTTTTTGGTCACCTTGACTTAATATCATGCAGCTAATAAGACATCTACCTTTCCAAATATAGTTGTACCAATAAAATGGGGTTACTTTCAACTATTGTGTACAAAAGTTGTAAATATAGTCTATATGTCTACACGATTGATATAGTAGGTGCTAAGTTTCCCCAAATATTAGGCATACTAAGGGCAGCTTTTTCATTCTAATAAATAAGTTGGTTCTAATTGGGGGGAAAAAAAAAAAAAAAAAAAAAAAAAGTGTGTGGGCCGAAATATGTAAAATAAAAAAGGGTCACTTTCAACAGTTTTCGGCCATTTTTGTTCACTAAAGGATATATAGGAACTAGCCCCTCAGACTTCCCTAGAAAAAATCATTTACACAGATGCCTATACATTACCATAGTGACCTTGGGTGAGACATTTTCTTGAAATGCTATCTGAGATGTTTTCTATACCAAGAGAGGTAAGAAACTACTTTACACAGAATTCAGTGTGGCAGACAAAGTAAAGGAAGGTACAAACGATCTTTTTTTCCTTTTCACCAAAGCCAAAATGTCATTCATTGTTTCACGGTTCTCACTTGTTTCGGACCAAACTTGTTTCAGACCACCAAACTCGTTTCAGACTACCAGACTCGTTTCAGACCACCAAAATTACTCCAGACCACCAAACTCGTATCAGACCAACAGACTCGGTTTCAGACCACCCAACTTGTTCCAGACCAGACTGTTACGCAAGTGTTTACATAATTTATATAGAGGTGAATAACTTCTTCATTGTTTGCGCTAGAGATGATGAGGACCAGGAATGGTATATCTTTGACCCCAAGACATTGACATGGTCGGGAATAGCCAACATGCCCAGACCAATGGTGCGGTTTGCCCTTGTTCACCACAAGGAGTGCCTGTACACTGTCGGTGGATGTCACGTCCCTGAACTCCCTGCAGTAGCCATGGAGAGGTACAGTTTCCAAACAAACACATGGCAGGAGGATAAGGAGCTGTTTGTTATAATGCATCAATGCAGCCCTAGCGCCACTACTGCATTGGTGGATCATGCCGCCCCCTTGTGAGCGTATAAACGTCATGGGAAGTTACTCGCCAAGGCTGCATTGATGTAACCTAAAGGGTCAAGAAACAAGTACACACATGTACTGTATCTGTGCTGGTATTATCAATCTCAAATAATTCAATGGAAAAAAGGAATCTTTACAAATTTAGGGTTTATTTACATCTATATACATAACATAGAACTTGAATAGTCCAATTAAATTCAAACGTCCATCTGCGGTATCATTACACTTTCACTCACGTCCATATGTCACCACAAGCCTCCAATCTGCTATCATGTTTTCAAGATAAATTAACACTGAGACAGTCATTCTTGTGAAAATAACTATATAACTTCAAAGATATTGTTGCAAATTATGTGCTGGGTTTTGTTTCGTCTAGGAGACTTGCTTCGAGGCGCCGTTGTTTCCGTTCTTCCATCAATTTAATCGTTGCCTTGATACTCTCCCTCTGTGAAAAGAAAGTAAGTCATTATGTAATATGAAAAGCCTGATTGCAATCGGTATTGGGTGTTGCAACTTTGATTATTTGTTTCAATAGCCGTTTTTTAAATTATCGTTATTTAGAATTACCAACATCTCAATGTTGATCCCTCTACCCATGGACAGCTTGCAATACCCCTTGTTTTTATCGCATTTCAAACTTGTTATTTAATATCATCGTTTATAAATACATGAACCTCTATTTTTACATTTTGTATTAACATTCATTGAAATCTATTTTAAAATATCATTAGCTACTTACAACAGCTGGATCTTCTGGAGGAAACAGCTCTGCCTGAAATGTACATATCATCATTAAAAATGTACCAGAGTGTCAGGCGTAGCGTATTGGACGTCATCCCTGATAAGCGGCGCACATCCCTTTTATTGTATGTTTTCGCATATATTGACATATCCATAAACGAGGTATATCGACACATCCTTAAAAAGTCCTATTGAGTGTATTCGACCTCCCTACCCCCCTCTACCTCCAACCACTTCTTTTACCCGTTCCCCATTCTGGCAACACAGATACCAGCTGGACACAATCAACCTTTTACCTGGCTTTACCAGAATTTAGAACAATGATCGATGAATTGTACATTCCAAGTGGTCATTTAACTTGTAATCGTTGACTGGCAAAAATAGGCTTGAGTACCATGGTATCACTGAATTATAAAGATAAGACATTCGTAGTCATAGCTTACCCGTTTTTCTGTCATCCATTTTTCGAAATATTTTGGCTGATTAAACCACCAGAAGGCCCCTACAGGAAACACCATGTAGACGGACATCTGAAAGGGTATGAGAAAGAAAGAAAATTTAGATTTGACTATTTTTTCCCTTAAGTGGTAGCATGCTGCTTAAGATCGATGGCGACCATTTAAACTGGGGAGACATTTTAGGCAGCTCTTGGTGAAGGTGTGAGGGAAAGGTGTTGATGTGCTCAAGTCAATATAAGTCAATATTAAAACCTCATTCGAATGACATTGATTAAAACTAGACAGAGAGGGGGAAAAAGCTGGAACCTCACAGGATATGCGCGAGCCTAGTGAATGACTCAAGTCTCAAGTTTAGGGTCTGTTAGTGCAGTTGCGGATAGTTTTGGAAACAAATATAGATGTTTTCCTTGTGACACGCCCCTCCCCCCCCCCCCCGCCCCCAGTCCCTCTTTTTCAAATTCCTGGGTTCGAGATTTACACTTTTACCTGCGGAGGGATGTCAATGTCACTTATTTTGAGCGAAGAAGCCTGTGCATTACTATGCTTTCAAAGGGGCGCAAACAAAGTTGGACCCCTTGTAGGGGGGGGGGGGGGGGGGGGGTGAAAAAACTGTGGACCCCTCTTGGGGGGGGGGGGGGCAATCTTTCTTTCCTGTTTTGAGCCAAAAAAGCCTCAAGGTGTCACGGTACTAATCCACCAAGAAAACCTAGGACCTAGCCAAATAGTCCCTACTCAAAACGGACTTCTAGTGGATATAATCAGTGCTAGGAGACCTTATTTTTGACTGGGAGTAATAATAGGCATACCAGAAGATGGGCAATGCTTGGTTTTAAAAAAGTTTTAAAAGTTTGTGGTATCCATGGTAACCAGGGGGTGACCCTTGGAGGTCAAACTCAAGGACACAGCTCGGTGGGGCACTTGAAAAAATGATCATGTTTAGAGTATGCTTTTTCCATGGCAACTAGTGCAAAATCTAATCTGACTCTGATATTGACGGCCATTTTAAAAAGCTCGGAAATGACGTCAGCTTTTGTTTAAGGCGTCATTTATGCACACCATCAAATTTTGAACCACATTTGGAGTCACTTGATAGTGAAAAAGAGGAAAACACTAAAAAATCACTGTGCCAATTAGTACCGTGACACCTTAACCCATTGAGGGCAAATGTCGATTATACTCGACATCCATCCTTGGCCGGATGTCGATTATTTACTACACCATGTAGGGCCGGATGTCGATTATAATTGACTTAACTCTATGGGATTTTGGAAACCCCCGGCCCCTGGGAAAAAAATAGAAAAAGTACCCGGCCCCCTGGCTAAATTAAATTGTTCTTGGCCTGCCTCTATGGGTTAAAGGACGCGCGCGCGCCGATTTTCGACCCCTAAGGCGGGGGTAAAAATGTTCGACCCCTTGACCAGGGGGGGGGGGTTGTTAAAAATTTCACGCGCTCCGCGCGAAATCCCACCACCCACCGTACCACCTTGTTAAAAAATCTAACGTGTGATTCTAATCACAAAAGACTCAGGTATTCGCATAAATAAGGCGGAAAAATCAAAATATATATATATAGGCCTACTGGACAGGACAGCGCTGGAAATGATGGAATCTACGCGAGTTTACTGCAGTTTACTGCCACTCCGAATCTCGCGCCCGACGAGAGCAGACGAGACTTGAAATCCAACATGGCGGGCGTCAACTCGCATCGATTCGAATAGATAAAAATGCTCAAAATGACCTAAAAAAAGCATCATTTCCACCCCCCAGTACATGTTTTCAGCGTAGAATTCGAAAATAAAGAGAATGGGACAGGTTTGAGCCTTCAAAACGGAGTAGTTCGCGAAATATCCACTCCTCGGCGCGCCGAAAATTCTCAAAGTGGCAGTAAACTCGCGTCGATTTCATCATTTCCAGCGCTGTCCTGTCCAGTTTTTGGTCTTAAAAAAAGCGTCTCAGCGGATCGTCAGATTGGATTAACTACTACTGCCATAGACGAACCGGAGGCGATTCTAGTACTTTAATGTTTGCCTACATGGCAGAAAGACCAAGACGATTTTTGGAATGCTTTCTTGTAATCCTTTTTTTTCATATAATGCTTCACTTTACAAGGGTAATTCTAGCGACATAAGTTTGTGAGATTTTGAATTTTTGATGGGAAATTCGTCTTTCTGGTTAAAAAAAGGAGTTGAAATTTTTTTTGCCTTTCAAAAAAAAGCGTCTCACGAGGCGTCGCATAAGACTCTGGTAGTAACCTACCTGAGTCAAAAATGATCAGTCCCTAAGACTAAGAGTAAGAGGCACTGGCAGTGCAGTGGCACTGTAGACTGTAGTAGTATTTTAACTAAGCTTAGATTAGATACAAACTGTACTTTAGATAGCATAAGTAGAAGTTATAGAGGTATAAAGCCCATCGAGACAGATTGTAAGCCATGTAAGAAAACACAAAATGTACAGCATGTCCTATTTGAATGTGAACTGACTGAACTATGTAATGTAAGAGATGTGTTTGAACAAAAAATCTGTGGTATTATTAAGGAATACAAAACTATAGAGAACTGTCAGACACTAAGACAGGTACTATCATTACAACCTGACTGCCAAGCACAGAACAGACCAGAGGCTCAAAGATATATGTACCGGTACTTTTATAAAAAAAACATTTACAATATTGTGAACCAATTACCATCAACCCGGCGCTGACGTAAATGTACCTCTCATTTGTCAATAAAGCCAATCTTGAATCTTGAAATTGAATCTTGAATCTTGTAGACTCTAGGGTAAACAGGTCAAATGTCGGACACTTTTGGTTATGTACCCCTTTGCTTAAGCCAAATGTATTGCAATGTCAAAATTTGATGCCAGGCATGAAAATAGAAGTGTTTTCCTGTAGTTTCATGGATATTTGCTTATTCTAGCATTTTTGGGTCACTGTGCTATAGGCTGGCTATTTCATGATGTCCTATGTGTCAAAAGTCGGACACCCTGTGTCAAAAGTCGGACACTGCATGCATATTTCAATATATTTATCAAAATTATTGAAAAAAAACATGTTAAATGACCTAATATCAAATTTTCTTCAATAGAAATCATATCTATACACTTATAGCTTCCCATCAATATATGCAATCATACCCACAATTGGGGGATATTATATTTTCTTTGCATTCAAAGAGAAAGGAATAATTTGGAAAAATCAGGAAAATAAGTCAGAATTTTGATTAAAAAATTCCCTAAAATACAATTTGAAATTATGGTATCAAATTTTAAGGTTCTGGAAAACCAACATAAACACTTTTATGCATTATTTACAATCAACTGTGATATGAAAAATGACACAAATAATTAAATTCAAAAGTTTTTGGAGCAAATTTGGTAAAATCTTCAGAAATACAGTATTTTTATATTGAAATGTCCGACTTTTGACAGGTGTCCGACTTTTGACCTGTTTACCCTACACTACAGTCTACCTAGTTGTCCTACTACCGGGGTAGTACTAGTTGTATATTCTTGTACTTGTAGTGACACTGACAGGTAGCCTGCATAGACCTGCTACTTTTATCAATGTCAGACGGGTATATATGTTTTAAGACTTGGTCCTACTAATGACTTACCTTAAACGCTTCTAATTTCCAACCTCCCATTTTAAAAGAGTTTATAAATTGAGTGTTTCTTGCTCAGCAAGGTTGCGGCATGACTTTATGTAACCGGAAGTTGATGTAGGGGCGCTTACGTAAAATAATTGCATAATAATTGTAATTTTAAGTAACAACGATTCGTCGCACTGTAATTGTATCATTAATTGTAATTAATGAATTATCTTGTATATATACTGTTCAGAAATGATGCCTAGATACAAAACGCTCCAGAAAATAGCTATTTATTGTCGTTGACAGCAGCGGCATATCAACAACAAACATGGCGGCGAGAACGGTGATGACCGCGACGGTTCGCGCTGTCAAGGGAAAGAAACCAATAATTCCTAAACGTGCTCCGTTAACACTCGTAAGTATAGACACATTTATACACAAGGGACTTGTTAATTGAAGTTGGTAAGCCTTTTTGTGGTGTAGAATGTCTAGGATGCTTTTCTAGCCCAAACTGTTGGGAGGCCTGGCCTGGAGTGTTCTTCGGGTTTCTACGCCGTGCCGTGGCACGGGAGTGTGGATTCGCACGCCGTGTTAGACCCGTGTGGAAGGTCACGTTCTTCTGTCATCTTTGGGCACGTTCTGTGTTTTATTACATGTAGTTGAACGTGCCCACCACTAATGGGGTCGCTTGGTTCTGACAGGTGCTCCCATGGTGAAGCCTTGGTCGACATCGGTGACTAATTTAATTACATGGTGGTATGGCCTTGTCTATGGCTATGCTATTAAGAGTTACATTAAATTTCAATTTTGAGTAAAAAAGAAAAAATCTTGTATAGCCATATCGAGCATTGTGACAGCTTTTCAGATCTGTTTGAATCATCTTCCTATCACTCATACTAGTCATAGGTCCGGAGAAATCCTGATGGACGTATCAAATCTTGGGGGCTATTCATGCAGTGCTTAAGGGAGTGCTCATTTTTTAACAACAGGGGGGGGGGGGGCGGTGAGATATGCGCGGAGCGCGCGAAATTTTTTCACCCCCCCGCTAGAGGGGTCGAAATTTTTTACCCCCCCCCCCCCGGCAGGCCGAAAATCGCGCGCGTTCGCGCCCCTTTGTAGCATAGTAACGCGCGGGCTTTTTCCCTCAAAACAGGTTGAATTTTTTTCACCCCCTCCCCAAGAGGGGTCTGAATTTTTTACCCCCCCCCCCCCCCGGTCAAGGGGTCCAAATTTTTTACCCCCCCCCCCAAATCCACCACCCCCCCCCCTGTTGTTAAAAAATGAGCACTCCCTAAGCTCAATGCATTTCTGTGATGTAAAACAGACCAATATCAAGGCTGCCATTTCATCATATTTTTGAATGAAATCTTTTACACATAATGGGCTCCACAAGTTGACCTTGTCCTGTAATCGCCACATGACCTCTGACCTACTTATGATTGACCTTTGACCTATCAAGTAAGGTTAATCCTAATTAAACATACATGTTTAGGCCTACCCATATGATTTGTAGCTTCATAAGGGATAATTTCAACACTGATTTTACCTGTTCATGAAGCCAGTTTATTAATGTTGATGATTAACCCCTGACCTATTTCCATAAAACCCCTACTAGAAATGATGGTTTTTATTATTTTGTTTACATCATTTATGAACTTGCTTCAAACACTTGTGCATCACTAATAGATGATGAGTTCTTGATTTTATGATAGGCTAGCCAATTTGAGTAACATTTTAGAAATCATATTCTTTTGGGATTTTTCGAATATCATAATTTTCTGAGAACTTAGAGCACTTTGAGTAGGCCAAGGGCAAGGTTGAGCATATTTTCGTCATCATTTTAAACTTTACAAAGAGGGATGGCCTGTGACCTTTTTATGGATTTAGGCTCAAATTAAAGGCGCACTGAGTTGAGGACCTAGCCCTGCGGAGTTTTGTACGCAAATGACGTCGTGGGTTCAGTGCGCCTTTAATACTTAGATGTACCTATCAAACGTTATTGACTCAGGGTTATCACCCAGAGTCTTATGCGACGCCTTGTGAGGGGTCGCATCAAGATAGTGGAACTTCATTGTCTGTCAATTTTGACATGAATCTATGGGTCAAAAACTGTAAAAACTTGACAAATGGACAGACAAGACACTCAGGTGCATGGAACATCAAGTTACTTTCATCAATGTTCTACTCTAAGAATTTAAAACATTTAATTTAAAAAAAGTAACAAAAAAAAAAAAAAAATGTTCAGAGAAATAAACCCTTAAGTACTAGAATGGTTTTTCGTCTACATTACAGTCCACACAATTTTAGTGTTAAGTCAATGGGAGATATCTTGGATTACAGGGTGAGACATTTTTTGTAAGACCTTTTCTATACTCTGCTCTACTATTATCTTGAATTATCTTGAACCCCATTAATGTGTGGACAATACTGATGTTCCGAGATAGATGCAGACACCCCTAAAGCCGGGAATATGACCGCTAGGGGCGCTGTCTGCAGGGTGAGGGTGGGGCTACTGGGAGGCAGGGGAGGAGGCGGTGTGCTCCCGGACAGGTCAGCGGCAGGTGTGCTCCCTTCCAGGCCAGCAACCAGCTCAAAGGTGGTCACGGAGGGTTACTCTGAACATCAGTATAGAAGCACAAGCTGCCCCGCGGCCGACCGACACAGCCAAACAGAAACGGAGATGGTGTCGCTGCTGATGCTCCAATCGACTTGCTTTTCGGCCGAGACGTAAAACAGTGGTTATGCGCTGCCGGGCAATGACACCCTCAGCCACCTGCTTGCCCAGATGCACTTGCTTGCCCACCCCAACCAGCTCACCCACACCCATCGGCTCGCCCACACCCACCTGCTCAGCCAAAATATGATAACATGCTAGTGTGACACATGTTTGGAGGGTAGTTTTGACCCAGGAATACATTCCTGCTCTCAGAATTGACAAATAATTCATTGTTCCTGAAATAATATTCATGGATTCAGTTGTTTATTCCATCAATTCAATCACTTTATTACCCTGACCCTGAGTCATTTGTGATGTTAATCACACGTTCAATCTTTATTTCCTGAAAGGCAGTAACATTGCGGAGATATTGCAGGTGGTCCGATGTTGATATGAGTATTAGAACCGGAAAAAAAAAGTGAGGAAAATCATCAAATTTGATAAAAATTGATTAATTACTAAAATCGGCGGATCCTATATCTCTGTTGATTAATTAACCAATTAAGATACATGACAGTTACAAAGCCTAGGCTGGAGGAGAAATTGTTTTCTTGCTTTCAAAAATATGATGCACTCTAACAATCCAATATTAACCTATATAAAAGTCAATATCAGACAGTCACCCCTACACATTGCTGCAAAAACCGGCACAGATTATCACGACGCCCCTGCAGCCATTGTAAGCGCGGACGTTCACATACCTACAGTCCATGGCCTCCAAATTTGTTGATTTTCTTCATTTCAAGACAGTAATGCCATGTAATAAATACAAAACCCCACTTTAGTAGTAAAATAAAAAATGCACATCATACATCACGCTGCCCAGACCCAGCAAAATCCAACGTTCAATGTCATTTAGCTGTTACCAGCGCCTTCCTTCGGAAGGATTTGGGAACGAGAGTAAGTTCAATACGGGCCAGGCACCCCAAGTGGAATAACCACTGATGAGGTCACTTTTAAGTGACGCTCTGTATTTATTTCATTATAAATACACAAAATCTGCCTAAATTGACATGGGAAACATGAGTTTAAACTTTCCCGAGGTCACGTGACCCCTGGGAACGTTTAATACGGCCACAGTGTGCAATACGACATAGGGTTATTTCACGGTCCTCTGGGGAACAGTCCGTATTCACCATGAATACCCCCACTCGTGAAATACATCAGAGTGGTATCAATGTAGTTGGCATTTGTGTTTATATTTTTATTTGAAGCCATTTAATGAAGGAAAAACAACTTTTTCTTAGCCCATTGAATACGGTCACATTGTATTCAATGGGGGGCATTGAATACGGCTTTCCAGTGCTTAAGCATAGGAGATGACGTATTTCCAAAAAATGAATAGACAAAGGCCAACGTCCATTGATACCATCTCAGGGACCCTTGGTATTATTCATATTAATGTCAGTACATTTCTTTATAACTTTTTCAGACATCAGCAGCTGTTACAAAAATCAAAACCCTGATGACAGACCGGCCGGAAATGGTGAGAACAATTCATTAACCTATTGATTGAGTATTCATCTCTATACGCTGCCACTTATAAGCTATAGCAGGTATAGCTCACCTGGCTTTATGATGGGGGCCTGAAAGAGTAGAAAAAAATCATTGGGAGCCTTCCATAATACTGATGCGCATACCAGATTTGTAAACGGTAACAAAAGTTGAGGGGTCTTGTGTCTCACTGCTGTGATCAGTCACTTTATCAAGTTGTTTTGACAGTTATTGCCCATATACAGGGGCCTGGGCCATCATGCTGGTGGTCTGGCATGGGATCCCTCCTCAGTGCACCACGTCTGAGCTATCAAAGGCCATGGTTTGTCTGGCCCTGCCTACTATGGTACTAGTCCACGTATGTACGGCCAGGCAAATAAAAGAACACTTGCTATCATTCAAAAAGAGAACCGGTATGGAGACATGCCCTGGTAGCGGTGTAGTCCGTTTTTGCATTACTTTTTCATTTCAAAGGGCCAAAACCCTCAAATTATGCACAAGACCCCATATCAATAGTACTGTTATTCATCAGCAAATGATCTAAGCATTTTTTGGTGTAAGTTAAAAAAATAAAAATAAAAGTAGAAAATGAATCTTTTCATTATTTACGTGTTGTTGTTTTTTATGTAAAATTAAAAAACTTATATTTTTCAAAATTTCATATAGTGAAAAGTAGCTCGGGACCCCCAATTTTTCTTTTCATTTTCCGTTTTCAAATGAATTGTGGAATTTTAATGACGTTGATTCAATGGGATCGACCCACCTTAATTCTTATACTCGAACATATAATACGTGTAATGGAGTGGTCATTTTTTAACAACAGGGGGAATTGGTGGATTGGGGGGGGGGGGGGGGGACCAAATTTGGATCCCTTGAATTGGGGACAAAAAAGAATTGGACCCCTCTTGGACACCCCATTTTAGCGGAAAAGCCAGCATGTTACTATGGCTTAAAGGGGTCAGCCGCGGTCAATTTCAACCTGCCTGGGCCTGGGGGGGGACCAACATTTTTTTGACCAGCACACACGAAAATCCACCCCCCCCCCCCCCCCCCGTTGTTAAAGATGACCACTCCCTAAACCCAATAAATAAAACTGGATGCCAACCTCTAAACAACAAAATTAAATAGCTATGTTTGCCATATGGATTAACTTAATTTTGATAATTGCAGATCGGATTGAAGATTGGAGTTAAGACGCGCGGCTGCAATGGACTTTCATATGTATTAGACTATGCACAAGAAAAGGCAAAGTTTGATGAACAAGTGGAGCAAGATGGTAGGAGTGCTTAAACTAATGATGCCTATACACATACATGTCTCTTGATGTACATGTATCTTTTTAATATGTGACCCTTCGAGAACAAATCTGTTCATAGCTGACCTTAAGAGTGAGGTCATATTCAAATCATGATATGACTACAATATTTAGAAAATATAATCTATAGATAGCTACTTCCTGACAAGGGTGGGCCTATCTGTATGACCACCATATGGTGCACATTGATACCATGAGCTCATATCTAATCTTGTTTCTCGTCCACAGGTGTTAAGATCTTCATTGACTCTAAGGCACAGCTGACACTGCTCGGGACAGAAATGGACTATGTCACGGATAAACTAACGAGTGAATTCGTATTCAACAATCCCAATATCAAAGGAACATGTGGCTGCGGAGAAAGCTTTAGTGTATAGTAGTACAAGTAAAGTGATATCGCAAAACCATAGTGTAAATATATTAGTGAATGTGTTGTAAATAGTCGTTATTTACTTAGAGATATGCCGTATAAATACCGTATTCAGCGTAATTAGGGCCATGTTTGTTTTTCCCATTAGTTGATTGTGCCTCCCAAAATTATTTTTGGGAGTGTGGCGCTAATTATGAAGAATACGCCACCCTTGCTTGTTTTATACATTTTAACGGCTCTTGTGGGAATTTAAAATGCTTAGTCTGCTGTTGACTGCCAAAATGTAATAACAACAACTTGTAATTAATTCCCAGTTATTGTTGAAGTGAAAAGAAAAGGTTTACAAAGGTCCTCATGGAACATTGTAACCTAGAGAAGTATAGTCTAATTATCCTCTTGATATTGAATCATTTACTTGCCTCTCAATTAGGGAAATCTTCCGTGTTTCTGTTATTGGTTGTATTTGATACGCAATTCATATACATCTTAGTATTTATTGTAATGGGGAGATCTATCATACTAGAATGGCTTGTATGAAATAGGCCAATTGTCTGTGACGACTTAAAAATAACTATTCACGTTTTTTGCAACATATGTATAAGAAATAATTTGGTTCTAATAAATAATTACAAAAATCAGATTTAGAATATCGTCATTTCTCAGTCACAGGACCTCATCTTTCAACGGACAAACGAAATTAACCGATGGGGAGATTTATTAAATGACGACTTGGGCATACCCAGAAAGGCATCGTTTTTGGTCTCAAGACCAACTCCCTCTTGAAATCAAAGCGGAAACTGAAATAAAGTCCGACCAAGACTTTTTCCCCCGCGCGCATCCCAAACGCAGAGGGAAGGGATTGGGCATTGACCTACCTTTCCATGAATAATTGAGGTTTTCGGGGCGGTGGTGCACAACCAATGTGTCAAAATATACCTGTTGAAAAATGTCACTACCAATGAGATCAAAGATCACGAGAATTCCAAGGAAAAATCACCCTCATTAATTTGATTGGCATATTTTTGACAGCGCTAGGGTGGACGCCTTTACTGCACGATGCAACCATACTCTCGTTCCCAAATCCTTCCAAAGGAAGGCTCTGGTAACAGCCAAATGACCTTGAACTTGGGATTTTGCTGGGTCTGGTCAACCCCTGCTGGTAGCCTGGAACCAGTGGACAGGAACCAGAATGCATGATGGTAGTTTTAGGTAGTTTTACCATCAGCCTTTCTGGTTCCATTTCCTGTTCCTGCTCAGTGGTTCCAAGCTACCAGCAGGGGTTGCCCAGACCCAGCAAAATCCCAACATTTGGCTGTTACCAGAGCCTTCCTTCGGAAGGATTTGGGAACGAGAGTAAATGCAGCCACTGCTAATGACGGTTAGGGCGTTGGACCATGACGTCATTAGGAACACCATTGCTTGGCAACAGTCACTTGTAACCAGCTCTAAACTCAAGATCTAGAACATAAATCAGTAGTTTCGTCCTATGGGGACTCATCAGGCACCAGTATTGTGCTAGATTAGTGACAATTAAAATTGCCAGTGGTCCCAAATCTCAAGGAGACTTGGAGTTTGGGGGCTGCTGTCAATCCAAATGGGATTGTGATTGGCAGTGTCCCACTCCCAGTCCCCAAGGCCAGAGCTTTGGGGACTGTATACATACAAACAGGTTGTAGGTATACATTTCGAAATTTTAATCTAGGATTAAGATTTCTATGCAAAAGATATATAGAATGGTGTATCCATTTGAATTTTAGCTAGGCTAGAATTCATTTGAAAAATCCCTCGTAGGCCTATGCCTGAAGACGATGAGAAAATTAAAAAAAAATTAAAAAAATTTGATTGGCATATTGACAACCCATAACCTCCTTTGTACCGCATATACAGTAAAATCTGGTTATAAGGCCACACCAAAAAAAAAAGTTGGTCTACGGATTTTCATTTAGAAAAAATGGTGCGAGCGAGCGAAATTTTTTTTTTTTTTTTTTCCAAATTTTTTTTTTGTCTGCGGATTCTAACCTTGAATCAAGTGGAGCGGGGGCAATTTTTTTTTTTTTTGAGGGAAACATTTTTGCAAACTCCCAAATTTGGCTAGCGATCAGAAAAAAGCCACCCAAAAAAAAAAAAAAAAAAAAAAATTCAAATTTCTCAAAAAGTGGTGCGGGCGCATCCGTAGACACTTTTTTTTTCAAAAAAAAAAAAAATTTGCATTTTCAAAAATATGGTGCGGGAAATCCGTAGACCAACTTTTTTTTTTGGTGTGGCCTAAAGAGCACCTTTTGGCAAGGAAAATTTGCTCCTTGTAACCGAACTTGGTCATATATAAAGCCCCCACCCCTACAGGGACGCCTACCTACTGTCAGGGCTTCCCTGTGTAATGTAGGGACGCATACCTGTCAGGGCTTCCCTGTGTAGTGTAAGGACGCCTACCTACTGTCAGGGCTTCCCTGTGTAGTGTAGGGACGCCTACCTACCGCCAGGGCTTCCCTGTGTCTTTAGTGTGAGGAAATTTCCTAAATCATGATTTTACCTCTTAAGACCAAGCGAATTTTTTTGTTGTAACCAAAATCTGGAAGTTCGTTGTAAGTATATCCCATTCATAGTCAAAAAGTGCTCCTTATAAACGATTTTGGTCTAGAAATAGTGTTTTTTTTACTATAGAAAAGAATTTGGCAAAGCAAATGTGCTCCTTATAACCGTCCTCTTTATAACGAGTTTTCACTGTATATGTATATCAAACACCATTACCAGTCACCAACCCATCTGTGTGTGCTGCCCACGGTTCGAGCTATTAAGGGCCGAGTCTTTTATTACTAGCCCCCACCCACATACCGGTAGTTGAATGTGTACCCTCGCCCACCAAGGTTTACATCCTCCCGTGTCTATGATGATGGTCCACCCATGTATGTCCGAGCTCATCCATGTCTACAATGGTCCACCAGTGTCCAGCTCATCCAATCATGTACACAAATTATTCACCATTTTCCAAGCTCATCCACCCAGGTCTGCCCTCGTTTATGTATGCTACTCACCCTAAACCCTCGCCCACCTGTTTCCACTCATCGACTCATGTCTACACCAAACAACCCAAGCCTTCACTCAGCCACCCAAGTATACAGTCATCCACCTGTGTGGATGTGATTGTCTACGATCCACCACCAATGCTTCCCCTTCCATAGCAAACGGGCACAGCTACTCGTTCATCTGTCTATTTTCATCCAACCAAGTTCACATTCATCCACCCGAGTCTACTCATTCAGGTCCTTACTCCTCCACCAATATCCAAGCTTATTCACCCATGTCTACAATCTCCAACCCACCCCTAAATACTCGGTATAGCGAGTTTAAATCCTATGATTTACATCTGAAGTGATTCAGTTCTCTCCTCATAGCGTGCGATACATACATGCAGAAGTAATAACAATTTATTTTGTTATTTACAAAAATAGTGGTTTATTTACAAATCTATACACATCTCCTTTTCGTCATGTCAAAACCCCAACAGGGCGTTATTTGCCTGTTTGACCATTACTTTAATCTGGTCATTGTCCATGAATTCTGAATTACTCAGAACATTAGCTATGGCAATGGTTTCCTTTACAGAACGTCCCTTGATCCATATCCGTCCGTTCATTCCGACGGCCACCTCGAATGGCAAGGCATTCCCTAACGTCTTTAGTGCTGTACAACTAGGACTCAGCAACCTTGAGAAGAGAAAAGAAAGTGTTTAAATAATTATAAAAGAAATGTGTTTAAATAATTATAAAAGAAATACTTTGGCACGAACACAAGACATTGTATTTTGTATGTGATTGATTCTTTTAAGGAGCAACACAATTCCTTACCTTTGTTAATCGTCCCCGAAATATCTGACAGGTTATTTAGTATTTAACATTTAGGCCACTTTGAATTGATTATCAGCTTTGCGGACAGCGCCCACATCCTCTAAAAAGGGCAGCATGGGTGCTTTTTTTCATCTTTTGAGAGAAAAAAAGCCTAAAATGGCCGCATCTAAAAAAAAGTCTAAGACAAGTTGTAAAATGAGCAATTTCTCAGTTGATAATAAGGGTAGAAACCTAATTTAAAAGGGGTTTTAGATATAATTTCCAATGGCAAACCATCAATTTTTTAGAAAAAAAAGAAAAAGGCCCTTCCGCCCCTCCAGAAAAAAGTGTGAAAAAAAAGAAAAAAAAAGCGCCCTCCCGCACCCTTTTTTACTAAAAAGTGTCTGCAAAGCTGATAATTGATTTTAAGTGGCCTTAGTGAATCAATTTCAATTATATTCAGGTTTCTGTCATATAAAACGAAAGTACACAGGCCGAGTACTTACTTCCTAACTAGATTGAGGGATGACTGAAACATGAAGCCGCCATCACGACCGATCACACCCAGACCACTGCTCCGCCCGAGGCTGTCGATACACACTAGTTCAGGCTCCATGTCCTTGTTAGCCACCAGCAACTTGCCATACACCACGTCCCCCACCTAAAATAACATGGCAACCATACTATTAAAATCATCTCATAAATTTGATATAGATTCTGATTGACAGAATTCCCTGGAGAAAATATTTAGATTTGTTTGATGAGCTAACTCTCAGGATTTTTTTTTTGTTACTGTGACAATCAATATCATTATGAATATGGAATCTGATGAGCTTAATGGAAAACCATTAAAACTATACATTAATTTGATCCGTGTAGTTTTGAACATCGTAACTGAATCGTATTCAATGAAAATGTCCGATTTATAATAAAGTTTTTCATTTTATAAAGACATCAGTTGACATGTTAACTTTTTAAAGGGGGATTTTTTGATTTTTTAAAGTTTTCCCTATTTTTCATGGCATATGCCTTTGATAGGATGGTATATGATACCGAATTCCAATTTCTGAACCGTTTCTTTGTATAATGCTAATAATTTCAAGGAAATTAGACTAGAAAGACAGTGGTGAGAGAGTTAAAGTTTCATTACTTTAACGTCTGGTCGATTCCTTTTCGTAGCTCCTTCAAAGCCGAGGTATGACAACGCAGCCTGTTCACTGCTGCCAACATCTACTTTGAAGACATCACCTCCCTTGTTCACCACGACTCCCAGCACATTTTCTCCTCGGACTGGGATATACTGTCATGAAAGAGCAAATGGAAAGTTACAAATTATAACGTGTATTGTACACACTGGTGGAATGATGCTATGTGGCCGTGGTACTTCATTGAACCTACCCGGTATGTTGCCCCCCCCCCCCCCGACCCCAGTGTGGAGGATCACAATTTGCCTCCCCGAAGAGAGCCTTTTATCATGACCTCCCCCCCCCCCTCCAGGCTCCACCTACCTCCAATTGTTACTGGCAATGAATATAAACTCGTCCCTCATAAATAAAGAACCAGGATCGCATTTTACATTCTTAACCCCACCCCATGCTGCCATTACTGTTAGGCCCTAGTCATTTTACGAGGTGGGGGACAATGGACTTTTCACTTTTGCCAAAACAGCATTTTTTCCCGAACACCCCCCCCCCCCCCACTCCCCTACCAATCAAAGAGGTAGAGTGACTAACATCACAGGGCGACTCAGGGTTCATGGGGCAAGGGGGACTGAGAGTCCGGACGCCCGATCGAAAGTCCGGACGCCCGAGCGAGAGTCCGGACGCCCCACCGAGAGTCCGGACGCCCCACCGAGAGTCCGGACGCCCCACCGAGAGTCCGGACGCTCGAGAGTCCTTTGTCTTTTTGTGTGATTCTTCCCTCTGTGTGCTGCCCGCGGTACAATGGCGGTGTGTTTTGTCCACCTCCTGTATGCGCATGCACTGTGGGTGGTTTGCACTCTGGCTAGCTTCACTTTCCCACGCGGACAAAGTCGGTCTCTGATATCATGCAGTTTCATGCAGGAGACCTCTACTATTATGCAGATCTGCTAGTTGTGTGGTGGCCAGATATCTTAAAAAAGTGTCTCACCTGAGCGTCCCAAAGACTTAACATAGAATCGTATACTACCATGTGAGCAATGAAGCTTAGTCCACAGTACAATTACATAGAAGCTTCATTGCAGACAATTTCAGAAAATTTTGTGACACTTTTTGTATTGCAATTTTCAATATTATATTGATGTCCGATTTCGTCTATTGTGCTAGTAATCTCTTTGTATTGATGCCATCTATCTTCTCCACCCATTGGCTCCCACCCACCTGTCTTGATGGCTTCCCTGCCCGCCCTGGAAGTTGGACTTCTAAAATGAGGGAAAAAAATGGTCTGTGGGCGTCTCTCTTAGGGAGTGATCATTTTTTAACAACAGGGGGGGGGGGGGGTGGTGGGTTTCCGCGCTGAGCGTGCGAAATTTTTTACCCCCCCGGTCAAGGGGTCAACATTTTTTACCCCCCCCCCCCTTAGGGTCGAAAATCGGCTCTCGCGCGGGCCCTTTGAAACATAGTAACACGCGGGCTTTTTGGCTCAAAACAGGTTAGGGAGTGATCATTTTTTAACAACAGGGGGGGGGATTTTTCCGCGCGGAGCGCGCGAAATTTTTTTCACCCCCCCGGTCAACGGGTCGAAATTTTTTACCCCCCCCCCCCTACGGGTCGGAAAACGGCGCGCGCCCTTTGAAGCATAGTAACGCGCGGGCTTTTTGGCTCAAAACAGGTTAAATTTTTTAGACCCCCCCCCCAGGAGGGGTCCAAATTTTACACCCCCCCCGGTCAAGGGGTCCAAATTTTTTTGACCCCCCCCCCCAAACCAACCCCCCCCCCCCCTGTTGATAAAAAATGATCACTCCCTTAAATTTGTTTGCCCCCCACCCAAGAGAAGTCCAAATTTTTTGGCCCCCCCCCGCGGTCAAGGGGTCCACACTTTTTTGCCCCCCCCCCCTGTTGATAATAAATGATCACTCCCTTAGACTCAGCGGAACCCTGTCGCCGATTTTCGACCCGAAGGCAATAAATGACTCGTCCCTAAACCTGGCGGCAAACTGTGTCGTTGATTGCGGTTGAATGAAAGTGACACCTAGTGACCTACCCGTTTGTGATGGCTGTCAACCCAATACACGTTCGGTTCCTTGAACTTTAGAACCCCTGGCCTGTATGCTACTATTGTGTCTGCATCCCTCCGAAGGCCAGGTCCTAAAATTGTCTTCCCTGACGATTCCGATTCTTTTAAGTCCGTGATTTTATCTCCTGGAAGGAGTACATCGTTCACCGCGCACATGTTGACCACTTCGCTGGTAATTCGCAGCGTTAGGTTAGAAAGGCGAGGATGTGCCGCTTACCAGCGGATTTCAGCAAATTCTTGCCTCGACAGCAAAGATATAGATAAATAAAATAAATAAAAATTAAGCGGATTATTGCATATAATATACAAGACAATTTGAGTATTCTGCATAGTTTAATCATTAAATTATAAATTCAAGCCCTAATGAAAATATACAACATATCATTTATCATATTTATGACATACGGAAATAATTTATTTATATAATCTACGAGGCAAACCACTCATATTTTTCCGCCTCGTTTTCAAAGGCAAATCATGGCGAATGTGTACGAAAACGTGCGCCTTGTTTCTGTCACAGACGATGGCCAGACAAAATGCCAGTCTGACACAGCATTTAAAGTAGTTTACACAAAAGACAAGGGCATCGGTCAAATCAACATTTTAAATGGTAAGTTGACACAAAAATGGATTTTCTAGCTCACATAAGACGGGAGTAAATCGGCGCCGGCGAGACACCGTGCATCATCTGCGGCGCGGTTGGCGTCACTTTCAAAGAAAGAGTCGGCCCTTCCTTTGTCCATCCAACTTCCCTCTTCACTCTTGATGAACAACCCTAGAAAATCGTTTAGTCATACAATGATCTCACACTATTTATCCTGATCTGGTAAATGGAGTTTTGTTGGTCTCTACCAGAGAAACTCATATAAGTGTGTGTCTTATTGATGAATCTCACACAACATCATCATCGTTCTAGATGAGTGAATCCACACCAATGACAATGTGACAGGTGCCCGATGAATGAAACCAGTTATAGTTATCAGACGTTTTCTGAAACTTGCGTGTGGAGACCCTCACTAGGCCTTGTCACTGGCAGCGAGACTGCACAGATGAAGAAGATAACATGTTCTTGTGTGTCTATAGTATAAATAATGCATACTGATTTGATTTGTTGTATCCCCGTATGTCACTGTTATGCTGGTACATAAATAATACAGTGAAATTATATAAAATTAAGATGGGCCTTTTGGCAATGCAGATTTGCAGTGTTCCTTATAGGCCCTATAATCAATACTAAATTAGTAAATATAGAACTTGAAGGAACGGGCAATTTTGGCAATGGAAACGTGTTCCTTTAATATAATTATGAAATAGAAAGTTCCTTACAGACAACCAGTCCTCCTTATGACGAGATTTCATTGTAGACCTCCTATTAATGACGTCGGCTTTGGCATTGGGATTGACATAGGGCTATATATATTTTTTAACAACAAGGGAGGTGGGATTTCTGAAGAAAGGTCGAATCAGGGACAAGGTCCCCACGTGTCATGGACCCGGGGTCATGGAAAGTCAGGGTATGTCATAGAATATAAAGCTGTCAATGGAAGAAGGGAAAGTCTGGGAAAATTGTCATCATGGAAAATGGTGATTTTTGTCATGGTAAGTCATGGGATTTCAACCTGAAACAAATGTGGGAACCTCGAGATTCCTACTCGAAAGTCTTTGTCTTTTCTTTATTTTTACAAAGAAATATTGCTTGCCAATCCTGCAGTGTATGGTACATACCGGTACAGAGAAATCCGAGTCAGAAGAGTCCTCTATAGGTAGGGTGTTTCATCGAAAATAGAATAACAGTGTCATATCAGATCTGTTGCATTTACCTGAAAGCTCTCTATGTAAGAAAAACAACAAAAAAATAATTATGTCAATCGGACAATTATTAAGCGTAGCAGACCCATTTGAATAAGGAAAAGTATAGAGAATAGTGAAAGTCAAAGCCCATACATTTGTTATTAAATTATAGGCACGAAATAAGCCTAACTAGCCCAATACTTTTCCGTATTCAAATGGGTCTGTTACGCTTAATAATTGTCCGATTGACATAATTCTTTTTTTGTTCATCTTCTTACATTCAAAGCTTTCAGATAAAGGCCACAGATCTGTCATGACACTGTGATTCTCAATACTAAAATAGAGGTGCATCCACATTTTACCCTGGGCTGTCTTCAATTTTTGACTTTCAGCTAACCTAAACACACATTTGGATACCTAAAATATGTGGTAATAAAGTGTACTTTGGGCAGAAATTATATGGGTAGGGGGTTGTGCTGAGATTTGCTAGTTTTGTTCAAAAACACCTATATTTTCGGAACTATTTGGAGTAGAAATTCCGCACAAGTGTTGAAATGACCACAAACATGTATAGAGCATGCTAGAAAACTAAGATTAACTAATGGATGCAAAGCTAATGCAGCCCAGCTGGTTGGGTGAGGGTAGGTTGTATGGGGGCTTGGCTGCAGTGCAGGCTGCCAGCCACCTCCAAATTTGACACAACTTTACTTTACATTTCATGTCATAGCATCACGACCAGAAATGCTGAACACTGCATATTAATGGGTGTGAAAATAGACATTTTGGCGATTCCATAGCTGTTTGAATTGTGAAAAAGTACCGACTAGAACTTACTCTAATGATGTTGGAAAGACAAAAAACGGCAGCTCGCAATCAAACTTACGCGAGTTACGCGAGGTGTGGAACACCCTACTACAGGCTCTAACCCTGTGCATGGCTTTGTCGACCTTGCTCGTCACCAATCATGTCAACCTATCATTCACTACGGTACCTGTCATATTCAAACGACAATTAGTGTTGCGCACGTTCAACTATTGCTATTAAAGTCATTAAAAAGCAGCAGTCTGAATTCCATGGCATAGTCCCATGCCTCTACCCCAGTGTCTTACACTCCAGGGTACCCGGTACCATTTCTTGTGCGAGCCACTCATCCTCGGAACTAACTCCCATACACGACCTTTCCTAGCCAGGACCTAGACGGTTATTATGTCATAATATGTGCAGTGTATTCAACACCATTGGAGACAAAAATGTATTGGAATTCTTATAGGAAACCCAATTATGGGACAAGATATACAATTACAACAAAGAAATGGGAGAAAATAGCTCGGTGAATCCGGATGTATCACTCCAGACTGATGGGAGACAGTTGTATGAATTTGGGGTTTTCATTGCTTCGTGACCACATGGTTGCCTTCTCCCTCTGAGAGGCTCTCACACCATGTCTATGTGGTATCTGATGTAAAAGAATCCTTGCTTTAAAATAGGTAAATGTGTAGGAACAGGATTTCTGTCTTCAGCTCATTTCATAGCTTCGATCATCCTAGATACGATCATCATGTGGCCTACGTTTACTGGTGAAAAACAAACTTCAGAAAGTCTCCTCTGAATTATTAGTCAATGTGACGTTAAACTACACAAACAAACAAAGGAGACTGTATAAGGGACAGGAGAGTGGTACAAGGAGTGTTAAGGTATGCCTAAGGGAGCAAGGGTGGAGGAGAGGGTGAGGTGAACTTGACTTGAGGGGAGGCAGCTGTCCGAATGAGCAGGACTATCTAACACAGGGGTAGGAGGTCAACCTGTATGCCCATGGGATGGCCAAGTATATACACACATATATATATACTGGGTACGTGTACATATATTAGGTGTATATTAATCTTCCCCACCCCCTGCCCCAACAGACAGGCTTCAGCATTTTCTAGTTTTTGGCCAAAGGCCACTAGCAATCTAGCATCCCAGAATTTATAGGCAGTCTATGTTAAATACAGCATACCGTAGGCCTATACCGAATGATCTTTACTTGCCCATATGCATGTGAGTATCGGTACTCTACTTGTACACATCTCCTTTCACGTTGGAATTAATGTTTTGCTTAATAGGCTCCGGTAAATCAACACGGACGGTCAGTTTCGATAACAATGGAGAAATCGCCAAAGTGGGGAAAATGGCTGTCTTGGTCTCCGTGCAGGGCAAGTCAGTCATGTTCCGGTTTGCAGAGGAATCAGGTAATACTCAGTCTCTTTTCACCATTTCTCCATGTTCCATTGTATATAAAAATGTATCTTTGTGTATGGTTACCGAGTACCGGTAGTATCATATTCTAGCAGACTTCCATATAACACATTAAATGGTATTAGAAATCTACAGGAACGTAGAACCAAAATAGAGAGATCAGAACGAATTGGCCTAATGTAACCAGGTAGGCCTATTATAAAGATGAGATTTAAAATGAGAGGAATGCTCAACACTCAAATAACGGGTACTGTCCACTCCAGATGACTAGATTTATCGAGCTGAGCTGAGTTGAGTTGGTATAGCAACAGTGTTTTATCATAAAATAATATTAAAAAAGCTTTCTCTGATCCATGAACAGAGGCCCAGTCTTTCCACGAGCTTCTTCGTGAGATACGGGACGGAAAGGCTGACTCCATTTTCAACAAACGAACAGATGCCGCATCTGCAGAACAGTATTTCCAGGTAAGTGTGTGAACTTAGTCGCCAATGAATGTCTGAGCCTTCGGAGCGCATTTCCACTTTGATTGAAGAATATTGCACCTTCCTCGTTTGACAGTGATTCTATTATGTAGCAATATCACTCACAATTATTCATGTATTGTTTAAGGCCTTTTCTACTGCGATACTGTGAGGGAATATTTCATCTGTACACAAATGAAGGCGCACAGAATGTCTCTCCTCCCCCTGCAAATATATAATTGTATTGCCAAAAGGTAAAGACTCAACCAAGTACTCGTGATCCCTTTCCATAATGTTTGTTTCTTTAACAGTGTGCCCAATGCCTACAATCGAAGAAAACATCAAAATGCTATGTAAAAGAAAGACATCTAATCTCTTAATTAATACATACATGTGTGATCATATATTTATACGTATCGTCCGCTTTGTTCACAGTTTTATGGATACTTGTCTCAGCAACAAAACATGATGCAGGATTACATCCGGACCTCAACATACCAACGTGCCATGCTCGACAACTGTGCAGACTTCGCAGACAAGGTAGGCCCAGCCTGAAAGAATCATCTGGAAGAAATAACTAGCGTTATCCTTCCTTTTACCGATAGTAAACACTTGACAATGGCAAAAGCAACCCCATTCTCATAAATGGTTAAAATATTAGCGCCATTGTTCTTCACATACAAACAATATCTTTTGGGAGGCAATTGAACTCCTGAGCTACTAAATGGTTTTAAAACCAACCAGTGGGGGTTAGTTTAGTCATAGGGGGTCTATAGAAAGACAGATGAACGTTAATATTAAAGGTTTGTGTAAATTGAAAGAAAAGAATAGTAGAAAAAATAGTAAGGCTGCATAAAATTGATTATCAGCTTTGCGGATACTTTTTGAAAATATACGGTGAGGGAGGGAGGCTTTTTTTTTTTTTTGTTATTAATTTTCTAGACCATGAGGGAGGTGCGTTTTTCTTTTTTTCAACATTTCAAGTGGTGAGGGAGGTCCTTTTTTTTGTTGATTAGTTAGACCTGAAGGTTTAGAGAAAAAAAAAAAGTTACCAATGCATGTGCCAAGTGAAAAATCAATCTATCCCACTTTAAAAGTATCAATGCAACCCGAAGTTCACCTACATGTATACATTATTTGAGATGATTCAGATATATTGCAACAGTATACTCAAATAAATTTAGGACATTATAAGGGCTTTCCAGGGATTCCAGAACTGCAAAGTTTATGAAAATCGACCAACTGGAGGCATCAGTATGCCTTCAAGTAGGGGCGGAAATTTGAATGTTATTTTCTTTCCTTTAAATCAGGGATGCGGCTTTTTTAATGGTTTATTTTGTAAAGTAATGAAAAAAAGCCTCCATGCGGCCCTTTTCTAAGGGTGAGGGCGGTGTCTGTAAAGCTACTAATTTTTTTTATGCAGCCTAACTTGTAACAATGTTATTCCGATTGCAGGTTGTCTTAGATGTCGGTGCAGGGTCAGGCATCCTCTCCTTCTTCGCCGTTCAGGCTGGAGCGAGGAAAGTCTACGCTATTGAAGCATCCAACATGGCGGTGTTCTGCGAGGTAAAAAACACTTCTTAACAATACATAAGGCAAGGCCTACATGTGCTTCTAAGATAATAAGATAAATGTTTGCACCAAAGTCATCTATAAAGGGAGAGTCCATGTACATTGTAGTAGAAACTGGTTATTGGAGTGGGCTATGTTCGCTGTAACGCTATGAAACTAGGTCAAGCCCACTCTTATATAGTCACCCTGTTTTTTTGTGCAGACATGTTTTGCCTGATCTGTTACAACTTGATGAAATATCCTGTGGACTATTTGAGCTATATCATTCTTTTGCAAAACACCTCAGGTATCTATATCTGTAAAAAGAAATGGGAAAAAAAGAAGTTAAATCACCTAAAATAAGAGATTTATTTAAAAAAACTGAAAAAAAACTCAGATTCTGCCAAAAAAAAGTGAATGTTGGGAGAATGTAATTTTCTACATGATTTCAGTATTGTACCATTTCAAGTATTGTTCTGTTGTATTCCCTACTAAAAATGGTGATAACTCATGTCCTTACTTTGATGAGAATACTTTGCATGAAAACAGTATTTTGATGTGAAGTTTGCATTTGCTTCGCGTATTTCTCATATCTGCGGTCGCGGATACTCCCAAGCTGGCCCCTGCTCCTATTAGTAACTGTGTTTTGTGCGTCAATCTCTTATTCATCGTATTCCGAAATTCATTGATATGTGATGAAATACTTTGTTTTGGAGGCTCAGACCTGTCCCATTGTCTTTATTTTCGAATTCTAGGCCGAAAACATGTGCTGGGGGGTGGAATGGTGGCTATTTGGACCAATTTGAGCAATTTTATCGATTCGAATCGATGCCAGTTTGCTTGCCGCCTGCCGCCACAAAGACGTCGTCTCCTGCGTGATTTGCTTTTGACCAATCAGAAGTCAGGACTGGGGTCACGTGAGATTCGGAAATTGTTGTTGTTTTGACAATTTTCGGCGTGCCGACGAGTCAATATCTCGCTAACTACTCCGTTTTGGAGGCTCAGACCTGTCCCATTGTCTTTATTTTCGAATTCTAGGCCGAAAACATGTGCTGGGGGGTTAAAATGATGAATATTTAGGTCATTTAGAGCATATTTATCGATTCGAATCGATACCAGTTTGCTTGCCGCCTGCCGCCAAAGACGGCGGCTCTGGCGTAATTCAGCTCTCGACCAATCAGAAGTCAGGACTGGGGTCACGTGAGGACAGTAGAAATCCAACATGGCGGGCCTAAACTCGCATCGATTCGAATCGATAAATATGCTCTAAATGACCTAAATATTCATCATTTCAACCCCCAGCACATGTTTTTTAGGGGTTGCACGCCGCCGTCAGGCGGCCCGGGAACGTAGTGACCGGTGGCGCCGCCGTCAGGCGGTGCCGGCAACCCTATTAATGTTTTCGTTTTACCTGCGTTTTCCCATGGGCCGCATGCGGCACTGTGACGTCACCAAGACAGATTGTGGCAATGAAAATAATAGCATGGGTTTATCTATGAGGTGCTTGAGGGGTCGGGGGGAAACGTATCAGGACATGCATAATATAGTAAGGAACAATAGCCACCTTTGGCTTAGGGATAATCGGTCTTTTAGGGGTTACTAAGCACGAAGTGCATGACGACATCACAAGGCCACTTGTGGTAATAAAAATAAATACTATGGGTGCGACGGTCATAGTACCATCATAAGACCACTGGCTGTTTCACCTCTTTTCTTGAATGTGTTTTTTCTAAATGGTCTCACAGTTGAGGTTGCATCTTCCAATCATGTTAGTAATAGCTACGGAACTTTACCAGTCTCCCTGCCTGGTTGGGAGGGACGCATCACCAAGGTGATACGTCTAGGGCGATCTGGGACAGTGGGACGCTGTCCTGTTCCCGCGCTTGGTTCCCTTGATGGGTGTGGGTGTGGAGAAATGGCAGGTGGGATTGGGGGAGTGGTCATTCATCTGCTGAATCCTATTCTTATTTGGTGTAGTTTTTGATGCATGCTCCATGCTGGGGGGGGGGGACTAAATAAGTCGATTAAAATACTCATGACCAGGAGTGATTATACAGGCATATACAGTGATATAGGGCCTATGCAATTTTTTTTTCTGCGGGAGGGGGGCAATTTTTCTAAATCCGAAAGTAGGCCTAGTTTTGGGGAGGGGGGGTCGAGATTACTTTTGACTAATGGGGGGGGGGTTCAGAAAAGAAACGAGTCAAATCACGTCAGGACATGATGTTGCCACTTGACGGATGCAAGAAAAAAGGGGCTTTGACCACGGGAGGGGTGGCAACCCCTCCCGTGGTCAAAGCCACATTTTTCTTGTCGGCCTAGAATTCGAAAATAAAGAGAATGGGACAGCGGCTGAAAATTGATACATCTTAGTAGCGCGCAAAACTTCTATATATTTCCTTGCCGCCTGCCGCCAAAATGGCGGCGGCTGCAGCGTGATTTCTGAGTGTCCAATCAGCACACAGCTTAGAGGTCACGTGATCAGTAGAAATCCAACATGGCGAGCGCCAACTCGCATCGATTCGAATCGATAAATATGCTCTAAATGACCTAAATATTCATCATTTTAACCCCCCAGCACATGTTTTCGGCCTAGAATTCGAAAATAAAGACAATGGGACAGGTCTGAGCCTCCAAAACGAAGTATTTCATCACATATCGACTCCTCGGCGCGCCGAAAATTTTATTTCCTTGCCGCCTGCCGCCACAAAGACGTCGTCTCCTGCGTGATTTGCTTTTGACCAATCAGAAGTCAGGACTGAGGTCACATGACTGCGCCGCTACTAAAATGTATCAATTTGGCCGCTACTAAGATGTATCAATTTGCAGCCGCTACTAAAATGTATCAATTTGCAGCCGCTACTAAGATGTATCAATTTGCAGCCGCTACTAAAATGTATCAATTCGCTGCCGCTACTAAAATGTATCAATTTGCTGCCGCTACTAAAATGTATCAATTTGCTGCCGCTACTAAAATGTATCAATTTGCTGCCGCTACTAAAATGTATCAATTTGACCAAGGCTAGGCTATTGAAAACAAAGAGGGGGGGGGGGCACCGGGACTATAATCAATTCTCTCAATGTAGGCCTACTAACTATAGCTTGGCCTATTTTATTTATAGCCCCCCTACCCTCGCTGAAGCCAAAAAAAAAAACACAAAAAAATTATTTAGCACCTTTTCTGCCCGAGATCCTCTTTTATAGCACCTTTCCTCCCCAAATTCCTCTTTATTAGGACCTTTCCTGCCCCTAATCCTCTTTTATAAGGCTAGGCCTACTTTTAGCTTGAGGGGATACCGCTTTTGTCATTAGAAAGTCAAATGGATTATCTAATTTGAGTACAGTACGTTATTTCTCATTTCTGACAGCAGAATCGTAATCGCCAGAAGAAGCTACCCTAATTTCATATATTGGAAGTCATGTATAATCGAATTCCAGGTGGTAGCTGTAGGTGAGCAGGTGGCTGTGGGAAAGTAGGTGGCTGGGGGCGAGCAGGTGGCTGTGGGCGTCAGCGCCCGGCAGCGCGTAACCGCTGTTTTACGTCTCGGCCGAAAAAGCGAGTCGATCAGAGCGTCAGCAGCGACACCATCTTCGTTGCAGCTTCGCTTCGAGTTCGACGTGTCGGGTTGGCCCGGGGGGGGGGGGGGGGGGGGGGCGGCGTGAGCTGCAGACGATGTTGCCTCCAAAACCGATTTTGCCCCCAAAACCGATTTTGAGCCCCAAAACGATTTGACCCAAAAACGATTTTGAAGTTCTCCTACCCTTCCGAAAATCGGGCCGATCGGAGCGTAAACAGCGAAGATATTTGCGATTTTCGTTTTGTCGGATTATATTGGTACTCCGTTTATCCCGTTCTCCCTTTCTCCCTTTCTCCGTTTATCCCGTTCTCCGTTTATCCCGTTCTCCGTTTATCCCGTTCTCCGTTTATCCCGTTATCCGTTTGTCGTTTATCACGTTCTCCGTTTATCGCGTTTGCCGTTTATCGCGTTCGCCGTTGATAGCGTTCTCTGTTTATCCCTTTCTCCATTTATCCCGTTCTCCGTTCATCCCGTTCTCCGTTCATCCCGTTCTCCGTTCATCCCCTTCTCCCTTTATCCCGTTCTCTCTTGATCCATTCATCCGCTTTCCGTTTGTCCCATTCTCCCTTTATCCCGCTCTCCCTTTCTCCGTTTATCCCGTTCTCTTCCTAAAATCTTCCTATATAAATTCAATTCCTATTGGGACTAGGCCTACTTTTAGCTTGAGGGGATAATAAAATCTTCCTACATAAATTCAATTCCTATTGGGACTAGGCCTACATTTTAGCTTGGGGGGATAATAAAATCTTCCTATATAAATTCAATTCCTATTGGGACTAGGCCTACTTTTAGCTTGAGGGGATAATAAAATCTTCCTATATAAATTCAATTCCTATTGGGACTAGGCCTACTTTTAGCTTGAGGGGATAATAAAATCTTCCTACATAAATTCAATTCCTATTGGGACTAGGCCTACTTTTAGCTTGAGGGGATAATAAAATCTTCCTACATAAATTCAATTCCTATTGGGACTAGGCCTACTTTAAGCTTGAGGGGATAATAAAATCTTCCTACATAAATTCAATTCCTATTGGGACTAGGCCTACTTTTAGCTTGAGGGGATAATAAAATCTTCCTACATAAATTCTATTCCTATTGGGACTAGGCCTACATTTTAGCTTGAGGGGATAATAAAATCTTCCTACATAAATTCTATTCCTATTGGGACTAGGCCTACATTTTAGCTTGAGGGGATAATAAAATCTTCCTACATAAATTCAATTCCTATTGGGACTAGGCCTACTTTTAGCTTGAGGGGATAATAAAATCTTCCTACATAAATTCAATTCCTATTGGGACTAGGCCTACTTTTAGCTTGAGGGGATAATAAAATCTTCCTACATAAATTCAATTCCTATTGGGACTAGGCCTACTTTTAGCTTGAGGGGATAATAAAATCTTCCTACATAAATTCTATTCCTATTGGGACTAGGCCTACTTTTAGCTTGAGGGGATAATAAAATCTTCCTACATAAATTCAATTCCTATTGGGACTAGGCCTACTTTTAGCTTGAGGGGATAATAAAATCTTCCTACATGAATTCAATTCCTATTGGGACTAGGCCTACATTTTAGCTTGAGGGGATAATAAAATCTTCCTACATAAATTCAATTCCTATTGGGACTAGGCCTACTTTTAGCTTGAGGGGATAATAAAATCTTCCTATATAAATTCAATTCCTATTGGGACTAGGCCTACATTTTAGCTTGAGGGGATAATAAAATCTTCCTACATAAATTCAATTCCTATTGGGACTAGGCCTACTTTTAGCTTGAGGGGATAATAAAATCTTCCTACATAAATTCAATTCCTATTGGGACTAGGCCTACTTTTAGCTTGAGGGGATAATAAAATCTTCCTACATAAATTCAATTCCTATTGGGACTAGGCCTACTTTTTTAGGCCTACTTTTAGCTTGAGGGGATAATAAAAGTCCGAAAAAAGTCGAAAAAAGAGGATCCACTCTCGACGAGATTATTTATGTCCCGCGACATTCGACTAAGAACACTACATTTTAGCCCTCAAGCCCTTCCTTGTTTTGGATCAAAATTACAATTAGGAAAATTCCAAGATGGCCACCAAAAACTCAAGATTGTCTGATTTCCTTGTGTGATACATGGATTTTAGGGTTATCTAGGGTGTAGAATCCATATTTTGGGTCAAAATTACAATTTGGAAAATTCCAAGATGGCTGCCAAGATGGCCGCCAAAAAGTCAAGATTGTTTGATTTCCTTGTGTGATACATGGATTTCATGGTTATCTAGGGTGTAGAATCCATATTTTGGGTCAAAATTACAATTTGGAAAATTCCAAGATGGCTGGCAAGATGGCCACCAAAACTCATGATTGTCTGATTTCCTTGTGTGATACATGGATTTTAGGGTTATCTAGGGTGTAGAATCCATGTTTTGGGTCAAAATTACAATTTGGAAAATTCCAAGATGGCCGCCAAAAAGTCAGGATTGTTTGATTTCCTTGTGTGATACATGGATTTCATGGTTATCTGAGGTGTAGAATCCATATTTTAGATCAAAAATACAATTTGGAAAATTCCAAGATGGCTGCCAAGCTGGCCACCAAAAACTCATGATTGTCTGATTTCCTTGTGTGATACATGGATTTTAGGGTTATCTAGGGTGTAGAATCCATATTTTGGGTCAAAATTACTATTTGGAAAATTCCAAGATGGCCGCCAAAAAGTCAAGATTGTCTGATTTCCTTGTGCGATACATGGATTTTAGGGTTATCTAGGGTGTAGAATCCATGTTTTGGGTCAAAATTACAATTTGGAAAATTCCAAGATGGCTGCCAAGCTGGCCACCAAAACTTCATGATTGTCTGATTTCCTTGTGTGATACATGGATTTTAGGGTTATCTAGGGTGTAGAATCCATATTTTGGGTCAAAATTACTATTTGGAAAATTCCAAGATGGCCGCCAAAAAGTCAAGATTGTCTGATTTCCTTGTGCGATACATGGATTTTAGGGTTATCTAGGGTGTAGAATCCATATTTTGGGTCAAAATTACAATAGCTCTCTAACAACATAGCCCACTCCTTTAGTTAACATTAGTGTTACTCTATAGTAGCTATAGTTTTAAACCACTATATATTTATTTATCGCCATAACGTAAAGGTACAGTTCAGGTCAGTGAACTTTACAACTTTTAACCCCTTCACCACTGGGTTTCTTGTAACTCAATGCAATTTTGTACAATATATTGGCATACCGCGTGGAAGGGGTTAATTAAGTAAATTTTACCGTCAAACGTTTATGAATCACTTGAACTCAATGGAGGTGATGGTGAGGTAGCCCTTACCTCGGGGTAGGACACGTTATTTTGAGCTCTGATCTCAGATATTCCTTTGATCTGAGCCTACAGCATTTTGCGTGGACAACTGGTATTAAGTAGAGCCGATCAGACCATTTAAACTATGCAAAAATATTATCCCAAGAATATAGAGAATATATACATATGTTTCATTTGTGTTTCAGAAATTGGTTGCAACGAACAAGTTGTCTGACAAGATCATCGTGATGCCGGGAAAGATCGAGGAGGTGGATCTGCCGGAGAAGGTGGACATCATCATCTCGGAGCCCATGGGATACATGTTATTCAACGAGCGGATGCTGGAAACGTACCTGCACGCCAAGAAGTGGCTCAAACCTAATGGTACACACGTTTGTTGGATCATATTAGCTACGATTATAAGAAGATTCAAAGTTTTAGTAACATCTGATACGCCCCCCCCCTAAAATTCGGTCTCAGAAAAAAGTTGTTAGATGCGTTTGACATAGCTATGAGAAATTGGCTCAGTTCCCAGTTCATATGAGCAAGTAATCATTTAATGCCAGATACCAGTTTTCACAAATATAGAATCTATAGGCCTCTGATAGATTACCCCACCCCCTCACCTACTCTTTCCTGAATACGTCCAATCTGCGTGTTTGCTAAACGTAGGTTTGATATATATCATGACTTTGACTAAAACAGAAACTGTTGTTGCAGGTCAAATGTTCCCGACACAAGGAGACCTTCATATCGCCCCGTTTACAGATGAGTCTCTCTACACCGAACAGTTCTCAAAAGCCAACTTTTGGTACCAACATTCTTTCCACGGAGTGGACCTGACTGGGTTACGACAGGCAGCTATTGATGAATATTTCAAACAACCAATTGTAGTAAGTTGACAATTTTGATAATAATGAGAAATTAAGAAATGAATTAATAAGGATATTTGTATTCCTCTAATAATCATTGTAATATTAGATAAAGATAGAGAAATATATAATAAAGAGGCACTTTGAAGTATGTTTGATATTAACAAATATTGTAAACTAGCCAATTCAAATAGATAAAATAAATTGTATAATATACAAGTATGTATGAAATTCTATTTGATTTAGAAAAAACACAAAACCTTAGTCTAATTTGAAACTTAGTCTTAATGGGAGAAGATATGACTTTGGCTAACTGATTTCATCTCTTTGTTTCATCAGGATACCTTTGATATTCGGATATGCATGGCTCGCTCGCACAAATACACAGTCAACTTCCAAACGGCTGATGAATCTGACCTGCACAACATCGAGATCCCCGTCACATTCACCGTGCAGCAGGCCGGCACGTGTCACGGACTTGCCTTCTGGTTCGATGTCGCCTTCATAGGAAGCGCGTGAGTATTTAAAAATACACGTCAAGTTAAAAATACAAAGTCTTGGATTGTGTACTTCTCAATCAATATTACAATATCTTCTCACATGGACCCTATAAAGTATTTAGTCTCTAGGATTGACTTTGTTTAGTACCGGTAAGCTAAATTCAGAATATGGTTTTTTTCAAATCTAGTGACATGCAACGCTTGAGGTTTTAGTATTCTTGTCACGCACCAAATGAAATATGGCCACCCATAAAGACATATTGCTTTGTTTACAGAGCTACTGTGTGGCTGTCTACGACCCCCACGCAACCCCTCACTCACTGGTACCAAGTGCGCTGTCTTCTGGAGAACCCCATCTTCGTCAAGCAGGGCCAGACACTGACCGGCAAGGTCGTGCTCCGGTGTAACAACAGGTAAGGAATGAATATATGTACAAATGTAGTACCATAGAAACAGGGCCACAAGTAGACAGATGCACATTTGGTTAGGAAGTCTACGCGTCTCAAGATTCTTGAAGAAGGAAAGTACATCCGAATCGAAACAATAGTGTCCTTGAGCTTTCCAGAATACACACTGATTTATAAAAATTCTTATACATTGATAGAAATATAATAAGAAACAAACTAATCTTACAAAAATCATCTAACTTTGAATAAGAATACTAAGTGATATACACGGAGAGCATTTAGTTCTTTCTCAGAAGAGATTTTGGAGCATACAATATTTTAATCATCACATCTATATAATGGTATAATAAGTGATTAATGGTAACATTAACCTTTTAACAGACAAAGCTACGACGTGGACATCGAGCTTACCGTCCCTGGCTCCAGTTCAAAGTCATCGAATGTTCTAGATTTGAAAAACCCATTCTTCCGGTATACGGGCCAGACACCGGCCGCCCCGCCGGGCACTAACTACGCGTCTCCGTCTGACGCCTACTGGACCAACACGGACCCCACTGGTAAGTGGCAGTCGTAGAAGACGCTTTCTGTCCACTACAGTAAAGCTGGCCAGCAAACAAGTGGTCCATGCTAGGACACAAAGCAAAAAGCTGGTAGTTTATTCGGCGACAGGAATGGAGATTCCATTAACCTAACATAGTGGGTTTACATTGCACAGACCGCGTTATGTTTAGGGTTGATTCGCGATGTGCTCAGTTAGTATAATGGATGTTCTTCCACTCCTATCACAGAATAAATCTTGGTAAAAAGTGCCGTAAATTCCTGCTTATAACCCGCACCCAGACATTGGGAGAACCCTATAATAATGATTTGAGGTGCTAGAAATGTCTACTTCAGTACTGTAATGTATACTCCTAAAAACCCGTACCCCTATTTCGGAGAATCCTTTAACCCACATTGGGTGTTTGGTTTGTGTATAACCCGCAGGAATTTACGGTACTATGCATGAAATGGAAAGACCCGGCATTGGTGTAGATTGGTTATATCAGCCAACTTGGCTTGTCGATACACTTGTGCATATATCCATCCACTTCTGCACACTGGTTTAGATTGTAGATATTAAGCTGGGTTGATTGACGGTCGTACAGATGGTGTGTGCGAGGAGCTAGTCGTGGTGAGAAGGTGTGGTGAGAGCGGCCTTGTGTTACCCGGTGGGTGATTCGCCACCGTCTGCAGTCGTAAATAGTTGGTGTGTGGATGGAGCACAAGTGACACTTCGTCTGGTTTTATTTTTAGTGTGATTCCATACATAGATAGATGGAAAAAGAGTCTTGATGTATACTCGTGTTCTCTGTATATGCCTACACCAATGGGCTGGATTTATGGGGTGGGTGTGCATAGACATGACAGTATGTTAAAGTAAAGTTGTTTCTCAAGGGTGTAGAACACCGATCAAACTGATATTCAAGATCCCCAGTTTAAAATTAGTGGCATTCTATTCCCCCAAGCTTGACCTTGAAAAAATAAGGTTTTTCATAAACTCCCCATCTTCAGATAACCATATTTTGAGTTGTTAGAAATTGTTTAAATATGATTACAAAAACTTGACCTTGAAATAATGATTAAGGTTTTTATTTTAATTTCCCATTCCCTTAAATCGCTATATTTCCTCATTTTGGACTTGTCAATGATTATTTTAGAGTGTAGTATCATTAATAAAATGGGATTTGGATATTTTTTTGACTGATGGTGGCTCGTCATTGTGGGTTTTCAGGCCAGATGGATACCCAGACGTACATGGCAGACTTACAAGGTCAGCAACTATTAATCCAGCAGGGAAGCGGCCACAATCACCTCGTCCCGCTAGGTAATAATGCACCATGCCGCTAATCTCTTCGTTAATCCTTTAAGGGCTGCATATTGCCTTAATGCATAATGCCCTTTGTCACCATCATGCATGGCAAAGGGCATAACACATTGAAGCACTACGCTGGCATGAAAGGGTTAAATCTGTATATTTGCAGAAGCCATGATAACAAAAGTAATAATACGTTGAGTTTCACACCTCCCCAACTTCTCTTACCGGGCTTGTGAACTATACCACTACCAACTTGTGTTCTAACGTTGACACCACCTCTTCCAAGCTCCACAGCAGTCTTTGTTGTCTGAAGGCTTTCTTGTGACTCTTATGGTTGGGCATGGATTGACTTGATTTGCAATGTGTGCGAATTGACTGTTGAAGTTGTCACGTCATTAACCAGAGACTGTTTCACTAATCATTACCACTTGGGGTGCACGCCCAAACCGACATCTCACTGTATCACCTTTCTCATTCTGTTGTACTTCCTTGAATAAAAAGTGGCCAAATCGGAAAAGAAATGAATCCTTTGTTTTGTACATGAAAGAGTAGTGTTGAACATAGTATATGCAGGACAGAAGGAATAAATGGGAAAGCGTAAAATATAAATCGATATTCTCGATTTTCATTAGTTGCATGAGACCGATCTGTGAAACTATAATATTTATTGGTTACATTTCCTCCTAGTAGGAGTTGTGTGCGGGTTCTCCGCTGTTTGGTGATGTCTTGGGGTGCTGTGTTGACTACTGTTTTCATCCTATTAACATACACCACTCCCTAATATACCGATAGCACTAATATGTATAGTAGAATGCATCAAATCAATTAAGGTCGCGACACGTTTTGCCTCGACCAACAAAAAAGGTTTCCAAAGAAAATGTGATGAAACGGAATTGATTCCCGCTGTCAGTTAAAAGTTAGCAATGCTTTATTTGCCTTACATGTTTTTTTGTTTTTTTTAAAGAGTAAAGATTTCTAGATTTAGAAAATTTCTGTTTAAAAATCAGTTGCAAAATTTTCCAAGTGCTACAAGAGATACCAAGATACCTGAACTGCGGGTTATTGTCTTCTAGACACCCATATTCTGCTGATTCCCTTTCATCTCATACGGGATAGGGAAATGGTCATGTTTGGCCAGGGAATTTTAAGTCGAAAAGATGACTGGATTAACGGCAAATCTATGGACATTTCTTAATATGATAATGCTAGACTACTATTAAGCTAGGATTAACTACATTGTATATAACATCCATCGACTTAATAAGAGATACAGCAAGGGGTTGACCTGGCCATGGCTGGCCAAAACTCTGTAAAACCACATGACGGTGTCACTGGAGTGATGGTATCGCCACTTAATATATCAGGAATGTGATTTATCGCACTATATTCGTCCTCACAAACTTCCAGTTCCATTTATAGGAAAACATGTGATAGGGATGGGTGGTCTTTGACTCTTTTGTCGGTCAGATCAAGACACAATTAGGCTGTCGTCATCTAGTTTCCTACTCGCTATTTAAAAGGAAATCACAGTACATACACCAAACCACAATGCGAACCTCTTATGGGGACCTGACCCCATAAAGGGGAGATGGGTCCGAGAAGATTGTGCCCTTAGATCAGGAATAGGCTACCAGAAAGAGTCCTACCATAGTCGTGTTTGCCAAGTCGGTTTAAAGATCTAAATGCCCCACCATACTGATTGTGAAACTCAAGAACAAAATGTTGCAACGCAAGATAATTGATATCAGTCCTTAGACAGTTTTGTGTGGAGCACGTCATACTGTTTGTGGAAACAATTGTCTTGTGTTGCTTCTGTAACAATTCGTTCTGGGGTTAACAAACAGTCTGGGTCAGATAGTGATACAAGGTGAACATAAATAGAAATCTATGATATCAAGTTAGGAGTTGTTCTTTTACACCAAATGTAGATATTGCACTGCAAATACTTTACACATTTCATCTATCATGGTTTTGATTAACACTGCTTGTAAGTCTTCATTGAAAAGGACACTGGAATTGGTCACGTCTGGCACGAGTTAATATAGTACCTTATTTTTTTTTATCATTAAAACATTTTACCCGATGATTGCTGAAAATGAAGTTAGGGCATGCTTTTTTGGCGTGAGCATACCAGCATTTCTGGTGCCCCCCTCCGAGAAGGTCAAATTGATTGCTGTGGACCCCTGTAAAGTGTTAGCTTTAGTAACTTGCAGGCCTTTTGCTTTAGCAGCGATATTTTTCGGTCCCCTTTCTTCAGTCCAAATTTCTTTGGTTCGCTCTTCCCACAAGGAGTTCACATTTTGTGCCCCCCCCCCCCCCCCCCAAGAAAAATTACCACACCTTTATTCTTGCGAGTTGGTCATGGCCGTGATGTGATAAGGTATTACCTAAGTGAAGTATGGACCAATTAACTACAGCTGTAAATATCTGTAATATTTTAGAAAGTTAACAGTAGGCGTGGAGAATGGGCTACTTTTCCCAACCGCATGAAGAGCGGCTCGTTCATCGGTGACTATTTATAAGACAATTCATAATCGTTGACATGTCAAGCTAGAAGATTATCATGTACACCGTCATGCTTTTAAAAAGAACCCACAAATGTATACATTTTTCCGGATTCTTATAACGGGTTTCTTTAGATGTGAGGTTCCAAATCCAACATTGTAACCCTGATGGTTCTCTTCACAATACATGGTTAAGAACCTTGAATCAACATCTTGCGAAACCATGTAAATGAAATTCAATGAGTGTCATTAACATTGCCCGTTGCGTGTGCTTGCAGCTAGCGTAGCTCCGATCAACCCGGGCAGCATCCCCGCAGCCACTATCGTCAACAACTCGTCACAGCAGCTACTGACGCGCACCTCAATTGGCGCCGGAATCTCCCCGTCCCTCTTCTCACAAGTATGTAAAGGAGGTTTTGCTATGAGAGATACTTGATACCTGAAGTGTTTAATTTTAAAAGCTTGTTTTTTTTGCACTGCACCTGCTTCAGAGAATTCAATTCTTATTGATAAATAGAATATATATGTATATGTATTTAATATTAAAAAAGTTTTTAAAAAAAAGAAAGAATTAAGTCAATTTAACTAAAAAGCACACTGAAACACTTGCATGCTTTATATCTATTTGTCTAGATATAATTGATGTTCGAACATCAGTTTGAACAATTTCAGATCACATCCGGGAACAACTATCCCATCAGCAACCAGTTCATGATCGGCGACTACGCTGCAGGCAACATGATGATACCGACACAAGGCCTCGGCAACATGACCTATAAAACCTCAAATAACTTGTAGGAAACGACTGCCCCGCGCTGCTTGACTACCGGGAGGGGAGTGGAGCACAATAGCAAAAGCACAGGAACTGAGAGGACCGACTGCCGTTTGGCAGTCGTGCCCACTTCTACCGTGGCGGCTTAATTCAATATGGTGGTGGATATCACATGCTAACGGTGGCCATCGAGAGGCGCCTTGGATACTGCAGATTTTGAACTATTGTTATGATACCATTGACCTCACAAAAATCCACCTTGGTTACTTCTTTTTCTTGGTCGTTGTTGATGAAGGAAAGATCAAATGTATGACTTCACTGGCCTTTATACCTAGGCAAAATATATGTATGGGATTGGGTTTGGTTTCGCGATTCATCGCGACAGGTATACTCCCCTCCCCCTCCTCCTTTTTAGGAAACCCATCACCCCCAAATCCCTTTTTGTTCAACGATTCAGCATGCAGCAATATTACGTAATGAAACGTGTGTTTGCCTTTTGTGTAGACAAATCTCCTTCCCACTACAAGACTTGCAGGGAAAGGAAAGGGTGGGAAAAGACACTATATTTCGTGAACACAAATCAAAAGAGAGGTGCAGCGAAGCAAAGTCGAGATATTCCCTTGTGTACAGATTTCCCCATGATTACGAGTACTTGTTACATGAAGATGGTTGTATTATTATTATCACGAAGAGCCAACAAACATTCGAACAATACCTGAGAATATTAACTCTTAATGTGCGAATATCAAGCCTGCTACATCCTGACGAAGAAAAATCCTGATCGAATGATTGACAATGGTGCGTTTTATGATACCGGTGGTATTTGTGCTATTCCCTTTGAAAAGGGATTCACTAGACCAGGTTGTTCGTTTTAATTCATCCTTCTATGAAAACTAAGAAACAAGTACTTTAAAAGTATCGCACAATCACGGGCAATTATCATGTAATGGAAAAATTGGGAGCACGGTAGACAGGTTCTGTGGCGTAAACTCACGTTCTGGAGATGATGTCAGTTGTCTGATAGTTCACAGCAAGGGTCGTCCAACTCCTGACCGGAGGAATAAATTATTTATAATCGCTACTGACGTATATATGGCGAAACATGTATGTCCGTATTACGAGAATCTCCAAAAGGTTGGATACGTTTTCATTCGAGATTATGCTACGGTTTAAGATCTTGGCGTCACGATTAAAACTGATAAAATAGAGTGTACAGAACAATGTGTACCCTTCTGGTAGTAATGTGCACATGTGTGTGCAGTGGAGTTGAATGGGTACGGACATGCATGTGAGATGTATTAGTGGTACTGTGTACCATGGACTAGGTTACTTCAATGGGAAAAATGGGTTCATAGTAGTCACGAATTATTTTGCTTAATATACATTTTTGCATTTCTGATTCCGCTTGTGTCTGCAAGTGCGACCCGTCTAATAAAATGTAGATCACACTTGAATGCTTGTATTTGTCTCCATTATCACACCTTTAGATATGTAGGTACTGATTGGATGTTAAAAGGGCGAATGAATAAAAATTAATAATGGTTGACATCTTACTATCAGTGTATAAATATATTTATTACCAAAGAGCATTTAGACATGATACACGCGCAACATTCTTCCCAATCCATTCACGCCATATTGAAATGCATTGCAGCATTCAGCAAAGCTTACACAATTGTAATACATGTATCTGAAAACAGCTAAACTCTTCCTTTACCATACACGCATTATTGCGAGTTACTCGCCGATTTTCAGCCGATTTTGACCCATTTTTGACCCCCTGTGGTTTGCCTAAAATTTGGTAGAATCTCATGATTTTTTCTGATAGTAGTCTATGGCATATTGTCTCTGCATATCCTAATTGGTTTGTACTTACATTCAATATTTTCGAAATGCTGGGCATCTCAACTTGAATGATATTTAACTTGTTTTCAATATGATTTGAGCAATATTTAAAGCAAAAATTATGAAAAATATCAAACAATATTGTTTTTTTTGGGGGGGAAATGGTTTTGTCCAATTTTTCATGCTGAAAAAGGTGGTACCAAAGGTTTAGGTCTATCTTAATGCATTCTGGCCTGGCAACATATACATTAGAATAAGGCATATTTAGTTTCAAATAGGGCTTTATCTCCCTGATTGGAACACTTAGGGCGATTTTGATATCTTACTTTCTGGTTATTCAATATTATTCATTTTGTCATAGATGTACTTCTAGTTTGGATATTTACAAAATTCTTTCAGTTTCTAAAAGGTTAGGCCATCCCCTAAATGACAATATCCCATTTGAATTTCATTTGAAAAAAATCTGGTCTTGGGAGGGATGTCTTTATGTGGAGCGTGGTAAAGGAAGAGTTAAACAACATAAGTCCAGTGCCAAATATGTAAACCGCCCCTTTCCACAAAGAAACATACCAGAGTTTTTGCGGAGATCAAACCTTCAGATTATGATGCTGGTATATTGTACCGCTATGATAACACATTTACGTACGGGGCACATATTTGGTCTTCCACCACAAGATACATCATTCATCCAGTATCCGATGCTTCATTCAGTCCCCCCCCCCCACCCCTCCAGTTTTCCCTCACTGGTACACCCAGACATAGACCAGAACATGACGCCTGGTGTGGCTCTACGGCCGGCTGTACGGGTGCACACTGCTGGCGGCCCGGATGTTGGTCTTTATCGTATTGGTGGCCTTAGGCTGGTGTTGCTGGGCTGCTGAAATCAAATTATAAAGTACATGTACTCAATATTCAACATCTACCTCTGGTGTCATAATGTAAAACAACTACCCGGTATTAATGTTTAAATTATCATTAAAAATGATTGAATGGAAACAAATTAAGCACTGGTGGAGGGGAGAAAACAGTATAGGGAGAAATCTTAGGAGCTGGCATGACTTCTGTTGCATAGCGGAGGAAGTACATTCATATCAATGACAAATCAGTACATGTTGGGATCCCTTTCAAATAGCACTGAACATTGGCTTTAGGACGTCACTTGCAATTGCGGGTAGTTATAGCAGACCTTGTGAACAGTCCAACTAATAATTACACACCTGCCATTAAAAAAGGTCAATAAATAAAAGAAATAATAATAGTTTGACATCTCCATAAACCTTACATTGGGTGTTACACCAGTGTGTAAAAAGTAAAGAAAAGCAGTTTTTGTCTAATTTGTAATCTCAAACACTGGTTCGTAACCTTATATCCTTCACACCATTATATGTGATATTAGAATGACAAACATCACAAAACAACTGAACATGTTAAACCCCACGTGAAAACAAGTACTGGTATACTCAATATTTAAAATATTCATCTTAATCTAGGTGCTTCCTCAAATATAATAAACTGACTATACTCCTTTATGTTAACCTTAACATAACACGGGTGGTGTCCACAAGCTGCAGCTACCCCCATGTGCCAACACAGGCAGTGTCCACAAGCTGCATCTACCCCCATGTACCAACACAGGCGGTGTCCACAAGCTGCAACTACCCCCGTGTGCCAACACAGGCGGTGTCCACAAGCTGCAGCTTCCTCCATGTGACAACACAGGCGGTGTCCACAAGCTGCATCTACCTCTGTGTGCCGACACAGGTGGTGTCCACAAGGTGCAGCTACCACTGTGCGCCAACACAGGTGGTGTCCACAAGCTGCAGTTACCACTGTGTGCCGACACAGGTGGTGTCCACAAGCTGCAGCTACCCCCATGTGCCAATATGTGCGTTACTATGTGACAAGACCACACCGGCTAAGGTACACAAGTACAGTACACAAGCTGCAATCACCAATATATCTTTTTTTAAACTTATTGTTGTATGCCGCCGTGCCTGCAAAATTTGCATGTATTCTTATTCCTTCAGATGTAAAATGAAGTACCATATTGTGGTTGAATGCTACGGTACGGTAGCTCTGACGTTATCCACAGGTGAACCTATCTGCCTTCGTCAGTACCCACCTTTTTTCGACACCTAAATCTTAACTGCAAAATCTGTTTTTCTACATTAGTGACAACAAAACTACCTGCACAATATATGCCGCTCGTGTGACACACCCGTAATATAAAATATGTGACATGTAATCATATCAAAATAGTGCTGTACACATTTACATATAGAGTGTATACATTATAGACTGGCTTCCCTAAGTGAAAAACCAGCCTTTTAGAGTGAATGCTCAATGTGCCATCGCTGAGGGTGGCGGGTTGCGGTTAGTAGGTGCAGAAACAGTCTTGGCACTACGGACTCACCCTGGTTGTAATAATGGTGCCCGTGAACACTCTGATGGTAGCCTGCTCACGTGAACCGACCGCCACGACAAAAACAGGGACAGAAAGACAACATCAACGTTAGGTGGCTACATCGACGACAAGCGCAAGCACTACCATGCAGCGCCCAAACCCGATTATCAGTCGTGAAATTTAAGATGGTGCATATGCATGAAAGGAGTCAAGCTGACCCGCTTCAGTTGCTTACAGGTGAATCACAGCCGATAATCAGCGTTCCTTAGAAGAGTGTTAATTTCAACCTTTGAGGGTAGCATATTGCTGTACTACTATTTAGTTCATCATGAAGCATGGACGCAGCCCTGATGAGCAACTCGTCGGTGCTGTTTCATGCATCATGTCGACCCCAGCAGGTTGATACACTCCCAAAGGATCGTCATGATGCACCAATGCATTGGTGCATCATAAAGAGAAATGGACATGAAGCGTTGAGACATCATGTGGCCCTTACTGTTCAGGCTAGCACGAATAGTAGCTCAAACAACTGGAGTCGCAGAATCTCTCAAGTCAGAGATGAATCACCAGTGAGCAATCAAGTTGGGTTCAATTTGTGGGAAAACTAAGAGACTCTCTGCATGCAGCAGGGTGGGCTTGCATTTATTGTGTGAATACAGTCCCAGAGAAATAAGTCCCGGCGTTATACAAGTCTCTGAAGGAGCTGCGACCTGTAGTACTCCTGGCTCTACCTAGATCATGCACTATGAGCTCTACCTTATCTACCACCGAGTCTACAATGTACTTTCGAGAAACAGTATGTCTGATGCATGTTAATTTGATAAATTCCAAATCATTCAATTTCAGTAAAACATACATGTTTATCTTTATATTGCCATTTTCTTTTTTTTCTCAATATTTTGAATTTGTGCATATTATGTTCTCGTAATATTCACAAGCTGCTAAAATACTAAACATAAAGATCCTAGAAGAATTTGACAGGATATATACATGATGTACCCTCATATCAATTTGGCAAGGCAATACAGAATCAAAATCAAAATCAGTTCCCTCCTGTTTAAACATGCAAGCTGGGATATCCGTATAAGTAGCAAACTGTAGGATAGCAGCATATACAAAAAAGGGGGAAAGCTAGTATACATGGTAAAACCTTGAACAGAAATGGAAGGTTTTAAAGCATGAAGCAAGACTAGAAGATATGCATTCCTTTGCTACTTAGTGGCCACCACGAGTATTTCAATCTAATGATGCTAATCAAGATGAAATTATCTTTATAAATAAAAAAGGAAATAATAACATACACTAAGTTTAAGTACGTAAATATATTTCAATTTTTTTTGTGTTTTGTTTTGCTATGTGAATCAAAGTTGTGAACTACCTATCAAATTGAGTTAACAAAGGAAAATTGATCAAGCAGCCACTGAACAAAATTGCATATACTTTAAATGTTAGACTGGAAATATTAAGCTTTCTGCAATGGAGCATATTATATGGGTATGCAGTTACAGCGGTTACAAAAGGCAAAATAAGGCGTTAATTCTATTTTAACTTATAAAAGTATACAATCTATGGCAATTAGACTATGAAAGGGTGAAATACGAGAAAATAAGGATTAAATCTACGGCGCGTTCCCACAGCATAGGGAACGCAGACCATTGCTGGTTCCTAAATGACTCACCAGGTGGTGCGGCGTGCTGCATCTGTTGGTTCTGTTGCTGTTGTTGCGCCATTTGTGGTTGTCGGCGGAGAGAGGCCCCGTTGGTGATCGCAGACAGGAGCGCTATCGTGTCCGCCTGGGACGAGGTCTGAGGCTGCTGCTGGCTGCGGTCTGAGTTAATGATGATTCACATTTTGTTTTAGTGAAGTTCAATATTTTTCCCAATACTTCACCCTCGTGGATTTCACGATGTACGTGGTATTTGGCTAATTACTTGAAAGTGCAAGCAAATGTCAAATCCACCAACCAACCTCTGTAACTAAAACTGCCCTCCACATACATTATCGGTTAGAGATTAACAATATTCAACTGCCTGTTCACTACATAGTTTTATTTAAAGTGGAGAAAATATGTATTGGGTGAACTCACTATTAACCAGTAGTACCAGGTAGGTAAGTTTATGCCCCACCAAAACAAGACTACGGTACTGGATAATACTTACTCATTTCACTCTCCCACTCGTCTTTCTTGGACTGGATTTGATCGACAAGGTTATTGGATATCTTGTTCATCAGGTTGATTTGTTTCTGCAGGTAAAGAGGAGACATGGTTTAGAGATGTATGGTACAAGAAACTGCAGCAAAGATTCAGAGTTACTAATGGTACCAGGGAGACATACCTGTAGGTCAGCATTAGTGTTGTTCACACGCGTATTAAGCTGGACAATTTTTTCTTCAACCTCAGGTTCGGGCTTTGTTCGTAGATAATCGGGCACTACTTCGTGGTTAAAACACTGCAGGCGACCTTCTGTCAATTTCTGAAATAGCGCAAAGAGAACAATTCTTTTCAGAAACACATAGACTTATCAATATCAAAGAGTCATCATAGTGCCATACAGTTATTCCTTCCAAAAAAACAAATGACTACCTTAAGTGATAACAAATGAAACAAATTAGTGGAAAATATATGGATTTTACAAAAAATATTATCAAAAGCTTGTCATAAAACCAACTTCTTAACTTTTATAAGGTTGAACAAATAAAAGTTAGAAAACTACCTCAAGTTCTGCGTCCCTTTCAGGAACCAACGAGAGCGGCAGCAGGATCTGGTTTCGTAGCAGCGGGCACTTCTCGCTCTTCATTATTCGACTGAGCATGCTAATCTGACCAGACAGCAGCGCAAAGCTGTCCAAAACTTTCGGCCTGAAGCAAATATTAGAGGTAATTTTATCATTGGTTTACAAAGGTTTTTGCTGATATAGTACAGTACTAAAGCAGCAATTGTCAGACCTCAGGTGTGGCTTACCTATTTCCCCAGGCAATGGGGTGTGGCTTATACCAGGGTTATGCTTATACGGGAGGATTTACGGCGGATTAAACTTTTCTTTTTGATAAAAAGACCTAAAATGGGAGTAACTTTTGTTTTCTTTGATGGTCCTTCAAAATTCAAAAGCCTATAGATAGCTAAAATGACACTGGCGGCGATTTTGGGGTTATTTGATGTCGGCGGCAGTAAAAACGATTGCAGTGTAGGGAGAACCCTGAATTATGGGAGGGCATGATAAACATGTTACAAGCTCACCAGTTGAGGGTTTCATATTCGTGTTCTAGTTTCATGATGAGTGTTCCTATGGAGTTACGGACTTCTTGAACCCGCTGTATCAGGGTCTCGGTTGAAGCCTCGAGCAGTTTCTCTTCACGCTGAAAGAAGAATTAGTACCAGATAATGTTTTAGGATTATCTGATGTTTTAGGATTGTCGGCCTGTATCACACTGTTACCCTGCCCAGGTGAAAATGCCCCCCCCCCCCGCTTTTTTATCCCCATCCACAATCCCCCATCCGTTTCCGTTGTTAAAAATCAAAAGCGCTACTTTTTCAGCATAAAAGAACGCGAATTAGGCCTACCTTAAAACCTTGCGTATAGGCCGCAGCTAGTACACAAGTTATATCGCCAGTGCGGTTGATAGGATCAGGACAAAATCAGCATGCGGCTTATACACAAGGTTTTACAGCACTTGAGTCAACCACCATAATTAACACACTTCCCCTCTGCGGCTTACATAATTTGTCAAAGTTAGGGGTGCGGCCTATACTAGTGGCGAATTAGGTTTTACGAGGACAGTGTTGCCGAAAACTTTTTCTCAACGCAGGCCAAGGTGGCCTGCGACTCTGCATTTTACGCAGGCCATTTCCTTCTCACGCAGGCCATATGAACTTTGATATTTCAAGTTACCTTCATAATCTTCATTATAATTTGTTTTATACTATGCAAAAAACTCAAAAGAAATAGAAAATATATTTAATATAAAACAATTTTCCAGATATGGCCCTATCTTCACTTCTAATTGGCCGATTTGAAAAATTCTTTCCCCATTAGAAAGCTGACATTGTGGCAGGCCATTCTGGCCTGCGTCCTAAGGCTCTACGCCGGCCATTACGATTCTACGCCGGCGTCATTTCGGCAACACTGCGAGGAGGCACCGTATTAGGGTACCATAGTTGAAGTTCAAAGGGGGGGGGGGGGGCATATGCAGCCCCTCTCTTTGATATTTTCACGGAGCACCACACCAACCAGCAAGCGGATGGACCAGAATAGGGGGTATAGCTAGGGGGGTCCCCATGACCCATGTTGCATGTCGATTTTAAGAAATGGTGATGTTGCCTGTCCATCTCGCTTTTTACTAATGCTCATGTCCCATGCCGATTTCGAGAAATGTCCATGTCCCATGTCACTAACTTTTTGGCAACTTCAAAAATATTTAAGAGATACCTGGTACATGTATTAGCAATGATTAAAGAAATATTAAGGCCAGAAATCACTAAAAATATAACAGAACATCGCAATTTTTGGCAAAAAGTGAATTTGTTTTTCACACAGTGTAGGGGCCTAGGCCTAAGGATTGGTCTGAGGGGGGGGGGGGGGCTTTACCTTTGCAAAGGGGGGGGGGGGGGCATTCCACACTCTGTAGGGCCTAGTGGGGGGGGGGGGGGGCATTCCACACTCTCTAGGTGGAGGCGTCCGAGGGGTAGGGGCGTAGGCCTACTATTTTAAATTTTATATAGGTAAAATCTTTTCCTTTAAGGTTGATCGCTACTCATTGAATATGGACTACTGCGCAGCTCTCTACGCATGTAGCTTAAAACTGTCAGAATGGGCTAATATTGGAAAGATAGATACAAAGATATGCACACTAAGCCATTTCCAAATAATTGGACGATTCCGAACAAAATTGAGCATTTTATTGCACTTTAAATATTTGATATATTTTGAGCTAGCAACATTTGCTATTTTTAACATAAATCAGAATATTGGAACTATTTACCAATAAATCATTATCGAGATTGATATAGATCTCATCACTGTGCTTAATACAACCAAGGGTATAAGATTTATATATTTTTAACCCCGATCTTTGGCCCTTTAACCATTGTTTTGGCCTTTAAATATGAGACTTAGACCTTTTTTGTCCTATTTTTTTTTAACTTCAAAGGCCCAAAACCCTAAAATTATGCTCGGGACCCCCTATCAAAATTACTTTTTTATGTTAGCAAATGATCTAAACAATTTTTTTGAGAAAATAAAAAAAAAAGTCTATGGATTTTTTTTCGCTTTTTTTAAGATATTGTTGACAAATTTTGCATCAAATTTAATTAATTGTCCTAAAACCATCACGTTTTTTTCACAAAAGGGTTGTTTTTGGACCATAATTTTATTTTTCCTATTTAAGGACACAATATGGGATTATTCATTTAAAATATGAGATTGATGATGGCAGTGGTTCATTAAGAAAAGAAATCATGAAAATTTCCCAATTTCTGTTTTTTTTTGCCAAAAATAGAAAATACTTTTTTTTTTCCAAAATCTGTAGGCCTATTAAAAAAAGTAGCTTGGGACCGCCCTATTTATTTTTACATCTTCAATTTCTGAATGATCTAAACTTTAATACCTGAGACAAAAAAAATAGGAAATTCTATAGCGATCAACCTTAAATGAGGGGCTAGATATATCTCAGATATTATCTGTTAAAAATTGAATCAAGTTGAAATTTAATATGACAGTCTGAGTGTGACTTGTCCAACACTGGCACTGGTGGTAGAATTGTGTTCGATTCGGGAATTCTCAAGACGTGTCTTCATGAAATGAATGATGTCAAACCTCCCAGTTCGATAGATTTGGTCAAAGAACCAGATAACAAAGCACAAAAGCAAAACAAAAGCAGGAAGACACACCCGGCCTGGGCGATAATGTAAGAAATACCGCTGATCACTGAATCTACACCCGTAATGAGAGGGTATTCCTACAAATCTATGGATCTAGCATAGCGGTTCCTATATGAGGCACATTCTGGAAGCACAAATACCATTAGATGTGCAGTAATAGATCATTTTACCTGCATTTTTGCGGTGAAGTTGGTTTGCTGCTTGTCCCTTTTTTGCTGTTGCGAAGACGAGATGGGCAGGCCTAGCCTGCGCGCAGGCACACAAATATACTCAAAGGGTCACTGGGTCACAATGGCGGGTCGCGCAGCGACCCGCCATTGTGACCCAGTTGATCTAGTGATAGGCCGCGTGAGTGACCCGCCGCTGGAGACTATGGCAAGCCATTGGTAGTCTAGAGGATAGGGGCCATCCATTAATTACGTACGCACATTTTTGGCCAAAATAGACCCCCCCCCCACCCCCCCTGTTGTACCATGTAGGGGAGACCGGGGTACAGTGAGACAGAGAAGTTTATTTTCCCCATAGGGCCTAAACTCTGAATTGGATAAACGTTTATATGTCAACATTCAAAAGTGTATGATTTTCCCTTATTTTGGAGTTCGCGACATATTTGCTGTGCTCAATGGTGTTCGGCCTATGGACAAAATAAAATATTGTCTCACTGTGCCCCAATATGAAAAATCGGGGGGCACAGTGAGACGCTAGGTGGGGCACAGTGAGACAGTATTACAGTAATCCATGAAAGATCATGCAAATAGGTGAATATATGAAAAATCTAACTTAAACAATATATTTTAACCTTTATACTAAAGAATAGCACTTTTTGATAGTTAGTCACTTCAAAGTTTCATAAGGTTGCTAGCTCTCGAAATGTCCATGCTATGTTAGCTGTCTCACTGTGCCCCGTGACACAGGCATTTCACTGTAATCTATGATATTCCTATGGCTTGTCTCACTGTGCCCCATTCTACCACATTAACAACCATTCAATGTAAAAAAATTATGGGTCCATATTAAATTTATCCAAAATGATCATTTTGTAAAGTATATTAGTGCGCTTCAAAATTATGGGATAATTTACGAAAATTCCTTTTGGTTACCATGACAACCTGCTTCGTCGTAAAATATGAGAATTTTACTTTTTGCAAAAATATAGGCCTAAATGATAGAACACCTACTTGTGGTACTCAAATTTTCGCCAATTTAAAAAAAAAGAAGTTATTTGTAGCTAATTTTATCTATAATAAATTATTTTCGGCTATAACCCTAAATCCAGAGGCCCCAGGCCTTCTGTCTCACTGTGCCCCGTGTCTCACTGTACCCCGGTCTCCCCTACGCATTTGTACTACCCCCCCCCCCCCATGCGTACATACGCATTTAACTTTTACCCCCCCCCCCCCGATAAAATCACAAGGAATTTACTGAGGAACTGAATCCAATTTTCCTTCTTTATAAGAAACCCCTTCACCGTGAAATTGATTCCTATCATAGATTAAAAAAGATTTTCCCACTTGCCAAAAATGTACTCGGAGGTTGGGGGAGGGGGGGGTTGGCCAAGCTTAGGGCCGAGTCACATACATGTATTGACATCTAGGGGGAGGTGGGGGGGGGGGGGGTGAATATAGGAGCCAGGGTAACAGTGAAAAAGGCCCACAGTGAGGAGGGGGTGGGGAAAACTTGATAAGTCTCCTTGATGAGGTGATCAAAGCCTAAGTACAAGGGTGAGGCCAAACGATGAGTCAGATAGCTAAAATAGGGAGGAGAGTGATCAAGCAAAGGATCAGATAGCTAAATATTGGGTGGAAGAGGCCAAACAAGGGGTCATACTGGTGGTGTGAGCCCATACAAACTAATATATAGCTAAAACTAAGATGGGCAAGGCCAGACGAGAGTTTGTGTGTGTGGGGGGGGGGGGGTCGAAAATGTTTTTGGCCTATGCACTGTGCTACTCCTAGGTAGTGTCAGGGAGTGTAGTAGGTGGGGTAACTCAGTGGCTTCACTGTGAGCGAAATTAGGGAGCTGTCACACCTCTGGCACTTCACACCTCTGTACTTAACACTTGGACACATATATAAGGCTTCATTTACATTCAGCCATAATGTGTGATGTGTTAAAAATGGCTAATGGTGTTTGGGAAAACTGTGGAAGTTACCCAAAGTACTATAGAACAAAGAGCCTGGTGCAGAGTTAGCCCCCGACAGGGTCAGCTCCACTCATGCCCCACCTAGCGGGTAGCCTGCATACCAGGGTACCCCATCCTCGGTATATAGAGAACTATAAATCCCATAATTTTTAGAATTAGTCAGGAGCATTTTCTGGAAAAGAGGCCTTTTAAAAAGGGTCAAGGCATTTTGTAGTAGAATTGTTTTTAGAGTTATATTAATTAATTTGGGTGTGCTGAATCCAAATCTGCCGTATAACATTTCATATCTTGATGTTATCTTGCCGATAAATCAAAAACAAAATGGCTGAAAACCTGCAGATATCAGCAGGTGTAGGGTATAATAGCCTAGTGCAAAACATGGTATGGTCATGAAATTGAATATGCCTACTCCTCAGTGGGTCATCTTTCATATCTGCATCATTTGACATTTGAAAATCCAAGATGGTGGCCATTTTCAAGATGGCTGCCCAAATCACATTTCCAAGCTTGTTTCCTTCATAGAAATGGATGTAGTTGTTCAATCAGCTTAATCTTGGTGTTAAATTTTATGTTTTCAGACCTGCTGAAGCTAATTTTCACTGCAAAATGCCTTAACAATTCTGATTTCCTGAAAATGGGTCCTGACTAAATAGGGCCTACATTGTAGTTTGGCTAGAAAAGGGACTTTGGCACCTGGACTATCTGGACAGAACCCCAGATATATCCTATATCATACTTTGAATAACTATGGTGTCATGTGCATCTATGGAATCAATAAAATACAGGTTAATGGGTGGTTAGGAGAAAAGGGACTTTGGCACCTGGACTAGGGTAAATATTGGTAATATCGGGCACCTAGTGAAATACATGTATAGCACAGGTAAATGAAATACATTGAAAGGATACTTGATATAAAGTCGCTAACTAAAAAAATAAATATATATGCCTTTTAGGGGGGGTGCGTGATATTACCACATGCGGGATATTACCCACATTTACCCTACTTTTAAAAAAAGCATACTAGTACATCATAATTTGAATAATGGTCTACATATTGGTGGAACATTTGGCTTGCCATAGCCACAAACCCGGGCGGCTGTCTGACGCCCCTGGGGGGGGGGGGGGGCACTCCCACATTTATGGATACCATGTGCGTACATCACCTTGAATTTGGACCCCTTTTGGTGGGATAAAAATCCACCAAAACATCCCCCTTATGGCGGGATAACCCCCTAAAATGTGAGGAAATCAGGCCCCTTTTCTTGGGACACCACCCTGGCTTTGCAAAAACCCTGAAAAAATCGGACCCCTTTTGGCAGATTACCCTAAATTTGCCAAAAACGGACCCCTTTTGGCAGGATACCCTCTTAAAATTGCCAAAATTCGACCCCTATGGCGGGATACCACCCTAAATTTGGAACAAATTCCCTCAAAATATACCCCTTTTTAAAGCTTTTTTGGACGATTTGGTTGGATATTTCTGGCCCATAAACATAACCCTTTTGCCACAAAATGGCTGTAAAAGTACCCCTATTGGTGGACCCCTTTCCCGCTACTTTGTGTACGCACATAGTTACTACAGAACATATAGGGAGTGGCCCCCCCTGGGCTGACGCCCCTGTGTTCTATTTATGGCTTTAGCTGCTTAGCTCAGATTCCGACGGTGGGAAACAACATGGCGGCCAGTCACTTGGCTTGACCTGACATGGCACGGACTACATTACATAATATGATATAAGCGTGCGGTAGCCTCCTGCTGAACAGGTCTTGCTTGTTGTTGCGATTGCAGTGGCGCCCCCTGTTGAGAAGCGCCGGAAGCTGCATGCGGGTGCGCGTTTCGGCGGCAACGTTTTCGGGAGGAGGCGCGTGGATTGCTTCAGAAAACTCGGTTTTATCAACCTTATTAGAATCTTGCAAAAACACAGGTACGTTATATAGTGCTTTGAAGTATAGGCGGATCATTTTATCCATCGCAAGTTAGATGACATGGGCCTCACTATAGCCATTTTCGATCGTTTCATAGAGTGGGTCACTGGGTGTGCTCTGCCTGTGGCCAGTGTGGGCTGTGATTGCTAGCGGGGCATGAAAAACAAAATGGAAAATTCAACTTTTGCAAAATGGGGCCCTTGATGAGGGGGGGGGGGGGTCCATGTCCCATGTCGATCTTAAGATACTCATGTCGCCATGTCGATCTTAAGAAATTCAAATGGCCATGTCACCATGTCGATTAAAAAAAAAAGTCCCATGTCCCATGTGTCCTAAAGTTGGAGTTTGGGAATTTTGGACTAAAATGTGACTATACATGGGGAAAAATCGACACGTTTGACACGGCCCTTTTAAAAATCGACACGGGCGACACGGCCCTTTTAAAAATCGACGGACACAGATAAATAGAGAATAATGTATGAAATAAAAATCGACACGGCGACACGGCACCCTAGCTAAAGATGGAAAGATCGACACGGCGACACGGTAATAATTCTGGCTACCCATGTATACTCAACTGTATAGTCACTAAAATGTCATGCAGATATAGACACACCCCGAGATATACTGGACTCTATGAAGTGCAAGTCATCTCTGTTTATTAATAAATATGATAATTCAACTGACTTTTCAATATGGCTGTTCTTTATGACTGTTTGTTATGACTGTATGACTCAGAAACTACTTATTGAACCAGGGCACAGTAGTGCCAGGTTCTTTAGAGACAGGTATTTTTGGACTTTTTTGTCAAAAAAGTCCCTTGCTTTCTGTCCCTTTTTTTCCTGTGAAAAATTTGGAAATAAAATATTTAAATGCTGCTACAAACAAGTTTTGATCAATGCCAATCCATGCCATCAAAGATTGAAACTAAAAAAGCAATATTTCATACACAAAATTGATATTGAAAAAAAGTCACCTAAACAGCACAAAACCAGCATTTTCAGCGCAATGCTAAAGGATAGGGTTTCAAGTAAACTACAGACCTTCATGAAGTACGTGTCCCTTTACATGAAATCCTCTTTGTTCTAATGTAAAAACGGGGTGAGACACTTTTTGAGACGCTCTGAGGCCGCAATATTGCCTCTACCTTCGGTAACCTTCATGAAAATGAAGGTAAGGCTATAGCTTTTTAGTTCTCTCTTCACCCGTAAAAGATATGGTGGCGCCACTCGCAGTTCTCGTACTCCACAAGAAGTCAACGAAACATCACGACTGTCCCACAGCGACAGCGACACCGTATCTCCGCCGTTTATCGAACGATCAACTTGCTTTTTGATAGGGACAAAAGGCGGTACATGCCTGCAGCCTGCAACTGTCGCCCACGCCCACCAGCTCGTCCACAGCCACCGGCTTGCCCACAGCCACCGGCTCGCCCACACCCACCTGCTCGCCCACACCCACCGGCTCGCCCACACCCACCTGCTCAGTTGAAATATGATAACATACTAGTGTGACACATGATTTGAGGGTAGTTTTGACCAAGGAATACATTCCTGCTCTCAGAATTGACAAATAATTCATTGTTCCTGAAATAAAATTTATGGATTCCGTCATTTAGTCCATTAATTCAATCCCTTTATCAACCTGACCCTGAGTCGTTTGTGATGTTAATCACATATTCAATCTTTGCTTACATTTCATTTTCATTTTAAACGTTATAGATAAATACAGTGAAAAAAAGAAAACTAAATGAAAACAACAGTATTGCAAAAAAATGCCCTGGTTCACATGTGATATATATCACATATACCATTCATTTTCTATTAAGCGATCTGGCCTCTTTAATACTTCTGCTTGAGTGGTGTATCGGTACCTGTAGTTCAGGTGTGGCAGAAGCTGCTGCCTGATTTGTCCCTGAATCAACAGAACAAGTCCTTAGTCGCTTGATCCCTGTGGAGAACAGTCTCTCAGTCGGGCCACCTAGGATCTAGGGTTGCTGGAAACAGTGGTAGTGTTGTCTAGATATGGTGACCCAACAGAAAGCTGAGATGGGCTACATCCAGTTGCTGCTATTGGTGTAGATCTGTAAACCATCAGACCTAACCATGCAATGGTCTGTTTGGCTGAGAATCCGCTTGGCAATTTGCACGGCACGCTCTGCCTCCCCATTTGCATTTAGGAAATATGGGCTAGAGGTGATATGATTAAACCCTTGCTTCAGCTCCAGCTTCTTGAAGTCAGCAGAGATAAACTGGGGACCATTGTCTGAGATCACTTCCTTTGGTGACCCAAACCTAGCAAACACATCCTCCATTCTACTCGTCACTGACTCTGCTGTTGTCTTATACAGGCGTAAGACCTCAATCCATCTCGAGTAATAAGTCAACTAACACAAGGTAATCCTTGCCTTTAAACTGACAGAGATCTGCTCCAACCCTCTGCCAAGGGCCTTGTGGCAAGGGTGTAGGAAGCAGTGGCTCCTTTGTGAGGCCTGGCCCCCAAACTCTAAGTCTGGCCCTCTCTAGACACTTTGTAATGCATTGGTGTCCATCATGAATCTTGCTAAGGATCTCATGTCTCATGACAACTGGAATCAGAATCCTGTTGCCAAACACCAATAGACGGTCTGTTACAGATAACATTGCTCTATGAGCATACAGCTTAATTGTGTAAACTTTCGGGTACATCCTTCTAATACAGTAAAACTTCGTTATTACAATCTCTGTTACAATGAATTTTGTTTATAACAAACATATTTGTATGGATATGATTTCCTCCTATACATTTCTATAGTAAGAAAATTTCTTTATAATGAAGTACTGCTGTTATAATTTCGTTTATAACTCAAAGCTGACTTTCTGAAGTATAATTCAGGTGATTGAGCAGACCTTATTCTCTTAAAATCCGACCACTGGACAAGTGAGTGGGGGTACCTTTGTCCTTTGAAGTCCGACCACTGTCCAAGTGTGTGAGGGGGGCTTCTGCCACTCTCACCTCCGACCCAGGTGTGTGAGGGGGGCTTCTGCCACTCTCACCTTATGACCCAGGTGTGTGAGGTGGCTTCTGAGGTGTTCGAGGGGACCTCTGTGTTTTGAACTCAGACCACTGCTGCCGCCTCCCCCACCCCACACAACTTTGTCACCCCCACCCCTTACCTGTCCTGCCGTCTCCCCTATCTCACACACCTCTGTCATCCCCCCCCCCCCCCCCCCCCCACCTGGAGGTGGTAAGGGGTGGGAGGAGACACACTTTGTGACAAATGCTGGATTCGGTCAATACGAGATTCGCCTTTAACGAACTAATCTTGCTAGTAACAAGGTGTTTGTAATAAAGAAGTTTTACTGTATTTTGGCCATCCTGCAGACTCTAGCTGCTTGTCATTCTGCGTCGCTGCTCTCAGATCGTCTCTTTTCTGAGGTGATGCAAGGAACCCAGCTAGAGGAGCAGCAGCAGGGTCATCAGATGTGATTTAATTCGGATGATTACTGAAAGCTACAGCATGTTTTTTTATGTTGATGGGACCCTAGCAACCATGAAAAGTGATGTTGTGGTCGTGATTTCTCGTGCAGGCTATATGAAAATTGCCATTGATTACACATATTCTCTGTTTTTCTGGTAAAAGCAAAAATAATATTAATTTTGTCTCCCATTCAATGATAAAGGTTCTACATCCACTATAATCAACATAGATAGACAATTTAAAGTGCTATATGTATTGCTGAGATCAGGGAATTCAAATTTATAATTTATGAGAACCTAAGTGGCAGCCATTTTGAATTTTTAATGATCGCGGGCAGCGAATATCTGAATTTCTTTTAAAAATGGGGTTTCCAGTTATCATCAACATGCAGAACCATTTCATGGTTCAGGAAACTTATATTTACTATGATTAAGAGTTGACTTGAGGCTTAGCATGATGTGGCAGCCATTTTGAATATTTAATGAGATTGATGGCACAATGTCGAAAATCAGATTGACAATTATGAACTATCTGATCCTCTCAAAATAGGAACATATCCTATCAACACAGAAACACAATTAAAGCTAAAATGGTGCATCAAAAGCTATACATGTATAAGTGGCAGCCATATTGGATTTTTAATAAGGTTGGGTTTTGGAAGATCTGACAGGAGTGTCGGAAGCAACCTGACTTTGTGGGGGCCACGGCCGAATTGACCAAAGTTCAGAAAGGTGCGTGATTCTGGGTGTTAAAAGTGACATACTGAAAAATGTATAGGGGGTCTGGGGCATGACCCCCTAGGCAGGGGGTTGGGCCCCCACCCCCCAATCAAAGAGGAGGGGAGAGCCTGAATTTGTTCCCCCCCCCCCCCCCCCAAAGAGCCTACATCATAATATGATATAAATTCCAAACCTTGCCTGTCCCACATAGGGAAAAGGGGGCACAGGGGGTCAGGCACCTAATCAGACTTAAAGGGATATAATCACCCACAGAAGGGTACCATAATGCCACATGTCTATTACTCCCCTAGTGTAAGGGCCTGGAGGGTTGCCCACAACACTAGATAGGAGTCTCCTAGCACCATCACACTATATTCTATATCAGATCTGTATTAGACTTAAAGTATGTGATGCCCAGGATGAGGGTGGAGAGTGTTTTATATACAGTAAAACTTCGTTATTACAAACACCTTGTTACCAGCAAGATTAATTCGATATAAACGAATTTCGTAGTAACCAAATTCACCATTTGCAGGGCTTTCTTTGATTATTCATGACCTGCACCCAGTACATTTAGCATCGACTTGTGTGTCAGGGCAACTCTCTCACCACCATGTCAATTTTAAGACATTGCCATGTTGCCCTATCGATTTTAAGGAATGCTCATGTCACCATATAGATTTAAAGAAATTACCAAAGTCCCTTGTCACTATCTATTTTGTCCTCAAAGGGATCTAGGGCCATAGGTAGGAGGGGGTAGTGTCGGAGGTAGGAGAGTTGGGAGGAGGTAGGAGGGGGTAGTGTCGGATTTGTGAGAGTTGGGAGGTGGCATGAGAGGTGGCATGAGAGGTCCCCTCACTGCCCTGACTGATGGTCAGAATCCAAAGGGAAAGAAGCCCTCCTCACTGCCCTGACTGGTGGTCAGAATTCAAAGTGAAAGAAGCCCTCCTCACTGCCCTGACTGGTGGTCGCAGTTCAAAGGGAATGAAGCCCTCCTCACTGCCCTGACTGGAGGTCGGAGTTCAAAGGGAGTTGTTTTCTTCTGAGAGGCATATTTTACTTCGTTATAAACGAATTTAGGGCACCAGTGCTTCGTTCTAAAAGAGTTTTCTTACTATAGAAATGTATAGGAGACAGTCACAATCTTAAGTCTCTAGACTCTACTCTCTAGACATGCAGCCCCTACCATCTAGCCCCTTGGACATCCATCCCCTAGGACCTTTACCCCCTGAGGACTTTTACCCCCTTGGACATCCACCCCCTCCATACTCTATCCTTTGCCTGTTGTTGTAAAAGGCAGACATGTTCCGGTTTGCAATACCGAAACTAGTGAGCTGAAAGATATTTACCTACTGGTATCTACCCCCTGAACATTCCCCCCCCCCCCCTAGGACATTTACCCATAGGGCTTTTATCCCCTTGGATATCTACCCCCTTGATCTTTTACTCTCTAGGACTTAGAACTACCTCTGGGGGACATCCACCCCCTCCACATGCCCCTATGGTTGAGTCACATCATGTGGAGGTGGTAGATGTCCTCAGGGGCAGTACTAAGTCATAGAGAGTAAAAGTCAAAGGGGGTAGATATCTATCTGTCCAAGGGCTTTGATGTCCCAGAGGGTAGAAGTCCTATAGAGTAAAGGTCCAAGGGGGTTAATGTCAGGGTTTACCTGCTAGTTTGGGGTTACAAACCATAACATTGCTTTTGAGCCCCAGCCAAAGCATTGAATATGTAGGGGCAGGATGTCCTGGGGAGAAAAGGTCCTAAGAGGGTAAAAGTCCAGGGGGTAGATGTCCAAGGGGGTAGATGGTAGGAGGTGCTTCTCCTGATATTGCACCCATCCGTAGTCCTCCAGGACCAATGAGAGCTGCACCACATCTCACCCGACAGGCAGCAGCCTCCTCTTCCCAGTTCTGGACACGTGGCATTATGTAACAAGCTAGGAACTTTGACCGAAGTCAGAACCTACACAATTGGCCATGCAGTTTGAGAATTCTTAAATGGTGGAGCAGTTCTGGAATTGTATAAGGCTTCTATCTCTGCCTCTCCTTCCCGACGTATACCCCTACACCTCTCCCCATCTTCCTATGTCTCTAGCTATACAACCTGTCTCTCTTTGCCTTTCCTTACATATTGGGTTAGCCGTCCATTATCCCCTTGTCTATCCCTATACCTATCAACCATCCTGCCTATCCCACTCCCTTCCATTCCCTAACCTTGCCTCTCTCTTCCCCTGCATATATCTTCTGATATTAAAGTGATCAATATCCAGTCTTCTTCTCCAGAACTATAAATCGGGTTTCTATGATGATTAGAACCAGGAACTTATTCCAGATACTCGTAACAGCTTAAATCTCATTAGAAATTCAAGATTGCTGCCACTTAGATTCTCAACATTGCTATATCTGCGTTCCTTGGCCTAGGAAATGCACATAAATGATTGGGTTTGAATTGTGGTCTGTGTGGATTGGAACAGGTCTTTGGGCTGTTCATATGCGAGTTTGGACATTGCAACATCAATCTCATTAGATATTCAAAATGGCTGCCACTTGGCATGATGCTAAGTATTGAATATCAGCTCCTTATTATCAGAAATAATGTTTCTTGAACTATGAATTTATTCTACATGTTGATAAGAACTAGAAATCACATTCTTAAAAGGAATTCAGATATTTTGGTGCCTGACCTCATTAGAAATTCAAGATGGCTGCCACCTAGGTTCTCAATAATAATAAATCTGAATTCCTTGACCTTGGAAATGTATATTTTGGACCTAATATTATGTTTCTATGTTAGGTACAACCAAAGCTATATCATTTTCAAGAATTTATAACATTTTGGCGGCCATCTTGGATTTTTGGGGGCCTGCACGAGCTTTCATCACCACAACATCGCTTTTCTCCATCCACAAGCCTTAGAGAACATAAAAAAATATGCCATAGCTTTCAGTAATTCCTCGAATTAAACTCTTGAAATATGCCCCTTTTGCAGGGTCTGCTGCTCCCCTAAGCTATGACGGATTGGACATAGAGATCAATATCCTCAGCTGTGCTACTTAAGGCCTTTGTTGACATCAGACTCCTGGATAGGGCATCAGAAACATACACGTGGACAGATGAGCAGAAAGGGTGAAATGTATGTTTTAAAATTGAAGTCAAAAGCTTTCAAAAGAGGTATCCAGTCTGTACGAAAACCTGCCTGACACCGGCTAAAAGCCTGCTGGTCCGGCTGAAAGTCTGTGTCTGCCGGCCCCAATGGCTGGCTATGATCCTTGTCTACATGCCAGTTTTTACGGCTTGTAAATCGGACCATTATTAAGGTTTCTAGAGAGTGAACTAGAAAATTACAAAATTAGACAATTGTAATTAGACAGTGCCATTTATCTTTATAGTGTTGTATCTTTATAGAGAATGGCACCTTCTTTACTAGTCACTGAGGTCTGATCCTGGATCTAGGTGGTTTTGTCATCTAAGTGGTCAAATTACACATTGATGTAAAGCCATTTTAAGATTTTCAGTGTTATCATTGTGTGCACAACATGTATAGCTATCTGGACATGTTTTCAAAAATCTACATTTCAATTAAGTTTTTGGTGTTTTTCAGTGTTTTGTGGCAAAAAATGGGGGGAATTCACTGTGAGAGCACTGAATTGAATTGTGAACTTTTTTTGAAATAACACCATTTGGATTTGCATTTCATACATACTTTCCAAATAGATATCATCTATTTCTTTAGACAGCATGTAGATGAGCTTCACCGGTAGCACATAGTATGAAAACTAAATTCACATTTTAATTATTTTAATAAGGAATCTTGATCCTTAGAACACCATTGAGTTAGGGCGATTTTTGTTTGTGTATCGTACAGGGCCAGCGAGGTGCAAGATCTGTTTATAGAGCAGCATATCACCCACCCACCCGGCACTAGTTGTTGACCAGTGGTCATGGTTTGGTAGGCAGGGACGTCAACAGGCACAGGGATATGGATAGACTGAGTGTCTGCATTCTCAGGGTTGTTGAGCCGGTGCACCACTTGAGACTCACTGACTCGGCGTTCCGGCTCAACAACCCAGAAACGGGAATTGAGGTGGGTGGGGGTTACGGGGGGGGGGGGGGGTGTCCAGAAACGGGAATGGTCAGCGAGGTCAGGAGCTGAGGTGGGTGGGGGTTATGCAGGGGCAATGGTGGGGGTACTCCCGTTCCCAAATCCTTCCGAGGCTCTGGTGACAGCCAGTATGACATTGAACTTGGGATTTTGCTGGGTTTGGGCAATGCCTGCTACTAGCTTGGAACCGGTGGACAGGAACCAGAATGTATGATGGTAGTTTTACCTGTATTTCTCATCATACTTTCTGGTTCCTGTTCGCTGGTTCCAAGCTAACTACAGGGGCTGCTTAAACCCAGCAAAATTTGGGGAACGAGAGTATGGTGAGGGTTACGTTGGGGCAATGGCACCGTCTCCAAGTATACAGGATTGTTACTACAATAAAGATATAAAATGAAATGCTATCATATTTATCAAAATGATTTGAATATACCAGTAACCTCTATTCATGATCAATTCCTATGTAAATTCTAGCTTTATAATAATTTTTCTTATTACAATCATTTCCTCTGGGTATCAGGGCCTGCAAACATTTAGCCGGGCCTGCAGAATAACAAATCTACAGGACCAAATGTCCTGCAAGGCGAAAAACATTTCGTATAGACTGGGTATCATAGATGGAGATATCCCTTCTAGTTTTTGAGAAATTGCTTCATGAATCTGGGATGGTGCTGCCCTTGCCAAACAGCGAATAGGCTCTATCTCTTGTTGCCCACACATGTCCTTCGCAGGTATGTACTTCGCTTTTGCGTTGTACCTCATGAGTCTCATGAGAAGTCTCTGGCACCTCAGCGGCACATTATCCAGGTCTCTAGAATTTATGAGCGGTACTAGCGGTTTGTGATCAGTCTCCAGTGTGAAGGATTCAAGTCCGCATAGGAACCGGTCGAATTTCTCACATGCCCACACACCTGCTAGACACTCTTTTTCGATCTGTGTGTAGCGTTGTTCTGCTCTACAGTGTGTCCTTGAACAGTAAGTATGCTACTGGCTTCAGGATACCTCCATGGTCTTGTAGTAGCACACCTCCCAAACCATAGGAACTAGAATCTGTGTTGACTGTTGTGGCCTTATTGACGTCATAATAGGCCAACACTGGGGTTGATGAGATGAGTGACTTCATCTTATCGAAGGCCTCTACCTGTGCAGACCCCTAGATCCACTCCACGTCTGCCTTCAGGAGATCATTCAGCGGACGGGTGATCACATGTAGATCTGGCAGATATGATCCAAGATAGTGTACCATACCTAGCACCTGCTTTGGCTGACTCACTAAAGGCGGTGGAGGCATCTTGGATATAGCCTCGACCTTTTCAGGGTCGGCTGAGATTCCATTCTAGGTGAATATGTTCCTTCTGTCTGTAGGAGCACTTCTCTTGGTTGAACTTCAGTCCTGCTCGTTTCAGAACATCAAGCACATTCGCTAGTCGATCATCATGCTCTTTAGGAGTGTTGACGTAGATGAGTACATCGTCCATGTAGGTGAAGACACCTTCTACTCCATCTAGAACCTCCATCATTTTTCGCATGGATATTTCTGGCGCTGACGTTATACCAAAAGGTAAACGTTTGAAACAGTACCTCCCAAATGGGGTTAAGAACGTTGTCAGTTCCTGGCTTTCCACACCAAGTGGGATTTGGTAAAATCCACTGACAGCATCTATTCTTAATGTAAGACGTGGCGTTATGTACTTACTTCTTGTCACTACTGCAGAATCTGAGAGGACCCACCACTGCTGTGGCCAGGCTTAAGTATGATTTTGGGGACTGTTTCCCCCCACCATAGGCCCTTCTCACCAAACTCAAATGTATTAACCCATTACTCTGCTTGGAGAGTGTGGGCATGTCCTGCCCCTCTGTGATTGGCCGCTTTTCTACTGCAGACCAGTACAGAGGTTGTGTAATGGCCTGTGGACCATTGCACTTCCCTAAATAGGGGTGGCCGGTGGTTTGGACTGAACCAACCCACCTATTTTTTCTACATGTTTGGTGTGCCCTACCACTTCTTCTAAAATATAGAAGTGTGTTAGGGGTTTATAAAGCCTTCATTCTCTCAGATAAAGCAGTTTCGACTTGCGTCTCATCAGGTGAAAAGTAAAATACTTAGCCAAGTGGAGTATATACCCCTCCACTGTAAATGGGTCTGTCCCCATGCCCTGAAGCCCTCAGGTAATGGGGTCACGGTCTCTGTTGACTGGCCAGCCTGGTCTCAGTCTCCCAGCCGTGCTCTAATTAGGTGGAAACTAGCACTGGTCTCATACTCGGTAGTAGTGGGTCCTCTCTTGAGAAGTAGCCCGGGTTGAGAGGGGGAACATATACTGCAATGTTGTGTTTCAAACACGGCAATTGGTGTTTAGCCAAAAAAATTTAGACGAGGCTGTATGTTCTGTTCTCCCTCTATCTACCCGAATTTACTATCCATCACATTCAGTCCACTTGGTGTGGCTGTTTTCATTCTATGTATCCAGTTATATTCTATCAGCAGCCTGAGCTCGTTGGCTCTTATGCTCATAGGATGTCTTTCTATGTAGTCTAGTACATGGAATTCCATGTTGTCTGAAGGGGTAAACCCCGGGGTTTGTGTGTTCCCACAGTTCTTGAAGTGGTTTGCTATCACACTTTGGTCCTCTTTCTTGTTTGGTTTGATCTTTGTGAGTCTTTTTCTTCTTGGGAATCCCAGTCTTGTTTTGTCAACTAGGGCATTTGCCCTGCCCATGTGTTCATTCATTCTGAAGTGTATCTTTCTGTAGGTCTGTCCCACATATTGTTTTTTGCAGTTCTTGCATGTTATGCAGTATACTAAATTGGAGCTCATACATGTCACGTTCCATTTTGCTGTGTGTGCATGTCCAGTAGTCGTGGATTCTATGTGACCTGTTTTGTTCAGCTTGTTGCAGTCTCCACAGTTTGGTTTGTCACAATTATTTCTGTTTCTGTGTTTGGGGGGTGCTGTTGTTGTAGGGGGTTGATCCCCTATGTTGTCACCCTGTTCAGTTCCCCCTGGGTCTGGGTCAGTTCTCTCTACTGGGTGGTAGTTGGTTCTGGCCCTGACCAAGTAGTCCTTCAGGTTTTTAGGCCTTCTGAACCCTTTGGTGAGTTTGGTGTCATGTATTTTCATTGTTGTTTTTGAGGTGCCTAATTGGCTCCAGTTTTCATCTACCACTTGGTTTTGAAAGTTATGGCCTGGGGCATAGGTTGTTATTAGGAAGTTGTGTTCCTCCTTCTCTTTTTGTTCTTTTTTCTTTTTCCTGTTTAGCATTTCTGCCCTTATTCGTTGTTCTACCCTTTTTACACATTTTTGTAGGAGGTCCTCTGGGTACCCCCTGTCTCTGAATTCTTGTAATTTAGTTTCTTTGTGTTTTTCAGGAGACTTCTTTTTGTGGCTGGTGGATGTGCTGAAGAGTATAATAGATAAGTGTTTGTGTCTGTGGGTTTTGTAAACAGGTCAGTGTATACCCCATCTGGACTCCTTTTTACTTTGGTATCTAGAAAGTTGATTGTGTCTTTTGAGATCTCCATAGTGAATTTTATACTATGGTGGTAATTGTTTAAGTAGTTTAGCCATTTGTCTAGTTCTTCTTCGCCATGATCCCATGTGAAGAAGATGTCATCAATGAATCTTTTCCATGTTGTGGGTTGTAGGTGGTATGCTGCTAGCATTTCCTCCTCTAGTTTCTCCATAAATATGTTGGCATATGAAGGTGCTAATTTTGTGCCCATTGCTGTCCCTTGTATCTGAAGGTAGTTTGTACCATTGAACTCTAGGTTGTTGTTTTTCAGAACTATTGTTAGTAGATCTATGATGCTTTGGTTTTTGGGGTTGAGATGGGGTTTTCTGGTAGCTTCTAGTTTCTGTTTTATTGCTTCCACCCCCTCGCCATTTGGTATTTTGGTGTATAGTGCACCTACATCCAATGTCCCCATGATTGTGTCAGCCCCTATTTTCACCTCTTTTTCTATTTTGTTTATGAAGTCATTTGTGTCTTTCACATGTGACTTCATTGTAGGTACCAGTTTTTTTATGAATGAGTCTACAAATGCTGAGATTTTTTCTGTGGCACAGCCATTGGCTGAAACCACAGGTCTACCCGGTGGTGGAATTTGCCCTTTATGGATCTTTGGTTGGAAGTAGATGCAGGGGGTGGTAGGTCCATCACTGGTCAGTGCATCTTTCAGTGATTTGGTTATTTCCCCATTGGTATGCATCTCTTCTAGCTTTTTGTCTACTTTAAGATTTATTTCAGCTGTTAGATCATCATGTGATATTTCATATGTGGACCTGTCACTCAGTTGTCTATTGGCTTCTGCCACATAGTCTCTGGTGTTTTGTATAACCGTGGCGCCCCCTTTGTCAGCCTGTTTGATTGTAATTTCATTGTCTTTTGATAGGTCCTTAAGGGACTGTTTCTCCTGAAATGTGATGTTGCTTTTAATTTTGAAATTGTAGTCCTTTTTAGTAAGGGCTACCTCGTTGGCTGTTATAAAACCTTCCAGGTTGCTGGATCCCGGTGGGGGGATCCATCCTGATTTGGTTTTGAGTTTTCTTTCCAAGTCTACATCTGTGTAGGCTTGGCCTGAGAACTGTAGGGTTGGTTGGGTGGGGTCTGTTTTCACTGTCCCCTTGCCAAAGAATTGTTTTGTTCTTAAGCTCCTGTGGAACTGGTCTAATTCTTTTCTTTGGTCACCTGGGTTTACTTTTCTGGTGGGACAGAATTTCAGTCCTTTTTCAAGGATTGATGTTTCTGTCTCCGTCAGAATTTTTTCGCTGAGATTTACTATGGTAGATTTTTTTACTGATTTTGGTTTTGGTTTGGGTTTTTTCTTACTACAGTTATTTTGATCTATGATATTCCGTTTCCTTTATCTGTTTCTCCTATTTCTTCTTTTTACAGTGCTACTGGTATGTATGGAGGTGGTGGAGGAAGACACAACATTGGTTTGAACACAAATGGATTTTTTAATTTTATTTTCACAGTCAACAGTTACATCTTTAGGTGTATGTCCAATACTGATTTTACTACTGGTATTGTCTATACTGATGTTGTTGTCTGGCTGGTTCAGTAGAAACTGGGTCGGCGGCCCCTGCCTCGGGGTCGGCCTCCCCTCCCTCTTGGGATGTTCCAGTTGTTGCGACCTCTGAAGCCCCGGCCTCGCCCACCCCATGGCTGGGGGTCGGGGAAATCCTCCTGCCCGTTGTTGGCGGAGGTGGAAGACAGTGCCTCTTGCTGTGCGCGCATCTTCTCTCTGGTTTCTGCATCTTTGGTTGCTGCTGCCTTAACTTCAGCCTCGCGTTTGGATGCTTCCAGCGCCTGTCTAGTGGCAAGCGCCTCTGCCTGTATGCGTTTGAAACCAAGAAGAGGATTAAGAAATTCCCCTGGTTGAGGGATGCGAGAGGTTACATTCTGTCTATACCCTTGGTATTTTAGAGTCTCTTTATCTTTGACTGTGGTTGAAGAACCCACAATCTCTTCTTTTACTTTATCTATTATGCGAACTGTTTCCTCATGGGTGGTGTAGTTCTTAAGGACACTCACCACCCCCTGGAGGGCACCTGCCCTACTTTCACGTGCATTGGAGTAGTTCTTGTGGAGATAGTCTGTGGTCATGTTGTGGATGTCCCATCCACATGCCTCTCGTCGTTCAGCTATCTTGGTGCAGAGTTCCTCTGCATCTTTGAACCACTGCGGATGTTCAGCTATGCCTAGGCACCATCCTTCCAGTCTGCGTTCTTCCTTTAGCTGGTCATAGTACTTTGCTCTGACCCGGAGTTTGGCCGCTGTTTGTTCATCTGACCTAGCTGCCCTCCACAGTTTGTGTGCTGGTTTTGGGAGCATCTTGTCTATCTTCTGTAACAGAAAGTCAGGATCATTAGAGTCAGTTTCTGTTTGGAAGGTGATGGTTTCCATCCAATCTAGGTCATGTGAAAAATCAAATGTTTTTGGACTGGTTTTTGTGTTGTACAAGTCTATTTCTTCATCCATCTGAGAGTGGATGTTCGGTATGGCAGAGAGGTTTGGGTCAAAATTAACTTTACATCTCTTGTTTGGTGAACTGGATATGAGATCTAGAAGATCTGTGATGTTTCCCTGGATGTCGTCAGACAACTGGGAACATTCAGTAAATGATGAGTCTAGGGGGCGTTTGTTTGCCCTAAACTCTGTGTGTGTGAGAGTATGTCCCTTTCAGGGACCAGATCGTGCCTGTTCCCCTTTAAGCGAGGGGCATGAGTGTTCAGATCATGTCTGTGCCTCTTTAAGAGAGGATTGTATGTAGGACCTTTTTTCTTCTTTTTGCTGGTGGGAGGGGGTCTCTTTTCTGCAACTGGGTGTAGTTGAGTGCCTCTCTCCACCTTGTTATTGGTGGGTGTTTTGTATATGACACCTTCTGTACCCCCTGTGTCTACATTGTCGGTAGTACAGGGTGGTATGTTGGTGTGGGTGCTCTCAGACCTTCCACCTATATAGGTGGGTGCCTGAGAGTTTAGTATTGGGTTGTTACTACTGGCTACACTGTAGGTCCCGCTGTGCCCACAAGTGTTTGTGGGTGCTGGGGCTCTAGTGTATTGGTTGTGACCCTTATAGGGTTCACTGGTTTTCTTAGTATAGGCAGTGTGAGCAGAGCTCGCAGCCTTTGTACTAATGTTGCCATATTGGCTTGTGTTATTATGGGTATCTGGTGGCCAATCATTTTCATGGCTGGTGTTTAGATTACCTCTGCCCATACTGTCAGGTCTAGCTGGCTGTATGTGTTTCTGGCTTTTGCCACTCTTATTTCTGTTCTTTGAGAGAGTGGTGTGCGTATAAAAACTGGTTAGGCTACATTGCACTAAACTAGGTTTATATATTGGATGTTTGAAAGTGGTAGGTTCATGAATAAAACTCACTTGATCCACGGTCTCCACTTCCACTGGGGGTGGGGCTGGGGCTGGGGCTTCAAAGGGGTTGGAGTCATCCTCCTGTAGGTCGCAGTTGATGGATTGGTTCATCATGTCAGCCCAACTAGTACTGTCTGTAGAGCTGGTGGTTCGCTGCCGTTTGCTCTTTGGTACCCCTGTGTCGTCTCTAGAATTGTTGAAAGAGGCATTGAACGTATCATTGGATGTATTGGATTGAGAGGTAGAGGCATGATTGCGGAAATTATACCTTCCTACTATAGGGGGTGACTCAGTAAAGGGAAGATCCTCTGTATTGTCTGAGTCCTCGGTGCGTCTCCTAGAACGACCTCGGCGACCCAAAGTTTCATGTCCGTCGTTCAATGAGGAGTTGCCGCTTCCCGTTGCCATGTTCTACAACATAGAGCGGTAGCGTCAACACCAACAATGATACAATTAAATTATGGGAACAATGCATAGAATATCTGTGTGGAATGAAATCTGTAAGTGAAGAATACAACAATTCTTAATGTAAGACGTGGCGTAATGTACTTACTTCTTGTCACTACTGCAGAATCTGAGAGGACCCACCACTGCTGTGGCCAGGCTTAAGTATGATTTTGGGGACTGTTTCCCCCCACCATAGGCCCTTCTCACCAAACTCAAATGTATTAACCCATTACTCTGCTTGGAGAGTGTGGGCATGTCCTGCCCCTCTGTGATTGGCCGCTTTTCTACTGCAGACCAGTACAGAGGTTGTGTAATGGCCTGTGGACCATTGCACTTCCCTAAATAGGGGTGGCCGGTGGTTTGGACTGAACCAACCCACCTATTTTTTCTACATGTTTGGTGTGCCCTACCACTTCTTCTAAAATATAGAAGTGTGTTAGGGGTTTATAAAGCCTTCATTCTCTCAGATAAAGCAGTTTCGACTTGCGTCTCATCAGGTGAAAAGTAAAATACTTAGCCAAGTGGAGTATATACCCCTCCACTGTAAATGGGTCTGTCCCCATGCCCTGAAGCCCTCAGGTAATGGGGTCACGGTCTCTGTTGACTGGTCA